>BLSH010495456.1:251562-264482 GCA_018402905.1 Glandirana rugosa | reverse complement strand
TCCTCAGAGCAACAGCACAGACAGCAGTAGTAAAGTAATCTATCTCAGGATGCAGGATCAGGTCTTAAAATGGCTAAAATCTGTCCCTCACGCCGTCAGCTACCTTTCCCTATACTAACCCAAGGAGCATGTGACTGCAGCACTGTGACTCCAGCTTATAAAGAGGCTGGGTCACATGATGCACCGGCCAATCACAGCCATGCCATTAGTAGGCATGGCTGTGATGGCTTCTAAGGGCAAACCACTGAAACGCTTGTTGATTGGCTGCCCTGCAGCTTCTCAACACGTGGAGTAAAATAGCAGAACCCCGGACCGAACCCGAACGATTTTTGAAATGTCCGGGTCCGGGTCCGTGCCACGGACACCCTAAAGTTCGGTACGGACCCGAACGTTACAGTCCGGGTTCGCTCAACACTATTCACTACACAATTTAGGGACAGCATAACAGCAGTTTCAGGTGAAAACAAAAAGGTAGTTTATTCTCACTAGTTACAATGTGAAAAACAGCAAAACAAAAACAAACAACTAAATAAAATTCTAGGCCACTTGGCCACTGACTGCACAATAGGTTTCCCTGTCTGTCAGCTGGGTACAGCCTACCGCTATATCTAGCTCCTACCTCTCACTACAGGACACTCAGACACACGGGCCTTACCGTGTACAGGATGTGTGTTACGCTCCCCAGTCTATGGTCACAGATACTGGTTCCAGGGTGGAGCACACACCTATGCTTGCTGGGAGTTTATGTAAAGGCCTTAATGAGCCAGCTCAACTCAGCTGGGCTCATTACCTCTACCCCTGCAAGACTCAGCACTCCCCCTAGTGGTATAAGTCTGTATACACTTTAAATCTTGGGCAGATGTACCTGCCATCCTGCACGCAACCATGCGTCTTTACCTGCCTGCTGTCACATACCCCCCCTTGTTTCAAACTGGGGTTTGGGACACACACAGCCAGGTACGCATGTACCCGAGATAGAGCATCCACATTCCCCATTTGAACCCCAGGGCGATGCTTCACGGTGAAGTTGTATTCTTGCAGGGCCAGGAACCAACGATTTACCCTTCTATTGGTCTCCTTGTTTTGAGCCATCCACTTTAAGGGCGCCTGATCTGTAATCAGGTCAAAGTGTCTACCCAGCAAATAGTATCGCAGGGAGTCTAGCACCCATTTAACCCGCTAGACACTCTTTCTCAATTGTGGCATAGTTTTCTTCGTGGGGTTTCAGTTTCCTGCTAAGATAAATGACTGGGTGCTCTTCTCCCTTCCAGACCTGGGACAACACTGCTCCTAACCCCACGTCTGAAGCATCTGTCTGTACCACAAAGTCCTTAGCGAAGTCAGGTGAGTACAGTACTGGTTGGCTTTTTTTAGAGCCTGGAGGGCTGCTTCAGCCTCCGGAGTCCATTTCACCATGGTAGACTCTTTCCCTTTTGTCTGGTTGGTTAGGGGCACAGCCTGCGAAGCAAAGGGAGGAATGAATCACCGCTAGTATCCAGCAATTCCTAGGAATGCTCGAACCTGCTCCTTGCTGTTGGGGCGCGGCCAGCTATTTATGGCTTTCACTTTATTGACTTGGGGTTTTATTACTCCCCTCCCAATAGAGTACCCCAAATATTTGGCCTCTTCCTGCCCAGTGGTACACATTTTTGGATTAGCCTTGAACCCAGCTTCCCTTATGGAGTCTAGTACGGCTTGCACTTTTGGCAGATGTGAGGCCCAATCTGTACCGTGGATAATCACATCGTCCAAGTAGGCTGCAGCATACTTCTGATGGGGCCTCAGAATTTTGTCCATCTTCTGCTGGAATGTAGCTGGTGCATTCTGTAACCCAAACTGCATTCTTTTATATTGGAATGCCCCCTCTGGTGTTACAAGTGCTGTTTTCTCCTTTGCTGACTCAGCTAGGGGAATTTGCCAATACCTTTTGATGAGATCAAGGGTCGTCATGTATCGGGCTGTTCCCAGCCAGTCGATCAGTTCATCTATGCGTGGCATGAGGTAGATGTCAAATTTTGTAACTTTATTCAATTGCCGGAAATCATTACAAAATGCTCCCATCAGGTTTGGGCATTAAAACGATCAGGCCTGACCAATCACTTTTGGACTCTTCTATCACACCTAATTCAAGCATTCATTGAACTTCCCCTCGTATTGCCTCATGTCGGGTCTCTGGTATTCGATAGGGCTTTAGTTTTACCCTTTCACCTGGTGGGGTGATAATGTCATGCACTACCCCAGATGTTTGTCCCGGCAGTTCAGAGAACACCTCTCTGTTGCGGAGCACAAACTCTTTCACCTCCTGTATTTGGGGTTTTGATAGGGCGACTGCTATTCCCACCTCAGGAATTAAGCACTCAGACTGAGTCGGTGATACCAAGGTTTCTGCGACTAGAGACTCCCTATCCCTCCATGCTTTCAACAGATTAATGTGGTATATCTGTTCTGGCTTTCGTCGTCCTGGTTGTCTGACCCTGTAGTTCACCTCACTCACTTGTTCAATTATCTCATAAGGGCCCTGCCATTTGGCCAGGAATTTGCTTTCGACCGCAGGGATTAGTACCAACACCCTATTCCCCGGTGAAAAAGTATGGGTCTTGGCTTTGCGGTTATAGACCCTTTGCTGTGCTAACTGCGCTTGGGCCAAGTGTTCTTTGACGATTGGCATTACCTGCGCAATTCTATCTTGCATTAGAGCAACATGCTCCATCACATTCCGGTGGGAAGAACTCTCACTTTCCCAAGTTTCCTTGGCGATATCCAACAGCCCTCTTGGGTGTATCCCATAGAGTAATTCGAAGGGCGAGAGCCCGGTAGAGGATTGTGGTACTTCCCAAATAGCAAACATCAGGTAGGGTATTAAACAGTCCCAATCCTTTCCATCTCGATCCACCACCTTTTTTAACATTTGTTTTAGGGTTTTGTTGAACCTTTCAACCAACCCATCAGTTTGAGGGTGATACACGGATGTACGCAATTGTGTCACTTTGAACAACTTGCATAACTCTTTCATTACCCTGGACATAAACGGGGTACCCTGGTCTGTAAGCAATTCCTTACAAATACCCACACGGCTGAAGACCAAGAATAGCTCTTTGGCTATCGTCTTGGCGGAGCTATTCCTAAGAGGGATTGCTTTGGGATAACGGGTGGCATAGTCTATTATGACCAAAACCTACTGATGCCCCCTAGCGGACTTCAGTATCGGACCTATCAAATCCATTGTGATCCTGTCCTTGGGGTTTTCATCTGTTTTATTTCCAGGTGCCCCCTCTTCAATGCATTCCTTTCACCGATGCCTCGATCTAAGACTATTATGGATCAAATGAGATCAAATTTTTTTGCTCTCATTATACTCTCTGATTTGCTGTTTCATTGTTGTTGGGCTGTTGTCCTGACAACACTGTCAGCACTTAGAACTTTCTACTTCCTCCTTCTTGCGGTACATTCACTGCTGACACTGAGTGAGGTTCACTTCGCCCATGTGACAGTGCGATGATGTCATCAATATGCACCGTGATTGATGTAACCGGCTCCTGGCGTCTCCTCTCTCTATATAGAGGACCGGGTAGTACAGGAATTCAGTAGCCGCCGTTACATGTGAAGGAGGAGGAAGTCCATCTATCTCTGCATCTAGTCAAGGGTAATTTATGTTTGCCTCATGGCGATTATTTGGCATTCCTAGTATAGGTCTTTGCAGCTCGGGCTTGATTGTGTAGCTTAATCTAGCATGCATTATATAGGTGTTTATGTGCCTATACAAACCATCTTTTATACGTCTCTGACAAACTATTAAGGCTAATCCTCATGTAGATTACCCTCATTAGACTTGATTTAAAAATGGAAAATATGTTTGTTAGTATATATATATATATATATATATATATATACACAAATGTAGGCAATAATGTCATTTTATACCCCCCTGTCTACCTTCCTCACCCCAAGCAGGGGATCTAGTGCAAGGGCTCTTGAGTCTTGGGTTTGGTCCCACTCCAGCTGGACCTGCCAGGGAGGCTCCATCTTCCTCCTTCCCCTTCCCCCCACCCCCATCTTCCCTTTCCCCCCTCTTCAACCCTCTCCCTCCCCACACTGCGGCCTCTGACTGGGTACATGCATGCATCTTTGTAG
Source organism: Glandirana rugosa (assembly GCA_018402905.1). Taxonomy (NCBI): domain Eukaryota; kingdom Metazoa; phylum Chordata; class Amphibia; order Anura; family Ranidae; genus Glandirana; species Glandirana rugosa. The sequence continues at coordinate 260,351 of BLSH010495456.1, read as the reverse complement.
CATTGGGTGAGTGGTCTTCATTGTTCTTTCCCTGCTCTAATGTCATGGTCATTGTGAATGGTGGTCTGTAATGTCGTATTTGTTTTCTAGAAAATCTGTTTTGGACTTTCTTGATGGCCCCTGAAGAAGGGATATCATCCTGAAACATGTAGGGCTTACTGTCAAAGAAGATATTAGCTTTAAGATGCTTGGTAACCTTCTGTAAAGATTCTCCAAATCTATGTATCACAGTACATGCACAAAATTGTTTTAAATAAGGAATGATTGTATGTATATTTTGATGTAAATCTCGATTGGCATATTTCTTTTATCTTTTTGTATAAATACATTTTGAGATTTTTTATGATGGTATTTTGTATTATATGGAACTGCCACTAAAAGTCCCACTTATGTACCTGGGGAGTTCTTTTTTTCAAATTCAATGATGGGGAGGGGTACCAGTGGGTTACGGAAATGCGACAAAGGTGCCGACTTCTGACACACAGGGCAGGAGGAACAATAATCTTTTATTTCCTTCATGACCCCAGGTCAATAGAACCTTTGCAATACTCTCTCTCTGGTTTTCTTTGCCCCAAAATGACCTCCCAAAATGTGCCCATGGGCTAATTCCAATACCAACTTCCTATAGGGTTTGGGTACCACAAGTTGCTCAATGGTTTCACCTGCCTTTTGGGCAACCCGATACAACAGATCCCTTTCCACCATAAAGTATGGGTAACTGCAGGACTGATCTGGGTTCACTAATTCACCATCTATCTTTACCACATTTTCCCGCGCCTTTATCAGGGTGGGGTCCTTTAGCTGTTCTGTAGCACAATTTTCCCTGTGAACCTCGAAATCAGAGAACTCCACAGACAGCATGTTTTCGTCTGAAGATGTTGGTTCCTCCCCAGGTTTGAGTGTCTCCGGCCAACACTGACAAGGGAAAATCTGGAGAGGTCTCACCATTCTCAACCTGGATTGCTCTTCCTGGCCTCTAGGGCCCTCTGTGGGGGGTTCAGGATCATCCCAGAGTTCCCAGAATTTTGGAAAATCCCTCCCCACAATAGCATCATGTGGTAAGTGAGGTACCAACCCCACCTGATGAGTTATGTTACCTTTAGGGGTCTCAAAAACCAGAATACCTGAATCTAGCAACACAACAACATTTTTACCATTAATACACATTTTGCATAAATGTTTTTCAGATCCCCGAGTGGCAGTGCATGCAACTGTCGCAAACAGCGACTGACGTCTGTCTCTTAGATAGTCACATTCTATAGATCCATCCACAACTGGGCAATTGGCTGCAATATGTCCCTCTTACCGGCAATGATAACAAATAGACTTTTTCGCTGCTTCCTGCAACTTACATTATGTAAACTTCCCGCCCTCTCACTCTGTCATGTACCTGGTGGTGGAGTCTGCAGTAGCCGAGGACAGCCTCTCTTACAATCCTGACTCAGGAGCCCCTGATATGGAGGACAGGAAGCTCAAGAGTGCAGAATGGCACGAGTGCTTAACTGGAACACAGGTGCGATGGTCGCAGGCAGGGCTGGAGATGCAGCGAGCTGGAGCAGAGGAGAAACTCCGGAGAAAAGCTGACAAATAGCTCTGTAGGGCTGGACCAAGCAGGTGATGCTGGATGAGAAGGCTGGAAGCAGACTGGAACAGACAGCAGCCAGGCAGATCTGGAAACGAGGAGTAGGCAGAAGAATGGTCGGACACGAACCGGGTCGTCAACAGGCGGGCAGCGAGGTACCAAGGAGCAGGCAGAAGAGTCGTCAGGGCAGGCAGATAGCAGCGGTGTCAGGATCAAGCCGGTGAATCAAGGAACAGGTATAGCTGATGAACAGGTAACAGGATACTCAGGAACGCTGTAGACCAAACGGCATTGGTCTCATGTCACTGTTCCTTTTACATAGTCCCTTTGGCACCAAGAATGATCACGAACGGGAGTGCGCGCTTCCCGGTCGCACGTGCGCACGAACGTTCGTGCCGTCTGTTCCTTCGTGCACGCGCCTGCGCACCGTGCTCCTTCGTATGGAAATACGAGTTCTTCTTCTTTCCTGACACACTCTCTCCACCGTTACCCCTTGAAGTCATCTTACCCGCCACTGGGGATGGTCTGGTCTTAAGGTGGAAAGTTTGTGAGTCCCTGGGAGAGGTGGTCAGGTTCTCTATAGCCAAGTACCTCTCTACCAGATCCACAAGCTTGTCGGCTGTGCCCGGGGTTCCATGGTTTACCCACTTTTGGATAGCAGTAGGTAGAGATCTCAGGAACCGATCCATTACCACACGTTCCACAATCTTTGGTGCTGTCAAAGTTTCAGGTTGCAGCCACTTCCTGCCCAGGTGAATGAGATCATACATTTATGACCTAGGGGGTTTTTCAAGTTGGAAAGTCCAGTTATGCACACGCTGACCCCGGACAGACAGGGTGACACCCAGCCATGCCAATATTTCTGTTTTTAGCACAACATAGTCTTTTGCTTGGTCCGGCTCTAAGTCATAATACGCTTTCTGTGACTCCCCAGCCCATAGAGGAGCCACCAATCCAGCCCACTGTTCCTTAGGCCACTTTTCTCTTTCTGCAGTCCTTTCAAATGTGGTCAGAAACACTTCAGGATCATCCTCTCCAGTCATTTTTGGCAGTAAACGGCTCACACAAAATGATGATGTATTACTGGAACCACTCGCTTCACTGGTCTGTCGATGCTGTTGTGTTATGGCATCTATTAGCTGTTGAAGTCTCTGCTCTTGCTTCTGCAACAGCTCGATTAAGTGGGCCTCAGATTGTTGCTGGGCTCATTGCTGTGCTTCCATACTTTGCTGGTGAGCTCGCTGTTGATTAGAGTTTGCTTGTAGACTAGCATTCCTTTGTTACTGATTAGCATTTGCTACAGCAAGCTGTCTCAGTAACTCTTCCATGCTGGCCTTTCAAAAAAAAACTGCCCCTGGCTTCCTCTACCAACTGTGAGGGGGTTAGCTCGGCAGCGTGTGTGTGTGACCATCTGGAAGGGTTCACTACACAATTAAGGCACAGCGAGACATCAGTTTCAGCTTTAAACAAAAAGGTAGTTTATTCTCACTAGTTACAATATGAAAACAGCAAAACAAAAACAAACAACAAAATAAAATCCTAGGCCACTTGGCCACTGACTGCACAATAGGTTTCCCTGGCTGTCAGCTGGGCACAGCCTACCACTGTACCTAGCTCCTACCTCTCACTGCAGGACACTCAGCCACACAGGCCTTACCGTGTACAGGATGTGTGTTACGCTCCCCAGTCTATGGTCACAGATACTGGTTCCAGGGTGGAGCACACACCTATGCTTGCTGGGAGTTTATGTAAAGGCCTTAATGAGCCAGCTCAACTCAGCTGGGCTCATTACCTCTACCCCTGCAAGACTCAGCACTCCCCCTAGTGGTATAAGTCTGTATACACTTTAAATATTGGGCAGATGTACCTGCTATCTATCTATCTATCTATCTATCTATCTATCTATCTATCTATCTATCTATCTATCTATCTATCTATCTATCTATTTATCTATCCTTTCTTCTGCATGTGTGTTCTCAGGAGGAGTACAGTAACCAAGGCTGAAACTTGCAAGGGGGCATGTGCCCCGGGCGCTGTATTAAGAGGGATGCCAGGATGAGGGGGCAATCAACTGCACCTTTGCTATCAGCAGTACTAATAATATCAGTGTCCACGGTGATGGTGTTGGCAGTGATCAGTATGATCCCTGCTGTGCCTCCAAGCTTTTTTGGGGTACCGGGCAGCACTAGGACCCATTGATAGTAGCAAATGATGAGAGACACGTACCTGTTTGCCGGTCCTGATTGGAGGAGCAAGGCTGTCTCCGACCCAGGTGCTGCTGTGCTGAGAAATTCATGCTCAAGATTGCCAGTGACTGATAGTGATTGACCCCCCCCAAGGTGCTGCTGTGCTAGGAAATGCCTTGGGTGGAGATCGAGCAGGTGCAGGAATTGGAAAAGGGTATATACTGTGGGGAGCCAGAGACTGAGATACGGAGGAAGCAGGTAAGAGAACACCAACACCCCCTGTTGTGCACATCACTGACCATCACATACTGTCTGTCCTCTCCTTGTCATTGACTGACACATCAGTGCCTGCTCTAATCAATGACTGACTAATCAATGACTGACTGACACATCAGTGTCTGACTGATATTGACACTACCCATTGCCTTTCTGACAAGGTCCACTGCCCTACTGACACCATCCACTGCCCTTCTGACACCATCCACTGCCCTTCTGACACCGTCCTCTTGCCTACTGGCATTGATCTCTGCCCTTCTGACATCGTCCTCTGCCCTACTGACACCATCTATTGCTCTTTTGACACAGTCCACTGCCATACTGACACCATCCATTGCCCTTCTGACACCATCCACTGCCCTGCTGACACCATCCACTGCCCTTCTAACACCATCCACTGCCCTTCTGACACTGTCCACTACCCTACTGACACCACCCACTGCTCTACTGACATCATCCACTGTCCTTCTGACATCATCCATTGCAATACTGACAACGTCCACTGCCCTACTGACGTCGTTCACTGCTCTACTGACACTGTCCATTGTCCTACTGACACCATCCACTGCCTTTCTGACACATCCACTGCCCTACTGTTGTCATCCACTGCTCCACGAACACTGTCTATTACCCTACTGACATATCTGCTGCTCTACTGACACCGTCCACTGCCCTACTGATGTTGTCCACTGCTCTACTGACACCATCCACTGCCCTACTGACACTGTCCACTGCCCTTCTGACACCGTCCTCTTCCCTACTGACATCGATCTCTGCCCTACTGACATCGTCCTCTGCACTACTGACACCATCTATTGCTCTTTTGACATGGTCCACTGCCATACTGACACCATCCATTGCCCTTCTGACACCATCCACTGCCCTTCTAACACCATCCACTGCCCTTCTGACACTATCCACTACCCTACTGACACCACCCACTGCTCTACTGACACCATCCACTGTCCTTCTGACATCATCCATTGCAATACTGACACCATCCACTGCCCTACTGATGTCATCCACTGCTCTACTGACACTGTCCACTGTCCTACTGACACCATCCACTGCCTTTCTGACACGTCCAATGCCCTACTGTTGTCATCCACTGCTCCACGAACACTGTTTATTACACTACTGACACATCTGCTGCTCTACTGACACTGTCCTCTGCCCTACCGATGTTGTTCACTGCTCTACTGACACCATCCACTGCCCTACTTGTGTCGTCCATTGCTCTACTGACACCATCCACTGCCCTACTGACACCATCCACTGCCCTTCTGACACTGTCCACTGCCCTTCTGACACTGTTTACTGCTCTACTGATGTCATCCACTGCTCCACTGACACTGTCCTACTGACATATCCACTGCTCTAATGACACTGTCCACTGCCCTACTGACTCACACTGTCCACTTTTAAGGTAGGCTAAGTTTATATTTGTAGCCATGGCCCCGACCTCTGAAGAGCTAATGACGAACTTCAGGGCCAGGGAGAGCTGACATCCATCCTCACAGTGTGGGTTATTAGACATAGTGGGTGCAGATAGAAGAATTGAGTTGGGCGCCAGACATTTTGATGATGCAGAACAAACGAGATTTATTTTTCCCTTCAAGAACTGGGGAGAGAGAGTTAGGGCCAGGAAACCTTTTAGGCAGGTGCAAAAGCACTTAGCAGACTCCGACACTCTTTGCAAAAGATTCTTAATGTAGCTATAAAGTCCCACAGGCTCTCCGAATGAACTTTGCCTGACTAGAACTATTCTGTGCAGTGAACTTGTATTTTGGACTTCCACTCAGATTGATGCACATACCTAACTTGGTATCCTCGTTGTACAGATCTGGCTTCTGTCTCACAGCTTCCCACTGTAGCTCCACGAGTTTACACTCATAGTCTCTCAACATGACTCCTTGAGCTCCCAACTGGGCCCCTTTGTACTTCACACAGCCAGGCGCTGTGTTTCCTGAGTGTCCCTCACACCAACCTGCTGGGTTCTCTCCTCGGCTCTTCAGCCCAACTGCTGAACTCTCTCTCTCTCTCAAGCGTCACACCTTCTCTCTCTGGGTTCCTAGCGTGACTCCTGCTGAGATTTTCCCAATTTTCCACTGCCTCCGACACGTGAAAAAGGCTGCTCTGGTACTCTCTCTCAGGCTCTGATAACAGGAGTGTTGTCCCTTGACCCCTTTACCTCTGGTGCTGGTTCAAGCTTTGCCACCGGTGACAGGAATGGTTGTCCTTCACTAGCAACTCTGTCCTTTCACCTCCGACAAAGATAGTTCCTCCGGCCGATAGAACCCATGCAACTCGGTTAGGCTTCCGACATGAAGCCCAAACCCTGCACTGCTGCTGATGCTGGGTAGGCCTCAGACTGCCTAGCAACCAGGAGCTTCTGGATAGGCCCCAGGATTCTGGCCAGGAGCTTCAACACAGGCCCACCCAAACGGCCATCCAGGTGACAGCAAACCCTGATCACCTAACTCCTCCTAAATATATAGGCTCTCCAAGCAGGCTATGGGTCCCAAGAAAACCCCTGCCCATTGGCTGGAGCAGCCTACAAATCATATTCCAGGTTCATGCACACCTTGTCATTCCAATGCCATCAGCAGCAGGGCCACACAATGGCAGAAGAGAGAGGTGCCCCAAACCCAGAGTTAGGGAAAAGAATCAGGAGATACCCTAACAATTTGGCCAGGCCATTTACTGCCCAGCAAACTAAATTTAGCACCACCCCAGTGTGCTACATATTTTTACATCAACATATATTTTATTATGTTTTTCTAAGTTTTCCCTATAGTTAGGCCTTGCTTGATAATTTCTTTAAAAAAAAGGTGCCAAACCCCAGAGATCTTTGATCTCTTTCAGGTTGTTTTGGTAGATCCAGTGGCATTGCTATAGGGGTGCAGACCACACCTGGATAACACCCGTGAGAGGGGTGACACCTGTCGGCAGCGTCACAGCTAACACCGCACCACTGACACTAAACTGTGTCTCTCACCGGCTGTCTCCCACAGCAGAGCAGACTGAAGCCATCACCCCCTTCCTCAGATGTTTACATCTACACAGGAGGAGGGACACCTCTGTGCATATGGGGGGTCTATGCTGAGGGGGGGTCTATGCTGATCGAGGGGGTGTCTGTACTGATGGAGTCTATACTGATGGAGGGTGTCTGTACTGACAGGGGTCTATACTGATGGAGGGGGTCTTTACTGGGGGGTCTATACTGATGGAGGGGGTCTGTACTAAGGGGGGTCTATACTGAGGGGGGTTCTGTACTTAGTGGAGGGGGGTCTGTACTTAGTGGAGGGGGAGTCTGTACTGAGGGAGGGGAGTCTGTACTGACAGGGGACTATACTTGGTGGAGGGGAGGTCTGTACTGAGGGAGGGGGGTCTATACTGAGAAGGGACTATACTTGGTGGAGGGGGGATCTGTAATGAAGGAGGGGGGTTGATACTTAGTGTAGAGGGGTCTCTACTGAGGGGGGTCTATGCTTAGTGGAGGTGGGTCTGTAGTGAGGGAGGGGGTCTGTAATGAAGAGGGGCTATACTTGGTGGAGGGGGGTCTGTAATGACAGAGGAGGGTCGATACTTAGTGTAGAGGGGTCTCTACTGAGGGGGGTCTATGCTTAGTGGAGGTGGGTCTGTAGTGAGGGAGGGGGTCTGTAATGAGGGGGGCTATAGTTGGTGGAGGGGGGTGACACCATGTTTTACTGCATTGTGAGAGTCCAACCCTAGTGACGCTACTGGGTAGATCTGCACCACTGAAAGGTTGCCTAACCCTTATTTAGATGCAACAGGCAGCTGTGGAGTTCAACTCCCACCAGGCTCCACCTCCAGCAGGCATGGGGTGAACTGTGGTGTAACCCAACTATCCAACAACCCAACATCCTATTCATAATACATGTAATCTAAAGAATGTGCAATGGCCACTGAAATATAGCACATACACTTTATTAATATTATTACCGTATTTTTCCGTGTATAAGACGCTATTTTTTGCTAAAATTGCAGTACTGTAGATCGAGGGGCGTCTTATACACGGTCAGCAGTGAGGAGTGAGTGAGCAGTCAGTCAGTGAGGAGTGAAGGGAGAGCCGCGTGGGTGCGTAGTCTGTCAAAGAGGCTTCCGCCTTGTTACTGACGTCAGCCAAAGCTGTGATTGGAGGTGGAGGTGCTGATGCCGTGATTGGAGGAGGAGGTGCTGATGCCGTGATTGAAGGAGGAGGTGCTGATGCCGTGATTGGAGGAGGAGGTGCCGATGCCGTGATTGGAGGAGGAGATGCTGATGCTGTGATTGGAGGAGGAGGTGCTGATGCCGTGATTGGAGGAGGAGGTGAATGGATTGGAAGTGTGCAGATGCCAGAGGAGAGTGTGCAGATGCGTCAGTGACCGGAGCCCAGATGTCAGAAAATAAAAAAATGAATACTGGTAAGCGATTGTCTTACTCTGCTAAATTTAAACTCAATGTAATCTCCTATGCAAAAGAGCATGGGAATAGAGCTGCAGAGAGACAGTTTGGACCTCTTTTATTATTGATTTCTTAATTTTGGGTTGGAAAAGTGGGGGGCGTCTTATACATGGGGGCGTCTTATACACGGAAAAATACGGTATATTGTATATGCTATATTTCAATGATCACAGCTGCCTCATGCTTTGGATTCCATGTATTATCAATAAAATTTGGGGGGGGGGGGCTGTAGTTGGGTCACATATTAGTCTTTGCTAGGCACTCTTACCTCACTTACT
>BLSH010495456.1:241082-251552 GCA_018402905.1 Glandirana rugosa | reverse complement strand
GATGCTGATGCTGTGATTGGAGGAGGAGGTGCTGATGCCGTGATTGGAGGAGGAGGTGAATGGATTGGAAGTGTGCAGATGCCAGAGGAGAGTGTGCAGATGCGTCAGTGACCGGAGCCCAGATGTCAGAAAATAAAAAAATGAATACTGGTAAGCGATTGTCTTACTCTGCTAAATTTAAACTCAATGTAATCTCCTATGCAAAAGAGCATGGGAATAGAGCTGCAGAGAGACAGTTTGGACCTCTTTTATTATTGATTTCTTAATTTTGGGTTGGAAAAGTGGGGGGCGTCTTATACATGGGGGCGTCTTATACACGGAAAAATACGGTATATTGTATATGCTATATTTCAATGATCACAGCTGCCTCATGCTTTGGATTCCATGTATTATCAATAAAATTTGGGGGCCCCCCCCTGTAGTTGGGTCACATATTAGTCTTTGCTAGGCACTCTTACCTCACTTACTATTCATCTCTGACCCACCTACTACTGACCTGGGAACTCTGCATCACTCACTACTGACCTCTGAACTCTGCATCACTTACTACTAAACCCCTGTACTCTACTTATATTTTAACCATGGCCAATATTCAACACAATTAAAAGCACACCCAATTTTCACTTTCCTTGTCTTACTCAGGAGGGCACAACTTATGATCCTGCACACAGGCCCCATTACTTTCTACATCATTGCTACCACATGTTTTACTGCAGGATGGAATACTACATGTTTCAGTGCAGTCCACTGCATCTCATACCCTCTCTCATCCAACCCCCTGTTGGTATCAGGTGGGGGGGGGGGGGGTGCAGTTTGGCATCTTCTCCCTGGGCAGTGAATGACCTTGCCCCGGTACTAGAAAGAAGGGGCCGAACTGGGTCTTTGACCTGGGTGAAAGAATGTCTAGTTTTGCCACTGACAGTAACTACATAGGACAGCAAACATATAGCTCAATATTTATCCCAACGTGGTATAAAATGGTAAAAGCTTGCTACACACTAAAATAAAATTAGCCAGTTTGATGAATATTATCACAGACAGACAATGCAACAAATGCAGAACTTAACCATAATGACTGAAGCAATAATGTACTAGCTACATTTAGTGCCAATCAGAAAAACTAACAATACTATCTCTGGTGGCATATAATATGCTTAGCTAGTATATTTGGTGCTGAAGTATAATTACTGACCATTATACTCAATATTCTCAGCAGTATCTTGAGCCAGCCAAATTAATTAATCCTGTGCTCTTCATTATATGCATTTGTTATAACTCATATATGAATTTTATCTAGCAATAACAGTAGCACATGAAGTCAGACTTTTGTATTACAGTGTATGTAAACCTACACAATGGACTTCAATCATTTTGGTCTGTTAAATATACCAATGGAAGCATTTATAGGAATTCAAAAGCTGTTCTGTGCCCTCTCCACACTTCTTGTGTTATCTCAAAGATTCCTCCTAGTTCTTACCTTGGACTACAGAATTATTAGTCTTTATGTTCTGAGTGTGTTTGAATAGTTTAGCAAATGGCAATTGGTGTGTTGTTAGTCCACAACAGCACTTAAAAGCTGAGTGCATTTCTGGCAGATCAACAAGTATTTTCCATACTTGCTGTGTCCTTGGAAGGAAAAAGCACAAGGAAATATACAAGTATTGTAGAGGTGTGCTGCAACTTTTTTTTTGCCTTGATATACATTTTAAGGAACCATGTTCTGCTAAGCCTGCTAAGCTTGCCTTCCAGGACAAATATTCTGAGCATAAAATAAAGCGCAAACAAAAAATGCTGACCAGCTTTACTTTACAAGGTCTGTTCTTTGGTCCTAGACATGTCCTTTGTTTATAGTTGCCTGAACTTCAACTCTCCTATCACTAACCTTACTGCTGCCCCAGTTGTGTTTAATGCTTTAAGGCATTAGGCCTAATCGTGTACTCAACTATAGCACTTGTCAGGAGCCAGAAAGAAAGCTGTACCTTCTAACATTATACAAATGGCAGCAGGTATTGTCCCACAAAGGGAATTGCAATGTGCAAATGCCAATCTTCTATGTTAAGGTTGCTGCTTTGGGGCCTTAGAAGCAGTAAGCAAAAAGACTTGGCATGCTTAAGTCTTTGCAGCTGCCAACACATTTTCCTCTTGGGCACTACCTGAGGCAAAGTGCTCACTTCGCTTCATATTTGATGCTCTCAAGCATGCTCTGTTGTGGAGTATATTGGTGTTTCGTTTTAGAAAAACTTATAATATACAATATTTACAACATTTTTGTTACCTGCAAAAAAATATAGCAACATAAATAAGGAAACAGAGTTAACCACTTTTGAATTATTTGTGATTATGTTGAGCTGGGATACTATACTTCACAATGTAATGGGTAGAATATCTTTATAACCTGGTTGCCCTCTGCTCACCTCTTCTATTACATTTTTGTGTATATTTCCTTAGCTGGCTGTACACAATCTCTAACCTGCCACATCCCTTGAAAAGAATGACATTAACTAATTGACCTAAATGCAGGTTGGAACAGGCAGCACATGGGACAAATGCCTATTACAAGGTCTTGGAAATACTAGGCCTGGTCATTTTTGCTGCTGATAACAGAATTTAATGATATAGTTGCTGTTGTATTTTGGAGTCAAACTGTTTATGCTGTGAGGGGAATGTTCTGCAGAGATACACTCGCAGCAAAATCACTAGAGCGTACTACTAATAACACTACATTAAATACATCTACCCTGCATATTTCTCATAATGTGTCACATGGTTCAGCTTTAGATCTACACTGACTGCAATTTTGTGCGGTAAATATATTTAGGAATTTACTTTCTGGTGAAATGATTGTTATGGATGATGGACCAAATTGGAAACTGTTTGTATTTAAGGAATTTTTCTGAACAGAAAAAAGAATTTCTATAAAAAGTAGTGCTGAGCTGACACATGTTACAAATAGCAAATGTGGAAAATTGGCTTTGCTTGTCTTCTATATACAGTATGCTCTCCAACTATGTTTACACATGCCTTCTGAATTTGCTTAAAGAAGTGTATGTAAGGTTTTTCTTTTTTTTTTTTTTTTAGTTTTAGATAAAGTGCAAAAAGTTGAAATTCTCTGTGAGGTAAATTTCTTTCTGTGTCCCCACTGTGGAGATCCACCCTCTTTATTGAATATTATCCCTAACACAGCAATTAATTGGAAATCTAAAATTAGGATGCCTGCTTATGTGACAGATTTCTAAGTTAGGAATGCCAGACATTTTCTCTCCTTTACATGTTGAATTTCCAGAACAGGAAGTGGCAGGAAGTCACCCCACAGGCAACAAAAGCAACCTGATCTAACCCCTTCTTACTTTATATAACTGTAAAATAAAAAAAGTTTAGCCATTACGCATACTTTAAAGTGGAACTTCATCCTCCACCATAAAATCACACTTTATGTCCTTCCCCTCACTCCTCTACCACATTTGGCACATAAGCATTTTTATTAGGAAGCAGGTACCTAGTTTTGATAGGTACCTGCTCCCACTTCTGCTTGTATCGCCTTGGCAACTAGAGTGGAAGTTTGCCACCCCCCCATCCTCTTTTGCCTGCAGCCTTCTGGGACATGTCACAGATCACAGAAGCTTGCAGGATCATTCACATGCATGTGCAGTGAGAAGCTGGCTGTGCAGCCACAAGGAATAAACATGCTTGTACCAGGGAGATCCAAAGAGCAGCAAAGAACCAGTCCGGGTGAGAACAGCAGCTAAGTGTCCTTTTATTGAAAGTCAGCAGCTATTTGTAGCCGCTGACGTTTGTTTTTTGCTTTCTAGGTGAAGATCTTTTTTAAGTTGCTAATAGTACCACCATTATTACAAAATATTTGTTTTTCAACTACAGGTTGCATAATTTTATATTGAATATAAAATTCAGCTACAGTCAAAGTTTTAGTCTTTGTTGTATACATTCTGGTCAAATTTATAATGCGGTCCCTACCTCTTTGGGGAGACTTCACCTCACTTCCAGTCTCTGTGACAGCCTGTAAAAACAGGACAGTAATAATAACCTTCTAGCATCCCTGCCCTGGGCTGGCTACATTTAATGTATAGCTCTGGTGTAGCCAACTGAGCTTCAATTTGTTTGTTGGGTCTGATCAGGTTCATCTCTAAACCTGGGGGCTCATGGCTTCTGTTTGCCCCTGGAAGAATGTTCCAGAAATAGTGTAGGAGGGTCAGTCACTGGATTATGAATATTTATCTCACCCAATCCCTGGGAGACTGGCCCAAAAGGTGTGGCTGTGGAGAAGATAAATGTTTAGGAGGGGCTAAACATAGTCTCACTCCTGGGGTCAGAGCCGGGACAAGGGGTGGGGAGAAGGGACGGCTGCCCTGGGCGCAGAGTATATTGTAGGGATAGGGGCACCACAAGTTCCTTCTGCTATAAGGCTGAGAGTAGTGACAGCAGCATAACTACTTCTGTCAACCCAGCACTAGAAGCAGCAAGGAGAGAGCTGGGAGGAGGTGTGGGCTGTGCTCTCTCTCCCCCTCCTCCTCATAAGCTTGCACATAGTGAAGGGGGATGGGGGCACAATTTGGCATCTTTGCTCTGGGCACTGGATGATCTTGTCCCAGCACTGCCTGGGGTCTCCCTGCTGGGAAGCACCCTATGTGTGATATTGAGGAGCTATTGCCGATAGTCCTCAGCATATGCTGAAGGTCTGAAGGAATCTGGACCTAAGGAAACATGCTGGAGGAGGCTGCTTGTGGCAACTCAGTTGGAGAGGTTGGTGCATTTCACCTGAAGCTCAAGGCGTGGAAGTGTTTTGTGGGTTAAATGGCAGAGGTTGCTGCAAGGACTGTGGCTGCTTCTATAGGGTCTCAGATTGTCTGGCTGTCCCCCTTTTCTTTAGAATTATCTATTGCTACTACTGCTAGAATAAAGATTCTCAAGGAATCTGTCCTCCAAGACCTGCCGGTCCTTTTAAGTAACCTGCACCCTCCTTCCTGTCTATGTTCAAGATCTGCAATAAAACTTCAAAATACACCCCTAGACAGTCTAGGCTAGACTGAGCCTGAATGTTGGTGTGCTACCAAGGCTGACAGCCTCTGAACAGGTATAGAAGATCCAGTTTATTTCTAGTGGCCCCCGTGGGGACAATGGCTACAACCTCACAGAGGTTCCAACCCTACATTTTACCTGGAGGCAAACAACCTGCTCCAGGTAAACCCTATGTTTACCTGGAGGCAAACATAACCTGCTGACCCTTCATGGCAGGGACAGTTCCCTGGGGGAATGTGAGTCAGTGTAATGCAGTGCATGCCTAATAACTATTGAATCTTTCTGGTGGTAGGTGTTGTACTGACAAATGTTGCAGTTATCAAAAGTCAAAAAAGAAAGCATCCCCAGCACTCCAAAATTATGCCAAATGTGGGGACATTTATTGTCACAGACTTGTCATGCAATATTTGGGATGCTTTTGTTTATCAACAAGTGCAACATAAACGTTTTGCTATAGTGCCACAATGATGTATGGCTATAGTAAAAGAAGGGGTGTTGTCCTAAAGAACAAGAACTTCCCTTTTCACAAAATATGTCAAAAAGGGGAAAGGAGGATGTACTGTATTAACAGAACAAGAAGTCTGCTGCCCTGGGAAAATGATAAGTACTCACCTAAAAGAAATACAATATAAAATAGTATGTCCTCACTACACACAATACATACCATTCGGCTTTCTTTAGCAAAGGAGTACAACACATTTCACGGTTTTGCATTTCTTCAGCAATGACTTTGCAGATCTCTATGTTTGGTCGCACAACATCTCAGAGCTGGAAAGGAAGTTGGTTCTGGAAGCCTTCCCTCTGCTAGGCACTATGTTCACAGATCTGGACAGGGTTTAGATAGTTGTATAGTGTGGTGAGTGAGATTTTGATTTATTTTAGTATTTCTTTTTAGCTGTAGTTGGCAGCTCGGGTTTCTGTAAATATGGGGAAAAACATCCTTTGTGTATTAAAGCCCAACCTCCACCTTAAGGGTTATAGCTGCATACCTCCCAAATTTTTGAGATGGCAATGAGGGACACCTATCAGCAAAAGTATGCAAGCATAGGACACACCCCTTGTCACGCCCCCTTAAAGGAGAATTGTACAAAAAAACAAGATTGGTTAAACCCACAAGTGCTTTTTTTACCACTACTATTTCTTTATATTGGCATTTGGACTTTATAAATGCAGCAATTTAAAAATCAAATGAAAGGTTTAGCACTGGAAAACACTTTTTTGATAGATAAAAAGTGCATTTTATATACAACTATATAGATCAGACCAAAATGAGGGAGAAATGAGGAGGCATGAGGGACAGAGGGACATTTCTCCAAATCAGGGACAGTCCCTCCAAATCAGGGACAGTTGGGAGCTTTGTAGCTGTAGTAGTAGAGGGTATGCTGTCTTTAAATTGTCTGCTGTTATGCAACACTCCTACTTCTCCTCATTAACACTTTCGACACCTAGAGCTAATCTTTAATTCTTTTTTGTCCCGGAGTTTATATTGTGTTGACATTTTTTGTGTTAAACAATGTCTATCTTTCTCATTTCAAATAGTCTATGGTAGGTAGGTATGCAGACAGGCTCCATTTCTTGCTGCAAAAAAATTAAGGACCTTTTTTTTTTCAAACCGTGAATGCTAAAACAGAAAACAGACACAGGTAAACAGCTTTTCCCTTTGCATATTTATTACTGAGTTTTGTGCCTGCAGCTCTCATTTATTAAAGAACAGGGTGTATCTACGCTTAGAAGCTTATCGGCCTGAAACTTTCTTTGTAGATATTAGAAGTAAACAGTTTCATAAATGAAGTGGGAGTGAGGAAATAACAACTAGAAAATATATAAGTAACTGAGACAAATGCATTCTGTATTGTAAATATGCTATTTTATGTTTTGAGGTGTATGGAAAAAAATTCCATAGCACATGTTGACACATCCTTTAGAGAATCTACATTTAGTGTTCTAAAGTGTTAGATGGGAAGATAGTGGTTGGTCAGGCAGTTTGCATTAAAATCAAGATTAACTGAAGTTAGTCAGTGGTTAATGCTTAGAAAACCTGTATAAGTATAGGTCAAAACCAGCTGGGCACAGATGGTTCCAAGCGAGGAGGCAGGCATAGCCTCAACTGGAGTGAAGCCAATCAGCTTTTACATTTTCATTTTCTAAGCTGTGTGGAAAAAAAATCAAAGACAGTAGATGATTCATCCAATGTGTCAAACCCCAAAGAAGGAACTGGTGAGCAAGTGGACTTTAGGTTGAGGAAAAACAGTGTCAGGAGCTAGGTCAGTCGAAAGCAAAACAGAGTCACACCCTATAGCTAACAAATGCTACATTGGGCAACTTGATTGTGGAATGAGCAAACCTCAAAAGAGCCTAAGCCAATCAAGACATGCTCCAATCACTTAACTGCACAGTTAGTCTGAGTGTATTAATTAAGTGCTGATACATGTGCCCTGATCATGGACCTATGGGAGGGCTGTGGGTGCAGCGTGTGCCCTCTTGTTTAGCTGCCCCATGCCCTCACTCCCTGCTTTTGTGACTACGGTGCAATACCCCCCAGCTGTTGCACTGCAATGTGGCATCAGCAGTCATGACGGGAGCACATTTAATTCCAGCACCTAATCCTGCAGAAAGATTCACTGAAATGGGGACAGGAGTGAGTGGAGCTTTCCTTCAGTGAGGAGCCCAAGCATGATAAAAACTACTGAGATAAAAATTGGGATGCATAGAAGAGTGTTAATTAGTGTGCATGGTGCAGTATGCCAAATGTATGTTGCTGCATATATGGAGGTTCATGCTGCTGTGTGTATTGGAGTGCTTGGAGCTGTATGCATTTGGGTACTCGGTGCAATGTGTTAATGACATGGTACTGTGTGTATTGGGCCATATGGTGCAGTGCTTATTGGGGAGCATGGTGCAGTGCAATAAATGCATGATGATGTGTGCATTGGGGCTCATCATCCTGTATGTGTTTCTTTGAATATTCTGGAGCCTATTGAGTGCATGGTGCAGTGCCTATTAGGTTGCATGAGAGGTTATTAAGGTGTATGGCTATGTGTGTATCAGGGTACATGGGACTGTCTTTATCGTAGTTCATGATGCTGTGTGTACTGGGATGCATGGTATGTAATGAGTTGCATGGTGTTGTGAGCTTTGAGGTTCATGGTGTATGTACTTCAGTGTAGCATATACAGTTTAATCAAAAGGGATGTCCCTTTATTTATGTGACCACCTGCCCATGAAGAGTTCTCTGCACATCCCTGGCTCAGTGGCAGGAAGGTAATCTACATTACAAGAAAGTGTAAGCATAATCAATAAAATCAGCAGCAACAAATATATTGAAATCAGCAACAGCAGCTGGAGAAAAAGCAACAGAAGACCAAGCAGAAAAATGCACTAGCTGACTGCTGGATGCTTGATTGTGTTATAGGCAATCAATCTTGCTGTGACCAACCACCACCTGGCTGGATGATACGTCTGCATGTAACTCCCTGACACAAAGCTTGTGGATATTACATTGTCATACATCTCTTTCCTGATGAGGTTTGCAACAGAGGAACAGAGAAAGCAATGGTTAACAGACAGAAATCAGAAACACACATGCATAAAACACTCATAACCTTGCAGAGAGAAGAGGAATTGAAGATGGATATTCTTAAAATATAGATTAGATTATGAACCTGTGAGCTTGCAGCAGAGCATGTAAATAACAACAAAAATCACAAAGGACAAAATTAAGATACACCCAAAAAAGAATTATGCATTGAAAGCAGAAAAAAAGTGAGCTGAGAGAGGAAAGGAAAAGAGATCGGCCTGTGCTGAGGTAAACAGTTTCAAAGGCAATTATCCCAGCAGAATTTCTGCACTGAAGAACAGGTTGGCCAAATAAAAGAGATTAAAAAGAAACAATATTTTACAAGCCCCAGGAAACAGTAAAAAGTTATATGGTTGCAGCCTGAATGCACCCCTGTGTGCAACAGAAATGTACCAGGCTGTGCATGTGAGTGTTTCCGATGCGCCTTCCTAGTTCTTATCGATTAGCAAATGCTGGCCCAGCTTCTCCAAAAATAAACTTCTAACTGACTGTTTGATCTGTATGATAGGCTTGTTGGGAGAACAATAGAGAGCTTGGGGACCAGGCCACCTTTAGATAACCTGTTAATAGGTGTCTTGGGCATGGTGACTCCCTCCGCAGTCGGATAATTGCATTTTCTTCTCTTACTCTCATTTTTCACCCATCCACAGTGATGTGTGGGGAGTGAAGGTCCCAAGAGGGTCACACGGTTCTTGGCTTTCTGGTGATAAGGGGGAGAGATGCTTTGTCCTGTGTCTCCTCACCCAGCCAAGTGGAAATTTCATTACTCTGAATAAAATGGCACAAAACACAAATCTTCCGTGTCAGAGAATCATGTGTATACTGACACACTAGGAAGGTTTCCTAATGGTAGGGATTACTCTTTTGGCTTGCATGTCACATAGTGAGTGCACTTTGTACGTGAATGTCGTATAGGGGCACTGTCATTAATCAATATATCAAAAGCAGACTATAGTTCATGTGAGTGCTTTTATTACATTGTGGATGTCCTTGGAGTAATCTCACAATATTACATTTATAAGGGTTACTGCAAATTAATGATTCACATATTAAGTCTCATGAGTGATTGTGTAATTTAAACATATTAATGTGAGACAAGAACATCAGCAATATGTAAAGGTGCATTAATAATTTTGAACATTAAACAAGAAACAATTTTTATACACACTGCAAAACACTGTATAAAAAGATGAAATAGCTTTTTCTTTGGTGTAATTTTATAAAATGTCTATACTTCACCTCTCCGTATGTCACGAAGTGCTGTGTTGTGAGCTAAAACAGGTTTAATTTTGTCACCTTCAATAAAGTTAAGGAAAAAAGAAGGTAAACAGTGTGATGCATTGCTACTGCCCCTCATTGCCCCTACAAGACACACACTAGCATGCACATGTTATACTGTGGGCACAGGTGTGAATGAGTCCTTACTAGTGTTGAGCGAACCCGGACTGTAACGTTCGGGTCCGTACTGAACTTTAGGGTGTCCGTGGCACGGACCCGGACCCGGACATTTCAAAAATCGTTCGGGTTCGGTCCGGGCTTGCTAAAAACTTTACAGGCCCAGGCCCAGGCACGGTGCCTGTGGGATTTCAAGTCATGCCTGGGCTTGCAATGTCAGGCCCAAGCGAGTTGTGATCATTCCTGAGTAAGTGTGGACACGGGTGTCATATTGTACACGTACGATCACACACAGAACATCCCCGTTACTCCCCGTCATCGTTACGTAGTGTGACAAATGGAAGAAAAAAGGAATTGAAATAACTTCCACTGTTTTAATTTGGACAAAATCGAGTGTTGTGTCGTGAAGCACTGTATGCCTCTCCACTTCATATCTGTAAAATATTTTAATGTGGTTTCTTTTT
>BLSH010495456.1:221226-241072 GCA_018402905.1 Glandirana rugosa | reverse complement strand
CAAGAACAGAGTGTAATTATACAAATTTACAGCCAAGTGGAAATTTCATTACTCTGAATAAAATGGCACAAAACACAAATCTTCCGTGTCAGAGAATCATGTGTATACTGACACACTAGGAAGGTTTCCTAATGGTAGGGATTACTCTTTTGGCTTGCATGTCACATAGTGAGTGCACTTTGTACGTGAATGTCGTATAGGGGCACTGTCATTAATCAATATATCAAAAGCAGACTATAGTTCATGTGAGTGCTTTTATTACATTGTGGATGTCCTTGGAGTAATCTCACAATATTACATTTATAAGGGTTACTGCAAATTAATGATTCACATATTAAGTCTCATGAGTGATTGTGTAATTTAAACATATTAATGTGAGACAAGAACATCAGCAATATGTAAAGGTGCATTAATAATTTTGAACATTAAACAAGAAACAATTTTTATACACACTGCAAAACATTGTATAAAAAGATTAAATTGCTTTTTCGTTGGTGTAATTTTATAAAATGTCTGTACTTCACCTCTCCGTATGTCACCCCATCGCAGGACATCACAAAGTGCTGTGTTGTATAGAGCTAAAACAGGTTTAATTTTGTCACCTTCAATAAAGTTAAGGAAAAAAGAAGGTAAACAGAGTGATGCATTCATACTGCCCCTCATTGCCCCTACAAGACACACACTAGCATGCACATGTTATACTGAGGGCACAGGTGTGAATGAGTCCTTACCATTCCCAGGCATTATAATTCCACAATCAGTGAGCTAAAATCTACTCTACCACAAAAATTATTTTTTTTTTTTAATAAAATAAAAAAAGCCCCCCCCCCTCGCCAGCTATCTACAATAACTAGAAGAACCAAGGAACAGAAATAATCAAAATGATTTGTGAACTATTAACAGGCAACAGGTGAGAGAAATCAGACATCTATCACTGCTATCAAGAAAACACTGGAAGGCCCCTTTCCGTTCAGGTCCACCTGTCCGTTTTTCAGGTGGACCTGAATGGATGCTCCATGCAGCCTTATGGAGCGGTGGATGTCAGCGGAGACATGTCTGCTGACATCCACCACTCTCCGATCCGATCCTGTCTGGGAAATGCAGATGGAAGGAAACCCTATTTTCCATCCGTCTGTAGAATCAGATTGGAGCGGATCGGATGAAAACGGACAGGCGGTCCATTTTCAACCGATCTCCATAGAGGAGAGCGGTGCTCTGACGGTTCCATTTCCACTCAGTGAGCGGAGACAGACCTGTCATCCGTCGGCTCAGCAGAGATCAGCGGAGGGATCCCCGCTGAGCTAAAAATTGACCCCATACACGGAAAGCCAGTGTGAAAGGGGCCCAAGGCTTAGGCCCCTTTCACATGGGTGCCTCCGCTAAGCGGAATCCACTTGCTCAGCGGGGAATCTCTCCTCTGATCCTGGCTGACCAGGGGGATGACAGGTCCTTGTCCGCTCCGCTATGCAGAGCGGACACAGACACAGTCCCCCTCTCCTCTATGGGGTAATCGGATTGAAACAGATCTCCTGTAAGTTTCCATCCAATCAGCTCTGCCGGAAGGATGGGGAATAGGACCACCATCTGTCTATTTTTGGCAGACAGGATCACGTCGGATGGCAGCAGGTGTCAGCAGACATGTGTCTGCTGACATTCGCAGCTCCATAAAAGTGACTGGGGGGTCCGATCAGGTCTCCCTGAAAAACTGACATGCAGACCTGATCGGACAGCCCATGTGAAAGGGGCCTTACAGTTGGGAGGAGGGCAATATAGACTGTTGAGCTGCATTTTTACCGCTCACCAACCGCCCCTTTAAGCTGCTAAGGTAGGTTTACACATGCCGTAGCCGCTATGCACAACAAAAATGATCTCCTCCATAATGTTGTGGGGGCCGTACTGCCTGCCAAATGCAACCCATTTAAGTGAATGTTCTTGCATTGGGACTTATTTGGGAAAGCAGCACAATGCTGATGGTGTAAGGTGTGAATGAGCCCTTAGACAGGGCGGCTTGGGAGCAAGCACGCATGGGTACCCCCATGGAAAGCGGCTTTCCTTGGGGGCACTGGGTAGGGGAGGATCCTGGAATGCCGGCAGGGGAACCCAGAAGAAGAGGATCGGGACTGCTCTGTGCAAAACCATTGCATAGAGCAGTTAAGTATAGCATGCTTGTTATTTTAATTTAGAAAAATAAAGCTTTATTGTCACTTTAACCACTTTCAATATTGGGCACTTTCCCCTTTCCTGCCCAACAGCTTTTAGTGCTGTTGCATTTTGAATGACAATTGCATGGTCATGCAACCCTGTACCCAAACAAAATGTTTATCATTTTTTTTCCCACAAATGGAGCTTTCTTTCGGTGGTATTTGATCACCTCTGGGGTTTTTATTATTTGCGCTACAAATAAAAAAATACTGAAAATGTTGCAAAAAAAAAAAGTTGTTCTTTGTTTCTGTTACAAAACTTTGTAAATTAGTTTTCTCCTTCACTGATGGTCACTGATGAGGCTTCACTGATGGGTACTGACGATGAGGCACCTATATGCAGCACTGATGGGCGGCACTGATAAGCAGCACTGACGGGCACTGATAGGTGGCACTGATATGCAGCACTGATGGGCACTGATAGGAGGCACTGATGGGCACTCATAGGCGGCACTGATAGTTGGCACTGATGGGCACTCATAGGTGGCACTGGTGGGCACTGAAAGGTGGCAGCACTGAAGGGCACTGGTGGGCACTGATAGGTGGCACTGATAGATGGCACTGTTAGGCAGCACTGATCAGGAAGCACAGGCAATAAATAATCAATCAGCGCAGACCCCCTCTGTTAGGAGAGCCGCTGATCGGCTCTCTACTCGCATCTGACAGTGTGAGTGGTGGAGGAAAAGCTGATAAATGGCTCTTCCTATTTACACTGTGATCAGCTGTGATTGGACACAGCTGATCACATGGTAAAGAGCCCCCGTCAGAGTCTCTTGCGCACGCTGGCTTGTTATCCTGATGAACGTCATATGATGCCCAGTCAGGACGACTGAATCACTTCCATGTCATTCTGTTATGCATTAAGATAAAAAAAAACTTCTGTGTGTAGCAGCCTCCCCAGCACCCCCTAATACTTACCTGAGCCCCATCTCTCTCCAGTGAGGTCCACGAGTGTCTTAGCCTTCCGGGACTCAGCAGTGGTACCATTGGCTCCTGTGGCTGCCAATCAAAGTCAGTTAGCCAATCAGGAGAGAGAGGGGCTGGGTCAGGGCTCCATGTCTGAATGGACGCACAGAGCTGTGACTCGGCTCGGGGTGCCCCCATAGCAAGCTGCTTGCTGTGGGGGCACTCGACAGGAGGGAGGGTGCCAAGAGCAGTGAAGAGGAACCCGAGAAGAGGAGGATCCAGGCTGCTCTGTGCAAATCCAACTTCACAGAGAAGGCAAGTATTACATGTTTGTTATTAAAAAAAAAAGACTTCACAATTACTTTAAATACTTTATCTATTATTAAATAATACAATTCCATCCTCATAACCACTGTACTCTATTTTCAAGTGAAAGGGTCAGTCACCATTTTCTTTGGAACAAATTCAACATATAGTTTTACCAGAAAATCAGTGGGATCCAAAAAGATGAATACTGTATGTCAAGATCAGTACTATTTCATATATTTGATGTAAACCACTAAATTCTAGTGTAAACACTTTTAGGCTTTGACTGTGGTCTTTATTGAATACAGTTGTAAAAAAGAAAATGCTTGCATGTTAGACATAGACATGACATCTTTATAGTTTTTTTTATCATGTGGACCTTTATGATTCCCTAGCTCTGGGCATATATATTATCTTTTGTGTAAATCCCATCAAATGCATAGTTTGAACACTTTGCAGCAGATTTTATTTCGTTGATAGATGTTGTTCACTAACAGAATGAATGTGTTAATGTGTTAATGAGTCAGTGCACTTCACTGCATTTTGCACTTTGTAAATGCCCTTATTTGACTTTGCTTTTGTCAGTCTATATTTACCTTTCTGAAACTGTACTGTACCAATAAAGGCATTTTTTTTTTGTGCTTATAAACCACGGCAATCGAGTACGTGCATAGAATGATGAGAGACTTGAAATACCCATATATATTCTTTATGTTGAGCTAGCAGAGAGCTAATAGTACAGACTGTACAGGTGCAAGGGAGTGGTCAGAGCTTAATAGCGGTGTCTGGAACTGTCCAGCGTGCTGAAATAATCTGACACCAAGACAGCTATGTGACTTTAGAGAGTCCAGTGTGCAAGCAGATAGGAGGGGTTGTCTAAGACTCTGATTCAAATACACACAGTGCTGCTGGTCCATAAGAAATCTAAGCAATTACTCAGCCTGCAGGCATTTGTCATGTTTCCAGAAAAAGGGAAAATAAGATTTCACTTGTTTAGCTTTGGGTCTGTGCATTTAAATTCCATTCACTTATGAAACAGTCAGCAGATACAACCTTTTAACCTTTCACTGGGCAGCACATTTAAGAAACTGTCCTACTTTATGACATATTTATAAATATGTATGAAACAACTTCCCTCTTTTAAGGCTCCGCTCATGTTTAACCATTTCCTCTGGGCCTTTCAGGATGAGATGAGGCCTTTTGCAGCACTTGACTTTTTTGCCCCTTACTGGCTTACTGTAAGAATCAAAAATATTTTTTGCAAAACTAGATTAAAGCCTTAATGCTTTGACAACAAAAGAGAGCATGTGAGACAAAAGTAATACTCTGCCACCCTGGCACAGGGTCTAACCCCCAGGTAACAACAGCTCTGGTTATATCCTTACATGTATGCTGAGATCCTTGGTGTCCTGTCAAATCTTTAGTGCAATTCTAAACCCCAGGTAATAACATGAGCTCGGGTTATATCCTTACATGTATGCTCAGATCTTTGGTGCCCTGCCAAATTTCAGTCCAGGCTGTCCATGCTCTGCATATGTACTATCATGTTGAGGGGAAGGTGGGACCCTCATATGTCAGAGCAATATGAGCAACTGCAGTTGGATCTGTTGGGTGTCAGGCAGTGACCTTTCTTAACCATGTTTCTATGGCACTGATTAAAAGACATCTTCAAATATTACAGTCAAGCTAGCCTTCACTTTATTTTTAGGATCTTAAGAACTTTGGGACCCCTATAGATCAAAGGGAACGATAGCAGCAATATAAACATACATGTAGAGCTACCCCTGTAGGAACCACTGATTAGAACTGGTCCTCTGTACCTTGCCTTGACCTTCTCAAGAACTTCAGCCCCTCTGATGCACTAAATTAAGTACACAAACCATGCAATATCACAGAAAGTCAATGAAGGCAATATCTGATACCAATAGTGATACTATTTAAAGAAACAGGCACTAAGCAACTTAGCAAAGGCAAGTCTTCTTGTATAATCACACAATATGGATAACAATGAAAGAAAGCATAAAATGGCTTGGCAACAGTAATGACACAATTTGACATTAATGGAAGTCGGTAGCAAGCACTAGGCATAAGATCAGCGCCAAATCAGTGTAAACAATAACAAGTCATTGAAGAGTGGCAATGAACAGTAATGTAGCATAATTAACTGTGTTCAGGAGACTATACTGCCAAAGTGCCTTACTGCTGACTATACTAGGCCTAGGCTCACTGGGTGGAGATACCTGTCAAATAAATAATGAGTAGGAGCAAGTAAAATGGTGAGGTGAGTGGAAGTACTTTATGATGTTTGTCTGCCAGCTATAATTGGGGCTCTTTGAGAAGTGTTGCAGCACTTAATGACAGTCTTGATAAACCAGCATGCAGTATAGGTGCAGTGTAAGTGGGATATAGGTGATAGGTATTAAATGTCTTGCTTCCAGCAACTCAGTCCCATCTAGACAGTATGTCAATGATGGGAAGTCCACCCTCTCAATCAACAGCTCTTAAAAATGCAACTGTAGAGTTCCCACTGCAGAAAAAGCGTCCCTTGTCATTAAACAGGTGGGTCCAGTGGTCAGGAGTGCGGGGGAGAAAGGTGAGAGGATGCCCTGATCTCCCTGCAGCAAAAGGGCTATTGATGCAATTACTGTGGTCCCCGCTGCACTTTCCCTGCTGTTGCAGCCCTTAGACGTCAGGCTCTGGTCCCCACTGGATTGGCCTCTTGTCGATAAGTCAGCACACAGGTACATTATATTACCACTTCCTCTTTGCCTCAGGGTACTATGGGAACTGTAGTTTAAAGGGTCCATGAGTCCCATTCAATGATCGCTGTACTGGACTTGATTTCCCGTGATCCTCAGGATCTGGCATAGAAATCTATAGGCTTTCCTTGCTATAGCTCTCCCCTTGCTTGCTGGAGAGGATAGTACAACAAAACGCCCACTTTAACAGTAAAAGTGAAAGTAAAGAGGGTATTGTCTCCTCTATGCTTCTGCAGTCCAGCACCTGGCTACATACAATTACAGTTATGTTCATGCAACGAGAAATTAATAAATAAAGCTACTTAATTTGCCATGATGCACTTAAAAATGCATCTTTTCCCGATTGTTTCCTTATAAATAAAATTAAGCTACAATACTTAATTCCTCATTTACAGGTCTGTTGTAATATGTTGTAAATGGAAGATACATTTTAGATACAACTGTGGCAGGTATTCGATTAATGCAATTATTACCATAAAAGGTAATGGGGTTGATTTACAAAAGGAGTAGAGGCTTTTTACTTGGCGTGGAGTGAATGTTGGCAAATAGGGTTAACCTGTTTGCATGTTGTATTCCCAATCATGTGCTAGCAAAATCTCTTTTTTAATACATTGGGTATTCAAAGTGACAATAGGTACACCTTCTCACCATTCACTTTGCTATGTTAATGAGGAAGTAAACTTCCTCTGCTAACATTTACCTATAGGTAAGCTTATAATAAACCTTACCTATAGGTAGTGTAAATATCTCTTAAACGTTTACCGTTTAGAAAATATTTACATTACATGCAGCCAGTGACATCACAGGCACATGCGCTCTGAAGGAACGGCCAAGGGTGCCGTTCCTTCCCAGCCCTGTGCCGTGAATGGCGGGAGCGACATCATCGCTGCTCCGGCCAATCACAGAGCCGGAGCCCCCGAACCAGGAAGCAAGATGGGTCAAAATGGAAGCCTCTACAGCACTGACATTGCAGCACTGGAACAGCTTCTTTTCAAGGTAAGTGTCACATAATGTGCTAGTATCTGATGCACACTAGCACATGATCACTTTACCTTTCAGGAAGAAAAAAAAAATTCCAGCGGTATACAGCCACTTTAACACCCTCCACTCTTTTCCTAAAAAGCAAAATGAATGTTCATATCAGTCCCCGCCTTTAAGAAGCTTACAATCTAAGGTTTCAAACTCACATGTATACATACACATATTAGAGCCAATTTAGATAGAAGCTAATTAAACACTTTCTGACCGCTCTGTAGCAGTTCTATTTGTGGGGAAAAAAATGATATAAATTGTATTTGGGTAGAGCATTGCAGGACCGCACAATTTTCAGTTAAAGTAACACAATGCCGTATCGCAAAAAGTGGCCTGGTCATGAAGGGGGGTAAATTGTCTGGAGGTCAAGTAGTTAATGTACCAATATGTCTTTGCAGTATGGGAGGAAACGGGAGGAAACCCACACAAGACAGGAAGAACATACAAACTGAATACAGGTAGTATCCTGGTTGGTAACCCTTAAGCCACCATGCTGTCACAGTTTAACCACTCTTTAAGTGGAATTCTCTGAAACTGTACCTAAGTAACATTGCAGCTAATATATACCTAAAGGATGTTAAAACCACAAATATTATAACCCTATAATGAGAAATGTTGATAAAGATAAGCATTTTAGTTAGATTTTTAGAACTATAGGAAGAAACATTTTGGTTTATTAACCAACAGTATGAAATAATACTAGATGTGGTATAGATATAATTACTAAAAATGTTCTCATACTTTCTCAGCTATTTTATTTATGAGCCTTGCATTTTAGTATAATAATTTTTATTGGGAATGTAAGCATAATACAATATACCAATCAGGAAACAGAACATTGTTAACATAAAGTTAGTTACAGCAGATAAAAAGTACACGTAATGAATACCAGGGTATGAATGTACATCAAATCCTGAGGTACTATTTCAGAAAATTATAAAATTATAAAACCGTAAAATGGCAACCCGATACCCCATAGGGGAAACATTGATATTAACATTTCATAACTTAAATGGTAGAGAGTGCTGCCATTTCAGGCTCTCCATAGAACCTATATTTGACGTCGACCCTGGGACCGGCGCCCCCCCAGGCCCGCCCAGTAGGGAACAAACTGCGGGCCCGAGGCAGACACGGCCCCAGTGTCTCCACTCTGGAGGCGACTAGACGCCACATCTTTCACATTCAAAACTTACTTCAAATGAATGAAAATTAGAACCTGGTGAAATAAACCATCAACATGAGTATGAACATAAGTCTGAGCCTGGATTTGCATTGTTATGGAAAATTATTGAATAAAAGGAAATAGAGGAAGAGGGGAGATGGACATAGAAAGAAGGTCAAGAGAATAATGATTTAAGCTTTTCGGGACCACATCATCCAATCTGAGTGGTATCTTTCAGCTCTAACTTCTCTGTAAGCTAAGATTTTTTCTAGCTGAGAGATGTCATTAACGATTCTTATAACCTCACTGACATTGGGTATATCATTGGTTCTCCACTTTCTCACCACAACCGATCGAGCCGCCATAAAGACATGCATGGATAGCGATCTTAGAGAGACATGAATATGGGAGATATTGATGCCTAAAATTGCTTGTTCTATATTGGGTTTAATAAAGTTGCCTGTAACTTTGGAGATTAATTTAAAAATTTCATTCCAAAAACTGCGAAGGTGTTTACAGGACCAGAGTGTGTGTAATAATGTGCCGACTTGTCCGCACCCTCTCCAACAAAGGTTTGAATTATTTTTAGAAAATTTAGCTAATATGTAGGGCGTGTAGTGCCATCTTAATAATATTTTTATGGAAAGTTCCCTGTAGTTGATGCACCGAGAGTATTTGTAGTTATGTTTAATTGCACCTAACCATTGTGCATCTGAATAGCTCCTGCCCATTTCTTCTTCCCATTTCTGTAAAGGTGAAGGTTTGCTAAACTTGGATTTGGAGTTTAAAGTGTTGTAAATCAATTAAATGCCTTTGGATTTGGGATCTATGGAGTTTAGGAATTTCCAAATAGACTCAGTGATTCTGTAATCTTGAAATGCTTGTAGGCGCAGTAGAGAGACTATCCGTAAATAGGAAAATTTTTCAGAATTGGGTAAGCCATAAGTAGATGATAGATTCAGGAAGGATCTAAGATTGTCACCTTCATATAGATCTTGGAGATTATTTACGCCTTTGTTTTTCCAGGTCTATGTCTGGTATACACCATTCAATGATCTCTAGGGGGTTTGGAATTTTTATGGATAAATCGGGTAGGTCAGCTTGCTTAAGATTGTGTATAAGATATATCCAAGCCTGAACGGTGGCTAATATTGTGGGATGGTCTGGAGGTATGCTCCTAGGATTATGTGTTCCAGACATTAGAAAGGACAGTGGAGATTTGTTTTTCATCCATGCCCTTTCAAGTTGGAACCAAGGCTTGGGAGGGAGATTGTTGAGCCATGATTTAAGTTGGTCCAAGATCGCGGCCATGTAGTAGTCTTTAAGGTCCGGGAGGCCTAGGCCTCCCAACGAGGCATGCTTCCTCTGCATACCCGGTGGGTACCTTGCTTTTTTACTGTCCCAAATGAATTGAGATACAAGTTTTTGCATGGTGGAGAAAAAAGTATTAGGTATTGGGATGGGAAGGGTTCTGAACTTATACAGTAATTTTGGTAGGAGATACATTTTATAGGCTGCTAGTCTTCCGGACCACGAAAGGTAGTACGTTTTTATTCTGTTCATTTCTTTCTGCAGCTCTGGAATGAAAGGTTCAAAGTTTACTTTATATAAGTTCTTAACTGGGAACGTTAATTTGACACCGAGGTAGGGCAATGGGGAGTCCAGCAACAGTAGGGAAATTTCCGGGAGAGCTCTAGTTTCGTTTTGGGGCTGATTGCTATACTCAATATTTGTGATTTGGATGCATTGATTTTGTAATATGCTATCTCACTAAATTGTCTTAGAGTCTCATGAACCTCCGGCAGAGAAGTAGTCGGGTCTGTGACTGATAATATAACATCGTCTGCAAATAGCGAAATAGTATGTTTATGACCCTGAGAGGGTATGCCTTTTATATTTGGGTTGGATCTGATTTTCTCCGCCAGAGGTTCCATAAGCAGGACAAAAATTATCGGAGATAGGGGGCACCCCTGCCTGGTACCATTAGTAATTTTAAAATTCCTAGAGAATAGTCCTTCTGTAAATACAAATGCTGAGGGTGCGGAGTAGAGAGCTGAGATCGCTGACAAGATCTGACCATGCATACCAAATCTACGGAGAACCTCTTTGAGATAGCCCCAGTGGATCCTATCGAAGGCCTTCTCCACATCCAAAGCAAGAAGCAGAGAAGGCCTTCCTGAACCCTCCATGGAATGTAAAAGATTTATCATCCTTCTCGTGGCGTCAGAGGCCTGCCTGCCTGACACAAAGCCCACCTGATCTGGGTTTATCAGGTGTGGAAGAAGTCTGCTTATTCTATTCGCCAGTAACTTGGCATATATCTTTATATCCACATTCAGTAAGGAAATAGGTCTGAAATTTTTTGGATCATTTGGCTCTTTCCCTGGCTTGGGAAGAGTGACAATTGTTGCAGTCAACATTTCCGGAGGACATTCGGCAGTGGAAGCTGCAGTCTGAAAGACCCTCAACAAGTAAGGGGATAAAATTTCTGAAAAAGATTGGTAGTACTCAGATGAGTACCCATCAGGACCTGGGGATTTATTTTTTGGTAAACATTTAATTATTGCTGCCAATTCGTGTTCCGAAAAGGGTTGGTTCAATTTATCAAGATCCTCAGAGTTAATAGCAGGGAGAGTCACCGACTGTAAAAAATCAGAGATAGTATGGGTTGTAGGCTGTGGAGTACCAGGATCTCTATTCAGGTTGTACAGAGATTCGTAGTAATCGCAAAAGGCGTTGGCGATATCAGCTGGGTTATAAACCTTAGTTTTCGTGATAGGGTTATAAATGTAACTGATTTTTTGTTTGATTATTGTGTCCTTCAATTGAGTCGCTAAGTGCTTCCCTGCTCTGTTGCCATACCCATACGAAGCAGCCCTTAATTTTTTGACGGCTCGTTCATGTTGGCATAACAACAGGGATCTGAGTTCTTGTCTTTTGTAGAATAGTTGTTCTCTAAGTGTTTGTGAGGTGGCGGATTTGTTGTCTCTTTCTAATTGTGCAATGGAGGATAGAAGGTCTCTCAGCTGCCGCTCCCTTCGCCTTTTAATTTTTGTAGACAGTTGAATAAGTATGCCTCTAACATAAACTTTGTGCGCATTCCATAAGGTAAAGGGATCCTCGACTGAGGGGGCATTAATTGTAAAGTATTCTTTCAAAGTGTCCGATAGCAGTTTTCTATATTCAGGTTGAGAAAAGATGAGGGTGTCATTTCTCCATCTATTTGCCCTAGTCTCGGCCCGAAGATCCCCCACCGTCACGGAAACTGGCGCGTGGTCAGACCAGGTTATGTTATGAATTTCAGACTTAGTTACATTCTGCAATAGGAACCTATCCACCAAGAATAAATCTATTCTAGAGTATGTTCGGTGAACATTTGAAAAAAAGGTAAAATCTCGCTCATTAGAGTGCTGACATCTCCAGACATCGTATAGGTTCGCTGTAATAAGAAATTTGTCCACAGAGACTCTATGTTTTTTGGGCCTTGCATGGCCGAAGAAATCAAGGTCTTTGTTTGGAATGGCGTTGAAGTCTCCGCAGATGATTGTATAGCCTTGTTGTATACGGATAACTTTTTTCCAGAGTTTATTCAGGAAGGAGATTTGTTTAGTATTGGGTAGATATACGTTGATTAAAGTGTATTTAGTTCGGTTGATTTCACAGATAACAATTAAGAATCTCCCTTGAGGATCTTCTACTTTATCCAATATGGAGAGATGTAGAGAGTCTTTAAATGCAATGGCCACTCCTCTTTTTTTTACATGGTGCATTGGACATTAGGACAAGAGGGAATTTTTTGTGTTTGAATGTGGGAGGGTTGTGAGAGTTGAAATGAGTTTCTTGAAAGCAGATAATATCGCACTTTAAAGTGCTCGCTTCTTTCCAGGCCAGCTGTCTTTTAAAAGGGCTGTTTAGACCTTTAACATTTAGTGAGGATATGCGGAATGGCATTGTGTCGTCTGCCGTGGGATGTTAAAACAGAGTTCGGGTAACAGTTAGTGAGAGGTAAGAGCTGGTGTGTTGAATGAGGGATTCCTCTAGTGCTATGTCGTCTGGGGCTGATCAGCGATGATAGGTGGAGTGGGATTCAAACGTAATTTACAATGTGGTCCCCGAGCACACTCTTAGAGAGGTTGGAGGGTATTCTTTCGAAGCTGCGGGTGCAAACGGTGCAACAGTAGGTAGGTAAGTGGTGTAGACAGATGAGAAAGGAGAATATCCAGTAAAAATAGGCGATTCTGTATGAATCTGTGTGGTCAATTGACCACTCAACTTGGGGGGATAGAGAGATTAGATATGACTGGTTACCTCCAGTAGGCTGCCAGAGCCAGTGTTGAGACAAAGATTCTCCAAGATCATTCAGCGTCGTTGTCTATATCTTCATTCTGGGAGGTAGCAATGTCCGGAGGTAAGTTGTTAGAGATCTCTTGGTTCTGCAAAATGTTCCACTTCTGCAAGAGAGAGAGCCCTTCCTTCACTGTTGTGATCACATATGTTTTTTCTTCTTTTGTAATTAGCAGTTTGGCTGGGTACAGCCATCTGTAATTGATACTATGGTTGTTCAACGGTTTTGTGATCGTGGCTAGTTGTCTTCTTTGCTGTAAGGTAAAGGCTGAAAAGTCATTAAAGAAAGACAATTCTTGTAGGTTATCTGGAAGGTTGTCTCGGTATCTTATAGCCCTCATGAAACGATCTTTGGTGTGGAAAAAGTGAACTCTTGCTAGTGTATCCCTTGGGAGATGCTCTGGGATATGTTTGGGCCTGGGGAGTCTGTGAATACGGTCAATAATGAGATCCTCAAGTGGAGCCTCTGGTAAGGCCTCACGAAGCACGTTTTTGAAAAATTTGTGCAAGTCTGTGGGTTTGATCGATTCTGGGATCCCCCGAATTTTAACATTATTGCGCCTTGAGCGATCCTCCAGGTCAGCAAGTTTCATTTTCATTTGCCAGAGTTCATCTTCCCTCTCGTTGTGGGCATCCACTAGTTCATTAAATGTGGACGCAAAGGAGCTCATTTTAGATTCAATGTGTGAGACTCTGTTGCTGACCTCCTTTACTTCCGATTTGAACTGTGTTGCTAAAGACATAATATCTGTATGGATAGTAGATCTCTGGGACATTAACATGTCTTTCAGTGTCGTATCTAGGACCGGTATATCAGCAGTAGGAAAGTTAGAAATAGAATCTTGTAATTCTCTAGTGTCGTCCAGCGAAATATTGAGGTCATTGGTTAGGGAGGTATTAGGAGAGGGGTCATTCATTTTTTGTTTGGATTTTGCTGGGCTGGCTGAGGGAGAGGTGTGGAGCTCCTCCACATCCTGTAAAAATTTAGATAGATCCGTAGGCTTATGTTTAAGACCATACCTGGTCTGATCTGTTGGTTGCTGCATTGTATGAGGGTTATCACCATTGGTAAATAGTAGGTGTTTGTTGGGGTGAGAAAAAAAGTCTGTCATTTTTCCAGGTTTTGATCCCTCTCTCTTCTTTTTGGACGGCATGAGTGTGTATAAATGGTGTGGCAAAGTTAAAATTGTGCCGGATATACCAGTCTCTAGTATTAGTGAGAGGTCTGGCAGCCTTGACGGAGATTATAAGTGCACTACATGTTGGTTTATGTTATATATCTCCAATTGATCAGGTATCAAGGAGGAAGTGTATGCATAGAAGACAGTTCTTGTATTATATAGTGCAGGTGGGAGAGACAATATCGCAAGTTCAGGTGTACCAAGATGGCCGCTGTAAGACTATGAATCAGATCCGAGATATATATTGGGACTAGTGAGCTGGATCACCTGGCACCTCTGGAACTTCTCTTCCACTATTAAATATGAAAGTTATATGTTGGAACTGTTTTTAGATTGTCCCGTGCTCATGAGGTGTGGGGTAGGCTTTATCAGCAGAGGGCTCCGTGTCACACCAGGCCGCTCCACAAGCAGTTCAATTAAATGAGATAAATTGAGTCTGCAGGGGTGGATTCTGCTTTATATATAGATACAAGGGTCCGCACACTGTCCCTATGCCTCCCGATCATCCAGGGAAGTTCCGCAATGCAGACCGGAACGGCCGTTCCGACTAGGCCGCAAAAGCCGCGGCCTAAATTTTTTGGCTCCGGACCGCCGATCGTGGCGGAACTTCGCGGTCTTGCTCTTAGAAGTATGGAGAAGGTATATTACCTTGACTGTGGGCTTCTAGTTGTCTCAAGGCCACTGATGCAGGCAGATTGTTAGTCGATGATCCGGAGCTCTGTCTCCACACGTCTTGCCTCATCCGCGGCTAGCCACGCCCCCCCCATGAGCCTTGCATTTTATCAGCCCATGGCATGCAACTTTTGGCTCAGCAATTTGACATCAATTGACTGCAAACTGCACAAAACTATACTGTAAATCTGGGACATTTTTTATTAGGTAACAAAACTAAATTTGCTGTTAGTGTTAGGGATTAGGTTTATGGTCAGTAAGATTTTCTGCAGATTTTTGTCTTCAGATTTACCAAAACCATGTAGCGTAAGGGCCTGCCTGATTGCATACAAATTGAAACTCTTAAGGCCTCATATTATATGGTTTTGGTAAATCTGAAGACAAAAATCTGCAGACAATCTAATAGTGTGTATGGGGGTCTAAAGCTGAATACACACTATCCAATAATATGAGGTCAAACCTTAAGAGTTTCAATTTGTATGCAATCAGGCAGGCTCTTGCACTACATGGTTTTGGTAATTCTGAAGGAAATATGAAAACAAAAATTGGATAGTGTGTATGGGGTCTTAAGCCAGGTACACATGATCAGATTATTGGCCAAATTTTCATCCATTTTTTGTTGGATGCTAGTCTCATATCGAATCTGAAGAGGTTACTAAACATCCAAAAATTCTCGTACGACAAAATGCAACATCAAAAGTGACTTAATGTGTTGAATAGTTTTGTATGTGTTCTTTCGTTTCTGAGCTTGCTCTAGCGATTTTTTTCTGACAAAAACGGTACTAATTAAATTGAACGTTGTGTTCAAAAATGAAAAAAAATTTTGAGCCTGCACATCAGTTTATTGTCATCTGAAATTCAGGAATCAGCTGTCGAAAGCATCGTACTAACGGTCAGAAAATTGGCAGGTTATTTGTCGGACTAAATTTTTCTTCATTTCTGATTGTGTGTACGGGCCTTTAGGCTTAGGGGTTATAGCTAAAAAAAAAAACTGTGCTCATAGAAATATGTAGGCTGTTGCTCACCTATCCTACTGAAAATGCTAGTTGTAAACGATTGTCACACTGGTCGACTGGTTTCAGAAATTTTTAAATCACTAAACCAATGCAACTATGCACATCAGGAGTTCAATGTTTACTGTGACTTTGCTGGCTGCACACTTTTTCAATGTCAGTGAGACATAGGGTGATCAGCAATGACTTTATATTTCTCCCAGTACAGAATCCCTTCAAGAGTCAGAGAGTGATTATTACTTTCTTAGGTGTGATAGATTCATTTTACAGGTTTCTTAAAATAATTTGTCAGGCGTGATAAGTGTATAACGCAGTAAAATTATTTGTGCCAAAAATGTGCGCGCTAAAGCCTTTGCAGTAAAATCATTGCTAATTTTGAATTGATTGAGAATCTAAAAAAAATACATGCAACCATATTATAATATATTATAGTGCATTTTATTGTTTTTGTTTCTGTACTTTAAGTAAGGAGCATGAATTGGCTTACTTCTGGCTTCCTGTAGAGAAAAAGGCAGCGAAAGAGGTCGAGAACTAGAGAAAGAGAGAGAGAGATAGCTAGATAGCTAGATAGATAGATATAAAATAAATACAGTTGCGCTTATGTGCAATAAAAATAAATAAATAAACATCAAAATATTGATAAATGTCCCAGTGAATAATCAAACTCAAAAAAACATAATTAAATCAACTAAGTGCCTAAAAAAAGTCCTTAAGTTCGTGATTCCAATAGACAAAGGATTAAAATAAATGGATAACACAGGAAACGAATCCCTCTTCACCAATGTGACAAAAATCCAAAATGTGTTCATAAATTGGATTTCACCAGAAAGATGTGTGGGCGGAGCCACGCTTGACGTCACCACGCCTACCACGTACCCAGGACGGGGACGCTGCTGCTTAGAAAGATTTGCCGGCAATTTTAAAATCCAAATGCGACTGTTTTTACTACCGAATGTGAGTACCTTTTCTTGATTCTACAATAAATGTTTATAACGGAGTCACGCTATGAGGTCTCTTTCTTTCCATGCTGATGGGACCATGCATAACATCTAAAACCACGGAGGAGTGCTTATTGCAGGAAAGAGTGGGACGCCATCTGAGTTCACCCCGCAGAGGGTTATTTCTGCTAGTGCGGTCGATCTGTTAGCAATAACAGATCCCCTCATTTCGGTAAGGGTACCTCTGTGTGTTATTAGTGAACCTATCATCGGTGCTGGGACCACACATCTTTCTGGTGAAATCCAATTTATGAACACATTTTGGATTTTTGTCACATTGGTGAAGAGGGATTCGTTTCCTGTGTTATCCATTTATTTTAATCCTTTGTCTATTGGAATCACGAACTTAAGGACTTTTTTTAGGCACTTAGTTGATTTAATTATGTTTTTTTGAGTTTGATTATTCACTGGGACATTTATCAATATTTTGATGTTTATTTATTTATTTTTATTGCACATAAGCGCAACTGTATTTATTTTATAATTTTGTTGGTGATATTATCTCACTAGTTGTTGCTGCTGCCACAGTCTTTATCCTAGCGCAATACTGTTCCACCTTAGATAGATAGATAGATAGATAGATAGATAGATAGATAGATAGATAGATAGATAGATAGATAGATAGTTGTACCTAAATTTAGTCATGGCGAATATTCCATATTTGTACTTTACTATTTTCTTTTAATTTTTAGTGCCATTTTTGAGCAGTTCAATAGACATTCACGAAAATAATTATTTACCTAAAGGGTAATTATTCTTTCTTCAATGGCAGTTAGACTATGCTTTCTTGTACAAGCATGTACAGAGTAAGCTTCACAATTAGATGCATAATAAAGTCAGTAAATGCTACTGGAAAGAAATATAGAGCAGTGTCCCTGTCATAAACTACAAGGGTCATTTGTGACACTGATCACTGGTGGCTTGTGATTGTAAATCTGTCGCTCTGATCACTCAACTTCTTCAATGCAACAACCTTGTCTGCATTATTTGATATAACTAGATTCAGCTCTGGTTGTTTTTCCTGCTGCTATGACATATGCACCCATTTCTGACATCTCTGATGTAAATGACGAAAGGGTGTCTCACGTATTTTACATTTAAGCAATCAAGGTTCAATTATATATATATATGAAGAAAAACATTTAGATAATTGTAATTATGGCAGACGTAGTAACAGACATCAACGTCAAATGATTTTTCATTAACATTTCTTTGCAACACAAAAAAATAGAGCTCTAAAAGGAAAGGTTTGCCGGGGTTAAAATAAGAAAGCTTGTGCAATCTGCACGAGAGCCTGAAAATAACCTCTGATATGATGCCGCAATTTTCAAAATGCAATTCAAATCAAACATTCAAGTGCGTAAGTCCTGTAATGTAAAATGGATAAGTGGATGAGAGTTAGGCACACAAAGAAAGGATGATTTAAAGCTGACAGATGTTGATGGAGTCAGAGCGACAAATCGCTTCGGTGTGAGAGGAGAATTAGTACTTTTTTTGTCTATAAGTTTTTGGGATCGTTCAAAGTAAATACTTCCACAGAGAATTTGGGATTACCAGGATGAAGAGAAAATGTGTCTATTCCTGGAAAATGGATAAGTATCAAGAGAATTCAACAGCATGATAGTATGGTGTGAAAGCAGCAAATGATTTGTTAGTCACATATGCAATAAAAACGCAGTGTTTTGGTCTGTGAACATTTCAGACAGTCAGACATAGGACTCAAATGTAAGATATATAATTACAGCTAATGATCAAATAAAGAATAGTGGTAACCTGAACATACCCATGTTTGGCTCTTACAGCCACCATGTGATGAAGCCGCTGTCAATAGATGCTGGCAGTAGAGTTGAGCAAACCTGGACTGTAAAGTTTGGGTCCGTACCGGACTTTGGGGTGTCCATGCCCCTAACCCGGACATTTGAAAAAAAGTCCGGGTTCGGTATTCGGGTATTTTGCACGCCTTTTCTATAGCTGAAGGGCCGCCAATCAACAAGCGTTTTACTCGTTTGCCCTTAGAAGCCATCACAGCCATGCCGACTAATGGCATGACTGTGACAGGCTAGTGCATCATGTGACCCAGCCTCTATATGAGCTGGAGTCACGTATGCCGCGTGTCACGTCGTCTCAGGCTAGTGTAGGGAGAGCATGCTGCTGGCGCTGTGAGGGACAGATTACCGATCTAATATCATCTCATCCTGCATTATAGACAGATTCCTGATGGTGCTGTGAGGGGAAAGCTTAGCGTTCTAAAACCATCTAATACTGGACTAGGTAGAGTTTACTAGTGCTGTAAGGGATAGATTACCGATCCAATATTATCTCATCCTCCGTTACAGACAGGTTTCTGGCGGTGCCTCAGGGGAAAGCTTAGCGTTCTAAAGCCATCTGATACTGGACTAGGTACAGTTTACTGGTGCTGTGAGGGATAGATTACCGATCTAATATCATCTCATCCTCTATTACAGACAGGTTCCTGGCGCTGCCTCAGGGGAAAGCTTAGCATTCTAAAGCCATCTGATACTGGACTAGGTAGAGTTTACTGGTGCTGTGAGGGATAGATTACCAATCTAATATCATCTCATCCTCCATTACAGACAGGTTCCTGGCTGTGCTGTGAGGGGAAAGCTCAGCATTCTAAAACCATCTGATATTGGACTAGGCACAGTTTACTAGTGCTGCGAGGAACAGATTATTGTTCTAAAATCCTCTCCTAGTGCTATAGGGAGAGGTTCCTGCTGGTGCTGTGAGGGACAGATTATTGGTCTAAAATCATCTCCTACTGCTATAGGGAGATGTTCCTGCTGGTGCTGTGAGGGACAGATCATTCTTTTAAAATCATC
This sequence comes from Glandirana rugosa, assembly GCA_018402905.1. NCBI lineage: Eukaryota > Metazoa > Chordata > Amphibia > Anura > Ranidae > Glandirana > Glandirana rugosa. The sequence continues at coordinate 221,658 of BLSH010495456.1, read as the reverse complement.
TCCAACTGCTATAGGTAGAGGTTCCTGCTTGTGCTGTGAGGGACAGATTATTGTTCTAAAATCATCACCTAGTGCTATAGGGAGAGGTTCCTGTGATCCACTACTAAAATCTTGTTATTAGACAGGGAGTGTCGTGTTCGTCCTTGGAGATGGATATCGTCAACCTCTACTAAAATTTTCTTACTAGACAGGGAGTGTCGTGGTCGTCCTTGTAGAGGGATATCGTCATCCTCTACTAAAATCTGGTTATTAGACAGGGAGTGTCGTGGTCGTCCTTGGAGAGGGATATCGTGATCCTCTCCTAAAATCTTGTTATTAGACAAGGAGCGTCGTGATCATTTGACACGGATCAGGTTATAGTCTACCAAAATCTTACGACTCGAAAGGGGAGTGTCGTGTCGGTCCTTGGACAGACATTACCTCCTACTCTAC
>BLSH010495456.1:153438-168045 GCA_018402905.1 Glandirana rugosa | reverse complement strand
CCCCCCCCCCCCCCCCCGACCAGCCCCCCAAAAAAAACACTTTTGATAAAGGATATGAAGATAATCATTCTGGGTGTGTTTTTTTTGTTTTTTTTTAGATGTTTCCCAAAATCCAGCAGGATTTTTACCTACACTTGATTGGATGTGAAAATTAATTTGGCTAAGCTTTAGAGTAAACTTTATAGGATGCTTAAATTCCAATAGAGGTGTTATCCAAACCTCACAATTGTACATGAATGATATGAAAACCCTAAAATGAAACATAGTTTACCAATGTACTAAATGGTTTTAGCAAAGCAAGCCATACACAACACCCATTCAGTTCAATATACTGTACTTACAATAGAGTTATGGGATACTTGAAAACTTCAGATTAATTAAACTGTCACAGACCTTGGTGCCCGTTCAACACCCCAAACATCTGTATTCACTTTGACCACCCCCACATCTCTATGCATTGATTTGAACTTCAAAGTCCCCCTGAGAAACGAGCTTGAGAGGGTAAGCTGAAATCATCTAGCCACTGAAGCCAGGTTGTCATCAAAAATAGAGAGAAACCAAAGAGAAAATCGCTGCTCCAGGTGTAATGACTCCCACACTAGTTGGAAGCTCTGGAGTGCCAGCTGCGGCTCGCCCCGCGTGAATCCACCAATAGAAGAAAGAAGCGGTACATCCAGATGATTTCCAGACTTTATTCGGGTCAAGGGCACCACAAATACCAGCAAGCAGTCCATAGATGCGTTTCACACACCAGTCGTGTGCTTAATCATGTGGTGCAAGTGCATGTAGACAGAAAGTGGGTAATGATTAAGCACACGACTGGTGTGTGATACGCCTCTACCTACTGCTTACTGGTATTTGTGGTGCCCTTGACCCGAATAAAGCCTGGAAATTATCTGGATGTGCCGCTTCTTTCTTCTATTGAAAAATAGAGAGAAGATGGGTTGTGGCATAGGCACTACTGTACAGTCCTGATAGTGACCGTTCTGAAAGAGGCCACGTGGTGTATACTTAAAGTATTACTAAACTCATGATCTTGCATTCACTATACCTGGTCTCCCACAGTACACGGATCATGGAAATGCAATTATTTTAGTAAATATAAACTGCTAAATACCTTTTCTCATCAGCAGCATATAGCAGTCTTGAGACTTCTATCAGTGTCCGGCCGAGCACTGGTTAAAGCTTATAGGGGGAGTTTTTCAGGGACGTGCGGTGAGGTCAGTGGTTGGTGAGGCACTGGCTAGTGTAAGAGCCAGATACATACAGGTTACATACGCTGCAAACTTTAGAGCGAGAGCAATAATTCTAGCACTTGACCTCCTCTGTAACTCTAAACATGTAACCTGTAAAAATGTTTAAAGCATCGCCTATGGAGATTTTTAAGTACTGAAGTTTGGCGCCATTCCACAAGTGTACGCAATTTTAAAGCGTGACTTGTTAGGTATCTATTTATTCAGCGTTACATCATCTTTCACATTATACAACAGATTTGCGCTAACTTTAGTGTTTTTTTTTTTTTATTCATGAAACAGTTTCCTTCCAATAAAAAACGTGTTTGAAAAGTTGCTGCGCAAATACCGTGTAACATAAAAAGTTGCAATGACCACCATTTTATTCCCTAGGGTGTCTGCTAAAAAATGTATATAATGTTTGGGGGTTCTTAGTAATTTTCTAGCAAAAAAATTATAATTTTTACACGTAGGAGAGAAGTGTTAGAATTGACCTGGGTGGCAAGGGGTCAATTACCATAAGTAAGTAATATACAAACAATTATTATATATTGTTTTTAAGGTAATTTACTATATTTTCTGTACTCAAGCAGGTGGCTTAATGGACAAATTACTGAAGTTTGCAGTTATAACTTCCAACCAGTAATTTCACAGTATGGCCCCTTTCACATTGCCATGTCCGTGTGTGGGGTCAGTTTTGCTCAGCGGGGATCACTCCGCTGATCCCCGTGGAGCCGGCGGATGACAAATCTGTCAGAGCTCCTCTCTCCTCTATGGGAAATTGGATGACAATGGACCGTCTATCCGTTGTCATCTGATCCGATCCCTAGACGGATGGAAAAATAGGGTTTCCATCCGTCGGACTTTACGGTGCAGGAATTGGATCGGAGAGCGGCGGGTGTCAGCGGACATAACACCGCTGACATCCGCCGCTCCATAGAGGTGCATGGAACATCCATTCAGGTCCGCCTAAAAAACGGACAGGCGGACCTGAACAGAACATCCGTGTGAAAGGGGCCTAAATAGATAAATAATAAATGATTATGTTATAACATATAGCACAATAATATATGATTTAGCTTGATTAAATCGATTGATACCTTTTCTGCAGAAGCAGATTCTCATTCTCCCTTTTCACTGTGTGAGAAAAACATGGGATTATGGGTAAATCTTATACCCATAAACCCATGTTTTTTCCTTCTAGTTAAGATGGCTGGGCTGGGGAGTATTTGTCTTTTAGACACATCCCCTTCTATGACACTGCAGTAAGAGGAGAGCCTCCACTGCAGTATTTTTATTGGACAGCTTGGGCCAATGGTACTTTACCATTGGTCCAAGGCTCCAAGCTGTCCATTGAGCTCAGTGCCTGTGACAAGAAGTCAGAGGCACTGTGAGTTCATCCTCTCAGTCTGCTGCAAACAGAGTGTGCCAGCTTGTATTTAAACTCGCCGCTCTATATGCAACTTCTGACAGGCTGCACAAGGAGCCTCGTATCTCTGGAATCATAGATGATAGGAGCCTCAACTTTTGACCAGTGGTGAGGTAGGACTTGGGCTACCTACCCTCCTAATTCGGGGTCTCTGCAACCCCAGGCTAGCGTGCTACGGCCCTCAAAACTTTGAAGCTTTTTTGTTGTTTATTTATTTATTTTTTATGTTCATGGCAGGTGAGGCTCTGTCTCCCCTGCCTTCCCTGACCACATGTACCTGGAGTTTTCATTCTCATCTGACTGTCCTATGAGGCTGCATGACCCCTGACTTTCTGTCTGGACAGTGCTGATTGGCCCTGTGCTTATCACATGCAACCTCCCAAATAAAATAAAATAAGAAAAAAAAATTCTGTAGCAATACACCCAAAACTGAGCATGTACAATGTGCCGCCTAGGGTTGTATTCTATCAGCAGATGGATTGGGGACAGTAAAAGAAGGGAAGGATCAGAAAAGACAGGATCAAACAGCCTTTTTACACAATATGGAGGACTAACCCCTTAGGTTCCACGGTGAGTACAACAAGCATGCTTTACTGCATGTACAGACTGATTTAACTGTTGTGGGTTTAGTAACACCTTAAAGTCCATATTCCAAAATATATTACATGGCAACCCTTATTTTAAAATGAAGATGAGCATTATTATGTCCAAGAGATAATACTCTTCCTACAGAGCTGCTGTGTCAGGTACCTAACCCTCAGTTACCATTTGCAACATATAATTAATAAGACGCTTGAGCATTTACCATAAACCTTGGTCATGGGCATGCCTATTATTGTGTTTATAAACTTTGCTTGCATAACAATTCTGGTTTGTGGCATCATACACATGCTGAAATATGCAGGCAGGATACACTGCCAGCCTAGTGTCAGAAACATGTTGCCATTAATATTTTTGTCCCTTCCTCGCTCTGTAGTTAGGATATGCTCGGTATAGCTAGTCACACCCTCTTTTCAATATGTCTTTAGTTTCTTTTCTGACCACATGCAATTCCTGGAGCAAGACATACCATGATTTTTTTATCTATCTTATGTCCATCTGTAAAGATCTGCACAAGTTTTGGATTAAAGTTTTCTATGATGTACAAATGTCATTTGGATCGAGTGACTGTTTGCTCATTCTACTGACACTGTAAGTTACAGCTATCTCGCCTCAGCTGGATCAGTTACAGAGATCACACTTCAGTGCTTAGATTGGAGGAAGAAGACACCCTGTAAAAAGGGAGGAAGCAGAGGCTGTTCCACAGTTACTTGTGCACATAGTAAATGTGAATTCTGTAAGTATGTTAAGCAAGGCAGCAACATGACTCTCCTGCAAAAGCCTTACCGCTAACTTAGTTATAATTATTATTATTATACAGGATTTATATAGTGTCAACAGGTTACTTTACAACTTCAGAGTAGACAATACAAATACAATACACTTAAATATAGTAGGAGTAAGAGGGCCCTGCTCGTTAGAGCTTACAATCTAAGAGGGAAGGTCAAGAGATACAAGAGGTAGTAACTGTGGGAAATGTGCTGATGGAGAAGATAAATGTACAGTTCTTAGGTGGGAGCTAGATAGGCTTCTCTGAAGAGATGGGTTTTCAGGGATCGTCTGAAGGTGGACAAAGGAGGACAAAGTCGGACAGATTGGGGTAGAGCATTCCAGAGGATGGGAGAGGCTCTGGAGAAGTCCTGGAGGTGAGCATGGGATGAGGTGACAAGGGAGCTAGAGAGCAGGAGGTCTTGGGAGGAGGGAAGAGATCAATTTGGTTGGTATTTTGAGACCAGGGTAGTGATGTAGTTGGGGGCCAAGTGATGGATGGCTTTGTAAGTTATTGTTAGTATCTTGAATTTAATTTGTTGGTTGAGTGGCAGCTGATAGAGGGATTGGCATAGGGGTGTTGCAGACGCCAAGCACTTTTTAAGGTGGATGAGCCTGGCAGCAGCATTCATATTGGACTGAAGTGGGAATAGCCTATTTAGAGGTAAGCCAGTGAAGAGGGAGTTGCAGTAGTCAAGGCGAGAAATGACCAGGGAGTGGATTAGAATCTTTGTGGTGTCATTGGTTAGGAAGGGGCGTATCTTGGAGATGTTGCAGAGGTTGAGACGGAAAATTTTGGATAGCAATTGAATGTGGGACCAAAAGGTTAGTTCGAAGTCCAGGATTACACCTAGGACCTTGACATGGGGGGATGGGTTGATAGTTGAGCCGTTGATTTTGACAGAGAAATCTGGGGAAGTGGCACGTGGGGGAGGAAAGATCATAAGCTCAGTTTTGGATAGGTTGAGCTTTAGTAAGTGATGTGACATCCAGGCCAATATGTCAGTTAGTAAGTTGGTGATGCGTGAGTAGACAGAAGGAGAGAGCTGGGGGTGGAGAGATAGATTTGTGTGTCATCAGCGTAGAGATGATACTGAAAGCCATGGGAGGCAATCAACTGACCCAGGGAGGTGGTGTAGATTGAGAAAAGGAGAGGTCCAAGAACAGAACCTTGGGGACACCGACAGAGAAATGAAGAGGAGAGGAGGAAGTAGAGTTGTAAGTGACACTGAAGGAGCGGTGGGATAGGTAGGATGAGAACCAGCGAAGAGCGCAGTCATGGAGACCAAAGGAGTGGAGTTTTATAAGGAGGAGGGGGTGGTCCACTGTGTCAAAGGCAGCAGAGAGTTCCAGGAGTAGTAGTACAGAATAGCGTCCATTGGTTTTAGAAGTTAGTAGGTTATTTGTGAGTTTTAGGCGAGCAGTTTCCGTGGAGTGTTGAGGGCGAAATCCAGACTGAAGGGGATCAAGAAGTTTGTTCATGGTCAGATGGTCAGATAGGTAGTCAAGAATACCTAATAAATACAGAGCATTACATATATATTCATCCCCTTGAACTTTTCTATTTTTTTTTTTTTTTTTTTACTGGAAGTAAGATGGATTTAATTGGTATTTGTGTTATTTATCTACACAATCAGGTGTACTATGTCAAGAAAAAATAAAAAAACACATAAAAGTATATTTATAGGTATCACACCATGGGGTCTGTTGCAATTAGCCACGGGCAAAGCCATGGGAGGCTGACAGCTCCTTCAATTTTTCCTGACCATTCCCATGTACGCAGTTTGCATCCAGGACCAATCATTCACAGTTAATTGCTGCTTGAACAATTATATGTGAGCAGCCGCAAACAGTTGCAGGAGCTATCAGCCTTCCATTACTTTTAATGGGGTTTCCCACCTGTGGCTAATTGCTGAGAACCCCCGCTGAGCCTTCCGCATCTAATCACAAATGACCCCATTCGTAAGTGTGAATGGGGGTCTAAAGAACTGTGACTGTACTTTCACCAAAGATTAACTGCAGATGAGTTTTCCTGGTGCATGCTATTTTACATTTCAGTGATTGATTCACCTGCAGTAAATGTTTGGTGAATATCACATTCACAGATTTAAAATGATTCCCTTATAGTTTTCAAAATTATTAAAAACAGAAGAAAAGTTTCAAGTATTCAACCCCTTTGATGTGAAACTACTAAATAAGCTTGGGTGCAACCAGCTGCTTTTTGAAGTAGCATTATTAGTTGAATGGAGTCAACGTGTGATCTGGAAATAAAAACACCTGTACCTGTAATACCCCAGGGTTTTTAAAAAACCATAAACATCTAAACAGACAGCATCATGAGCACCAAAAGAAGTCTGGGATACAGTTCTGAAGAAGTAACAATCAGGTGTGGGTCCTAAAAAAAATCCAATACTAGAGAAGCAACTAAGAGACCATTGATAAGTGAAAAAAAATATATATTTGGAGTTTGCCAAAAGGTAAGAGGGACACACAGCAAAGATATGGAAAAAGGTTTTCTTATGAATAAAAAACACAGCACAAAACACAGAATGAGAACGCTGCTCATTGCCCTGAGGATGCAATACAACAGTGAAGCATGGTGGCGGTAACAACATGTTTCAATCTTTTCAGTCTTACCCCTCTAAATCATTATTTTAGACCTATACAAAGCTTGATAAATATACATTTATGCATATATCTGAATGCATACTTTACAGTTTCTGGTTCTCTTAGTAAGAAAATAACTTTAACTGAATCATTATTGGAAATATAACCAGGGTATAGGTTACATAGTTACATAGTTGGTGAGGTTGAAAAAAGTCCATCAAGTCCAACCTGTGAGTGTGATTTTATGGCAATATTACATTGTATACCCCTGTATGTTGTGGTCGTTTAGGTGCCTATCTAATAGTTTTTTGAAATTATCTATGCCCCCTGCTGAATTTCACATCCTCAATGCTCTTACCGTAAAGAACCCTCTACGCAGTTTAAGGTTAAAGCGCCTTTCTTCTAATTTTAGTAAATGGCCACATGTCTTTTCATATTCCCTTGCGCGGAAATGTTTTACCCCTATTGTGGGGTCACCCAGTATTTGTGCATTGAAATCATATCCCTTCTCAGGCATCTCTTCTCCAGAGAGAATAAGTTCAGTGCTTGTAATCTTCCCTCATAACTAAGGTCCTCCAGTCCCTTAATCAGCTTTGTTGCCCTTCTCTGGACCCTCTCCAGTTCCAGAACATCCCACCTGAGGACTGGCAACCAGAATTGGATGGCATACTCAAGATGAGGCCAGACCAGAGTCTTGTAGAGTGGGAGAATTATTGTTTTATCTCTGGAATGAATCCCCTTTTTAATGCATGCCAATATTCTGTTGGCTTTTCCTGCAGCAGCTTGGCATTGCATGCCATTGCTGAGCCTGTCATCTACTAAGACCCCTAGGTCCTTTTCCATCCTAGATTCCCCCAGAGGCTCTCCCCCTAGTGAGTAGTTTACATTCATATTTCTGGCACCCAAATGCATTATTTTACATTTTTCTACATTAAGCTTCATTTGCCATGTAGTTGCCCACCACATTAATTTGTTCAGATCTTCTTGCAAGGATTCCACATCCTGCGGAGAAATTATTGTCCTGCATATCTTTGTATTGTCCGCAAATATTGAGATTGATCTGTTTATCCCATCCTCCAGATTGTTTATGAATAAATTAAATAGGATTGGTCCCAAGAAAGAACCCTGGGGGACCCAACTCTCCACACTAGACCATTGTGAGTACTCCCCATTTATCACCGCCCTCTGTAGCCAGTTTTCGATCTATGTACCCTTTGGTCCATGCTGATAGACATTAGTTTGTACAGTAAAAGTTTATGGGGAACTGTGTTGAATTCCTTTGCAAAATCCAGATAAACCACGGCTGCGGGTCTTCCTTTGTTTAGACGGTAGCTTACTTCCTCATAGAAAGTTAATAGATCCGTTTGGCAAGAATGATTCTTGCCAAGAAGAAAGTGTTACTAAGCCCACAACAGTAAAATCAGTATATGCAGTAAAGAATACTTGTTATACTCACTGTGGAACCTAAGGGGTAATTCTGGGCCTTGTATAAAAAGGTTGTTTTATCCTGTCTCATCCTCCCCTTCTTGATATGTGTGTATTGCTAGAGATTTTTTTTCTTTTCTTGGGAAGAGAGCATGTGATCAGCACAGGGCCAATAGGCACTGTCCAGACAGGGGTCAGGGGTCCTGCAACCTCAGGCCAATCAGAGTAGAATGAAAAAACTCCTCCTACAAACTTTAACCAGGCACTGATAAAAGTCACAAGACTGCTATAAACTGCAGATGAGAAAAGGTATTTAGCAGTTTATAAGTATTAAAATAATTGCATTTCCATGTTCTGTGTACTATGAGAGACCAGATATAGTGAATGCAGGGTCCTGGGTTTAGTAACACTTTAAATGGATTGTAAATGCAGAAGGTTTTTTTTTTTTTATCTTAATCTATTCTATGCTTTAACCACTTCAGCCCCGGAAGGATTTCCAGCTTTAGGACCGGAGCCCTTTTTGCGATTCGGCGCTGCGTCGCTTTAACTGACAATTGCGCGGTCGTGCGAAGTTGTAACCAAACAAAATTTGTGTCCTTTTTTTCCCACAAATAGAGCTTTCTTTTGGTGGTATTTGATCACCGCTGCATCATTTCTGATCGCCGCTATAAACAAAAGAAGAGCGACAATTTTGCAAAAAAAAAACAAATTTCTTACTTTTTCCTAAAATAAAAATCCAAAAAAAAATATAAAAAAACATTTTTTTCACCGTTTTTGGCCGATTTATATTCTTCCTCATATTTGCGATAAAAAAAATCGCAATCGACGTTTATTGATTGGTTTGCGCAAAAGTGGTCGCGTTTACGGATGATGAGAATTCATTTTTGGGGTTTTTAATTTTTTTTTATTTTTTACTAATAATGGCGGCGATCTGCGATTTTTAGCGGTACTGCGATATTGGGGCGGACATGGCGGAACATTTTGACACTTTTTTGGGACCATTGGCATTTATACAGCGATCAGTGCTATAAAAATGCACTGATTACTGTGTAAATGCCATTGGCAGTGAAGGGGTTAACCTGCAGGGGGCGCGCTAAGGGTTAACTATGTTCCCTGGGCGTGTTCTAACTGTATGGGGGATTGCCTAGCTGGGGAAGGGAAGTGGTCACAGCCTTCACGTAAAGGAAGGCTGTGATCACAGCCCTTCCCCCTCACACAGAGTGGAGGTCCGTGTTTACATACACGGACCTCCGCTCACTCGCTCCGGGGGGGCCATCGCGGGTAGCCGGCGGCAATCGAAGCCGCCGCACCCGCTCCCTGGCCCCCCCTGGACACAGTGAGCGTGCGGGCGCGCCTCCGGCGGCGCGCGCGCGCTCACTAAACTCGTTCCCGCAGCCACCGTTGTATGACGGCGATTTGCGGGAACGTGCCACTTTGCCGCCGTCAGATGCCGATCGGCGGTCGGCAAGTGGTTAAGATAAAAATACCTTCTGTGTGCAGCAGCCCCCTCAGCCCCCCTACCCCTTACCTGAGGTTTCTCGCTGTCCATCGATTTCCACGAGTTGTCTCAGCTTCCGAGATTCTCCATTCTGATTGGCTAAGACACAGCAGCAGCACCATTGGCTGTCACTGCTGTCAATCAAAGTCAAATAGCCAATCAGGGGAGAGAGGGGACGAGGCTCCGTGTCTGAATGGACACAGGGAGCTGTGACTCGGCTCAGGTGGCCCCATAGCAAGCTGCTTGCTGTGGGGGCACTGAACAGGAGGGAGGGGCCAGGATCACAGAAGAGTGACCTGAGAAGAGAAGGATCCGGGCTGCTCTGTGCAAATCCACTGCAACAGAAGAGGTAGGTATAACATGTTTGCTATTTTAATGGGAAAAAATTAGACTTTACAATTACTTTAAGATTCGAAAAAAAATGTAACATAAGTGCCTACAAGATGAATGTTTTTGTTCTTCTTAACTGAAAAAGAAACAATTTTAATATCGGAACTTGAGAACAATTTACACCTACTGTATGTTCACGTTTGCATTTTCTAGTGTTTTGATTTGGGTTGTTGCCCATTTTAACTGAGTTTTTATGCATGCTGTTTTTTTTTAGTTTGCCCAATAAATATCAGTATCAGCTATAACATCATTAGGTGTTGACTTTGTAAGAGCTGCTTCCTTGATTTCTGTGTGGTATGTTGGTGTGTTAAAAGAGCTATCAAAGCAATCAAAAAAATGTCTGCTATTCAAGCGTTCTTTTGCAGCTGCTCCAGCAACTACTGCAGTTTTTCTTGAAGAGATCATGGAGAAGGAGAAGAAGGAGTGAACATACTAATTCATTCAGTGGTTGCAAATAAAGAAGATACAGGTCAGTGTTGGGTTATGGGGACAAATTCTTCAGTTAAACCCATCTCTTTGGTTCATGGAAGATTTGCTGAAGATCTCATAAATTAACATGTTAATTTGAACCCCACTGAAATCAAGAGAGGCTGAAACTTTAAAATTAATTTAGGCAATTTTTAAGGCTATTGGGCAAGGGCTTGGGAAACAAATGGGGGGGTTGGACTCTGTTAGGGGCACATCAATGAAAAAAATGATTTTACATTTTTGATGTGTGCGTGCCAATCCACCAGAATAAATGCCAAGGCCTTAGGTTACTTAGGTTAAAAATTAAATCTGTAGTTTGCTTATAGTTAATCTTGGACGTCTTTTTCAAATTTTCTAAACCCTAAGCACACAGACTTCTTGCCATAGAAATACTGCTTTATCACCCACACTTTTCCCAGGGTCGACATATCTGAGCATGCATGCTATTAAAATATTGAACAGCTATAGGGAAGTTTCCAGAGCAAAATTATACCATGACAACTTTACAAGGCACAAATGTAATTTTTTTGTGGTCAGGTACAAATCACCATAATCATTACAGAAAAATTTAACGACAGTTGCTAAACTCAGATGACAATAATACGATAAGTTGGTGGCTAATATTGTTAATAGTGGGGGCATTCATCGTAGAATAACAATGAAAAACAAATAACAGGGAGGTAGTCGACTATTACTAGAGAAAGGACCAGGAAAGAAGGGGGGGGGTAGACCCCCCCCCCCCCCCCCCCCCCCCCCCCCCCCCCCCCCCCCCCCCCCCCCCCCCCAGGTACAGCCGGCTCAGCCTCTAGTTGGTTACCCGGGTACAGTGCTCCAAACCCTACTCCATAGTCAGCTGCCTCTCTTCAACCCATGCCGCCCACACCTTATCAAACTTTTTACATCCCATATATGTTAATTTATATAGAGGTAGGGCCGCATTGACAAGGGTTTTCCATTGTTGTACCGTCAGGGGGGGCCCTCTATTCCTTTGGAGAAGGATCGCCTTCCTGGCGTGGAAGGCTACATAAAATACTAACAGTTTTTTAGCTGGTGGGGCTTCTATGGTATCACAGATTCCAAGTAATAGAGGGGGACTCTCAGTTTACCTATGGAGTTGATGTTGTGGACCACTGCCTTTCAGCATGCCTGCAACTGCGGGCAGGACAATACTACATGGAAGAAGGAGCCTACCTCCAGTTTATCTATGGCAGAGTGGACTACTTTCGGGTATATTTTGGCTAACCTCTCAGGGGAGTAGTAAGCCCTGTGTAGAAACTTTAATTGAATAAATCTATCTCTCACAGAAATCATCAGAGGGAGGTATTGTTGGATGCTCTCCTTCCTGTCCTCATCAGCTAATGTGGGTATATCTGCCTGCCATGTGGAGAACAATTGGGAGATTTTAGAAGTATCCAGCCCAGCCAGGGTGGAATAAAGGGCAGAGAGGAGTTTAATCCTCTCCGGTGCTCTCAGTAGGTTTTCAACATTGTGAACCTCCAGGGTTATAGGTTGGGGGAATTGGACCTGAAGGCATGATGCAGCTGGAGGTGTCTAAAAAACATTTGGTTGGGGCGATCTCTTCTACGTTTAAGGTAATCAAAATTAAGCAGTCTACCACCAACTATCACGTCGTCCAGGGTTATATGCCAAATTGGGCCTATAGGACCGGATCTGGAATAGATTGGAAGTGCGTCAGCCATGGGTGTGGAGACCAGCAGTTCGCCTTTTCCACCTTAGCTCGAACAACATCCCAGACACGGATGGTTGTCCTCATAGGGAAAGTAATCTTAGGGTAAGAAAGAGGTTCCCTATGAATCAGATTCCACAGCTCAGCATATGAACTGAGCAATGCCGCCTCTAGAGTGGAGGCCGGGTTGACAGAAACCATTTAACTGTTACTAGAACTCCGGCCCAGTAATATTTGATGAAGCAAGGTAGGGCCAAGCCCCCAAGTGTAATGGGCAGCTGCAGGGTAGTGTTCGCTAGTCTAGGGGTGCTCCCATTCCAAATAAAAGAGATAATTATGCTGTCCAGGTTTTTGAAGAATGTATTTGTTATATGGACCGGAGTTTGCCAAAAAAGATAAGTAAATTTAGGAAGGATTTTAATGAGGTTGACCTGTCCAACTGTGGTAAGTGGTAGCGTTTTACAAGCAGCGCATTTCTGAGTCAGGAGAGAGACCACCGGTCCCAAATTGGGAGGAATGAATTGTAAAAAATCCCCATGGCTTACCACTCCTAGATATTTAAACTGTAAGACTTTCCTCAGTGGTGTAGCCGCTGGAAGTGCAGTATCTGAAGAGAGCAGCGGGAATAGGACCGACTTACTCCAATTGATGGAAATACCCGAGTAACCACCAAAGTTATCAATAATTGATAGGGTTGCTGGCAAGGATTCACCTACATTCCTAAGGTACAGAAGGGTGTCATCGGCATAAAGGGAGATCTTCTCTTGTACGGGTCCTATAGTAATACCTCTAACATCCGGTACAAATGTCATTTTACATGCATGCATTTGGAAGAAGTCATTACCATATAAAATAGTGGCATCTAAAGATATAATAAAAATTATTTGAAAAGCTCACTGCAAACTTCCTCCCAGGCCCTCTTGTCTCCACGTTCTTTAACCACTTACAATCAATCCATGTGCCCAAATTGTGCTCACAGTCAAGTCCAAAATGAATGAGAGAAGCATTTATATTTGTCAGTTCTAACAGTTCAAAGTAGTCTTTCTCAGCCTGGTTACCCCGAAGGTAAACAATTTTCAGGTATTGGGGAATCACTACTAAGCTTAGTCTATAGGTGGTCATTGGGAAAATGCCTCTTCCCTTGGTGGTGGTCAGTGAGAAGAATGCTTCTTACAGTGGTTTTCAGAACATTGGACCCTACCACTGCAGCTACACGCCCTCCACATCTTCTCAGCAGACCCCAAGGACTTCACCACCTGCCCACCCTGGCTCGCATCTGCACACTCATTCACTGAGTAAGATGCAGGAAAAGGACTGCACAATCACCAACCATCTGTCAGTCTACTGAGACGAGTAAAGACCATCTGTGGAAGAGGACTATTCCCTCAAGGTCTTATCATCAACCCAGCGCACCACATGCCTATACGCAGACAGGACCTCTTTTTTACAAGGCCCCGAGGAAGAGAAAAACCCTTGAAATGTGTCAGCCTACCACACTACCCGTCAGTAGAGTTGAGCGAACTTCTAGAAGTCCGGGTTCTGCTGGTTCGGCCGAACTTCAGGACAAAGTCTGGGTTCGGGTCCGGACAGAACCCGAACTTTGTCCCGGACCCCGAACCCCATTGAAATCAATGGAGACCCGGACTTTTAGGTACAAAAAATGTTGTAAAATAGTCCTGGAAGGTCCTAGAGGTCTGCAAAAGGAAGGAAATGTGGGTAAGGGTGGGACAAGTGACCTACAAAGAAATGGGGACAGGGAAATAACTTTAAATATTTAAAAAAAACAAAAACATAAAAAATGCAAAAATGGAGATCATCTTCAAAATGGGTCTGAAAAGTATTAATTAACATTAGAGGCCATAGAACTGTTCTAAAATCATCTTCAAACTGTGTCAAAAAAGTATAAATAAGCCGGGAGTACCCATATCACTGTTCTGCAAAATGTGTGTATCACTTTAAATGAAACCGGGAATCAGTGCACATCTCTTCTGCACAATTATTTCAAGTCTGTGTGTCACTTTAAATCAAACTGTCAATCACTGCACATCTGTTATTCACACTTCTTTTAAAAGTATGTGTCACTTTAAATGAAACCGGGAATCAGTGCACATCTCTTCTGCACAATTATTTCAAGTCTGTGTGTCACTTTAAATCAAACCGTCAATCATTGCACATCTGTTATAGAGATACGACATAAAAGTTTGTGTGATAGGTCTACAAACTTCTTGTCCACATACCAAGGAGGGGCCAAAATCCATTTCACAAGATTTGATAAAGGTCTACACACGTCTTGTCTACATTACACACTTATTGTAGACAAGACCACGTCTTGTGTACACACACTTATCGTCTACACGTTACTAACTACCAAAGTAAATTTCACTGTGTCTGAAATTTTTCTTCACACTTATTGTCTACACGTTACTAACTGCCAAACTAAATTTCACTGTGTGTCTGAACTTTATTAACACGTCTTCTCTACACGTGACTAAGGGCCAAAGTA
>BLSH010495456.1:139131-152608 GCA_018402905.1 Glandirana rugosa | reverse complement strand
AAAATTTTTTTATTTTTGTATTTTTTACGTTTTTACCTCTAGTAGAAGTTTTACCCAGACTTTTCATAATTAATTGTAATCTCCGGTATCTTGACAAGATTTTAGTAGAAGTTTGACACAGTTTTTTCATATTTATTCGGGCCTCATGGGTATAGTGACAAGACGTTTTACACACACAGTGAAAAAAGTGACACACACATTTTGCAGAACAGTGATATGGGTACTCCGGGCTTATTTATACTTTTTTGACACAGTTTGAAGATGATTTTAGAACAGTTCTATGGCCTCTAATGTTAATTAATACTTTTCAGACCCATTTTGAAGATGATCTCCATTTTTGCATTTTTTATGTTTTTATTTTTTTAAAAATATTTAAAGTTATTTCCCTGTCCCCATTTCTTTGTAGGGCACTTGTCCCACCCTTACCCACATTTTCCTTCCTTTTGCAGACCTCTAGGACCTTCCTGGGCTTTTTTACAGCATTTTTAAGATTTTTCATTAAAATTACCAGAACACCGGACCCGAACCCGGACTTTTTTTGAAAAGTCCGGGTCCGGGTTCCGGACACCCCAAAGTTCGGTACGGACCCGAACTTTACAGTCCGGGTTCGCTCAACTCTACCCGTCAGCCTTAAGGGACACAGTGCTACATGGACACTCTAAGAGGATCATTATGATGTGTTTTTATTCTATTTATCAAATGTGAATATAATACTTACCTCTGCTGTTCAATAAATGTTGTACCAAGGATAATGCGCTAGACCACGCACCTTCCTCTTTCTTTCTCTATGCTCAGAATGTCACCCTTAAAGCCATGGCTCTGGCTCTACCAAGTTATGTTGGACCTGGAACTACACAGGCACAATTACATGGGAGGTCATGAACCTTAGTATTCCACAGAACCCTAGTTAAGACTGGCTGGTCCAAGGGATCTACTTATCAACATTCCTACCCAAGGTTCACACAACTTTCACCCAAGATTTACATTTTTTACATACGATTCAGTTATGAAAATGTGAATCTTGGGGGGGGGGCTAATAAATAGACACTTTTATGTGGATAAACGGGGCAAATATCAGGATACACTGAAAATAAACATGTAAAGAATTGAAGCCTTATACTCCAGACTAAAGTAGGAATATTGACAGATAACAGAAGGATACAACCAAAGATTTCAAGATAAGCAGTCTTTAGTATTATTTATTAAAATGTATTTTTTGCTATAAGTCCTCTTTAAAACATTTCCTTGTTTGACCTAAGAATAGTTTACAAACTGTGGGGTCAACACTATAGGGCTACATAGTTGATTGTAGTAACGTTATCACTGCCTTATAAAAATACAGTTGTATCCTGTGTGGTATGACAGACGCATTTCAAAGCCAGATTTAAGTCACACACTATTGTAAGACCAAACCTGTTTACAACAAGCAGTAAAACCCCACATGCATTAATAATAAGATAGATACACTCCCCAAATGATAACACAGAAATATACATAGAAACATTATTCATAGTGATATCATATAAAGTACAGGGCGATACTGCAGGTATTGTGTGACAGAGATGTATAATGCACACAGATACATTTATCATACAGGAATGAAATTGTTACACCATCAGGCATTCTAAAAAGAGATATAATGCTCAGGAAGCATCGTACACCTAATGTGCACACAAACAAACATACAAGTATTTGTTTTACACCCTTCTCTACACTTCAAGAGAAATATCAATGTATTTGTACAATAATGTGCATGGGCAATAGTGCCACAATACAATAATAATGGTAATAATAATAATAATAATCAATTAAATAATTGATGGTTTCTTTACAATATAATTGATAATTATTAATATTTACTGTTGTCCAGAATCCATAAATAATTAATATGCAAACTCTTAATAACATGTAGATGTGTATGGATTTATTGGCAGAAACAAAAAGACCAATACATGTCAACTTGAAATAAGTGAGGTGCAAAATACTGAATCTCCCTGTTTTTAAAGCATGTGAATTGGGGCAACCTGGTTAAACCCATAACTGATCAAAATCAAGTCAACTAATCTCTTTCATATGACAAATAAATCAGATGCAAATACGGTAGCTCAAGGATTGGTCAAGAAAAGGTGGCAGGGGAGGGATGGTTTCTAGCTAGCCTTTCCCTTTAGGTATATTAAAGGTGGACTAATATATGATAAGTTTCTTTAAGTTTTCCAAATAATGGCAAAATTCTGGGTGTAAGCATTTTCCAGGGCACCTATTTTTTCGAAGGCAAAGTAGCAGGAAATGTTATGGCAGATGAACTGATCTTTTATGAGTAGACAAGATGTATACAAGCCTTATATTTGGAGCGTGTTAACATTCTGATTATCACTTATAACAAGGGCTACTACACTAGATTAAACAAATAATTGAGCTTAATGACATATCAAACAAGGGAAACGTTAGCAGTTTCTACTACCGGTTTCTACTATCATAAAGACCCTTCCACGCATTTTTCAATGGGAATTTTAACATAGAGGCCTTTGTCCAATCCACTTTACACACAACAGTGTTGAATACAGGGTGTGTGTGATTTTTTTTTTCAGATATAGTTGTAATAATAATAATAATAATCTCAATAATACAGTTTTACACTATGTTTACGGTTTTCCTTCTATACATCTGTTCCCCGCTGCTGTTGGGACTTTTCCAAGTAATTGTTTAGCTAATTCTACACTTGCTTTAACTGATGTTGGGTCTGTCAGTGAATGTTCAACAGCTTTAGCAGGAACGTATGCTGTCTAACCAGGTAGGAGGTCTGCCTGTATGAACATCGTTTTTGTTGTGTCTTGTAATGTGTGTCCTTATATAGATATCCTCAAATTTTGTAGGCTGCTTTTGTATGGGCCTGGGGCCCTGCTGTGTATTGGACATGTGCGGTTTGTTCCTTTACGAATTAAAATTCGGACAAATTTTATTTTTTCGGAAATTAGTGTGTATCCAAATTTCCAAATTACAATAGTACTGTATTTAAACGAATCTGCAAATAACGAAAAAAAATAAATCAGACGAAATTCGAATAGTTTCAAATCATTTTTGAATACTTTTCGAATTCGAATAGTTTTTAAATTCAAATTCAGAAAGTTTTCGAATTTGAGAAGCTTTCCAATTTTCAAAGAGAATAAAATAGAATAGAAAATAAAGGAATAGCAGAGAAAAAAAATAATAGACTAGAAAAGAATAGAACAGAAAATAAAAGAATATAATATAATAGAGTAAAACAACAAAATAGAATAGAAAATAAAAGAACAGAATAGACTAGAATATAATAGAAACAAATAGAATAGAATAACATAGAAATAATATAACCATATTCTGAAATTCTAATTTTAAATAGAATAAATTTGAATTCAAATACATAAGAAAAGAATAGAATAGAAAAAAAGAATAGAATAGACTATAATAGAATAGAAGATAATGGTATAAAAAAACAATAGAATAAAATAGAATAGGATGAAGATAACCATTTCCCAAAATTCAGATAGAATCAATTTTAATTTGAATAGAATAGAAAAGAATAGATTAGAATAAGAAGGTGGATATATTCATTCTATTCTATTCTGTTGTTTTTTTTCTATACTATTGTGCTATTTTCTATTCTATTCTAATGTATTCTTTTATATTCTATTCAAATTTGTATTGATTCTATTTGAATTTTGGAAATGGTTATATTATTTCTATTCTGTTATACTTTTTTTTAATTCTATTCATTTCTATTATATTCAAATTTCAGAATGTTGTTATAATATTTCTGTTTTAGTCTATTCTTTTTTTTATTCTATTCTATTCCTTTCTATTTTATTTTATCCCATTCTATTCTGTTCTTTTATTTTCTATCCTATTTTTTCTGTTTTACTCTATTATATTATATTCTTTTATTTTCTGTTATATTATTTTCTGCTGTATTCAATTATTTTCTATTCTATTTCTTTATTTTCTATAATATTTTACTCCCTTTGGAAATTCTATTTGAAACAATTTGAATTCAAAAAAGTTTTGAATCGTTTTGAAAACGTATATAAACAAAACTAATTCCGAAAACGAATTCCGAAAACTAATTAAACAAATGAAACAAATCGAACTAAACAAATTTATGTAGCTAATGAATTGAAACGTAACAACACAATTTTTTTCGTTCTGTATATGTCTACTGTGTAATCCCGTTTTGTGCCCCCTGGTGTGGCATTGGGACTGTTTTGCATTTTCCATCTGGGTTTGTTCTTGCCTCTTCTGGATTGATCCCCCTGCATCTATGCCAGTTCTGCTGGCCATTACTTCACCACTATACGACTAGATCATTTTGGGGAGTGGTTATGTGATCAGTGTATATATCATGTATATTCATTGCTTTATTTTGAATTATATTACACAGTATGTTCTATAGGGATATACAGTATATTTCTGTTTAGTGTACTTATGCTGTTTTTTCTTACCAGCGATGCCCCATTGAGTCCCTGAGGAAGCTTAAACTGGGAAACGCATCAGGAGCTATAACACCTGTATTTCATCTTGGCAACATATTTATGATGGCTACAACAATGTTTTTTGATATAACATATTTAGTGGTATTGTATGTGCTATGAAGATGGTGTTTGGGGAGCTGATCTTACATACTGTACTTACAGTGGGTATAGAGAAGAATCATCCCCCTCTAAAATAATCACATTTTGTTGTTGTTCAGCCTTAAATGAAAACTGGCACAGTTTTTGTTTTATCCAGTTGTATTTACTAGTGCAACTTATAACATCCATGTAAAACGGTGGTTCTCAACTCCGGTCCTTGGGACCCACTAACAGGCCAGGTTTGCAGGATAACTGAAATACTTCACAGGTGATATAATTTGCTGCTCAGTGATTGCAGTATTCTAGTCTGCATCTCCCCAAGGTAATACTTAAAATCTGGCCTGTTAGTGGGTCCTGAGGACTGGAGTTGAGAACCACTGATGTAAAAGATATAACACCAACATGCCAGAAAAAAAAATCAAAAAACAGAGTCACCAAGTTGGAAAAAGGATCACCCCCCCCCCTTATGCCAGTATTTTTTGGACCAAATTTTGCTTTAATTACAGCCTTTAGTCTGTTGGGATATGCGTCTTCTAACTTTGCACAATTAGACTTTGCAATATTTGCCCACTCTTCTTTGCAGAACTGCTCAAGTTCAGTTCAATTTGACGGTGACCGTTTGTGGAATGCATTCTTCAAGTCATACCACAGATTTTCAATGGGGTTTAAAGTAAAGCTAATTTTAAACAAATAGCTGACAGGCAGGGCATTAATGACAGAAGATACCCTATTGGCCTCTTCTGTCATAAATGCATCCTTCTGCCTGTCAGTTGTCATGTTCACTGAGCCGCACATGTGCAGCTCAGCGAACATTTACGTCCCTGATCCATACCGCGGCAATGTGACTCCTGTGTGAATCAAATGGCCAAAGGCACGGGACCCAGAATGAACAACGGGCGAAGATGGAAGTGCCGGGGGCCGGGTGGATCAATCCCACCGCACCGCTGGAGGACACCATATGACAGGTAAGTCTGCCATAATGTGCTAATATGCTGTGCATACTAGCACATTGTGGCAAAACCCTACTGGGGGGCCCTAAAAAAAACTTTTATAGCAGACTTTACTTCCGCATTAAGTCAGGGCTCTGTCTAAGCCATGGACGGACATTCACCTTTTTCTCCTTCAACCACTGTGTGGTCATTTTTGCTGTGTGTTTTGGGTCATTGTCATGTTGGTAGGGATGGGCTGAACACGCCCCCGGTTTGGTTCGCACCAGAACACCGTGAACAGGCAAAAGGTTTGTAGGAACATGAGATCCCTATTATAGTCTATGGGACATGAACATGAAAAATCAAAAGTGCTCATTTTAAAGGTTTATATGCAAGTTATTGCCATAAAAAGTGTTGTTACTGGGTGACCATGCCCCTTTGACATCACATGATGTCAGAAGGGCGGTGTCACCCAGTTACATCACCGAGTGGTCCCGCCCTTGCCTATACAAGAGCTGTTAAACCGATGACAGCCCATTCAGCGATTCATCTCTGAAAGAGGCGGATGCATTTTTCATTTCAGTTTTTGGTCCGCCGGCGCCATGATTGATAATGGATGCACACCACGGGACACTTTTTAAAAAAAATTTTATAAAGGAATTGTCCAAAACTGTCTCTTGTTGTTTTACAATGTACACGATACCCATTCACATGGGGGGTGGGATCTGTTAAAGGGGGCTTCCAGATTCCAATAAGCCCCCCACCAGCAGACCACGACAACCACCAGCCAGGATTGTTGGGAAGAGGTCATTGTCCCCATCTACATGGGGGGGACAAGGTGCTTTGGGGGGGACTTCAAAAGCACCCTCCCCATGTTGAGAGCATGTGGCCTGGTATGGTTCGAGGGGGTGCTCACTCTTCCCCCCTGTCCTGACCTGCCAGGTTGCATGCACGGATAAGGGTTTGGTATGGATTTTGGGGGGGACCCCCATGCCATATTCTTTAAATTTTGGCGCGGGGTTATGGCTTAAAATCCATACCAGACCTGAAGGGCACTATATTCTCTGAACTGCAATATATATACCATGCAAGGAAGTAAAGATATATTGCGCAAAAGGAAAAAAGCAAAAAAAAAAAGCTTAAGCTGCAAACACTCCACTAGACCAAATAGTGTAAATCACAAATTATAAAAATTAGTGCTGCGCTTAAAACGTCCATTTAAGGATATGGAAATACCTCTTTGGGACTGTGCAATATGATGACCTGAATTCACTACGAATGACTATAAGGAGTGAATCAATAAACTAGATCAAGTAAAGGATTGTCTATATCCGTTTAAGTTTGGATGGGGGCATCTAAATTAGTGTTGCTATGTTATTTTAACACAAAATGGCGATATTATTTTGATAGAATGTACACATCTTATTTCATGTTGTTATGTAGTTTTAAAACAAGATGGAGATACTGTCTAGATGTGAATAGATGATTTAATAATATACGGTGGCCAGTGGTCTTGTACACAGACTGGTATATCGCAATGTGTTTGCATAATATCACCTGTGTTTAAGCCTCACTCACTGAACGGCTTCATTTTGCTCTCCTTTGTATGCCTTTTGAGGATTGATATTATTATTTTTTTATTCTCTATATAATCCCTGGCCATTTGCTAAGTTGTTTGGCCGACTTCCTGTATTCATGAGGCCATTTTCGCCTAGGTGTCCGATGCTTCGCTAAGATTCCAAAGCGAGGTGCTGAACGCACGCTTCCACCCATTCGGTCATGTGAGCAGAAGCTCCCGCCTGCTATTCAATACCAAAGCGAGACGTGGAGCGCACGCCAACGTGATCTTGCCAAGTGAGCAGAAGTTTCCGTCCGCCATTCAATCAACGCTGTACTGTTTGTCAGATCCTTATTGGGGGCTCTTCTATTTATACTGCTGTAGGGGCACACGGTCCCCATGCCCTGGGTGATGTCTCATAGGACGAAACGTGTGCCTATCGCAGCTGTTTTTAAATTTTAAATTGTATTTGCTGCCTTTTAATGTATTTTCAGTGTGCACCTAATATCAAATAAAGGGTTTTACCAGTTAATACACTATGTGAAGCGTTTTTTCTCCATACATATCTTGTATCCTGTTACGGACTCTAGGGAGTTTGCAAAATTGCTTCTCTGATGAGGTCTGTGGACCAGACTAAGTGTCGGAGATTCGAACCTCATCACATCTGCTTGGTCAATTTACTGGCCATATGGTCATTTGAGTTCAACTTTTCTTGTAAGCTTCCATCCTGCTACCCTTTCTGTCTGTCAAGGCACAGTGGAGTCACTGGATTTGGATTTATTTCATCATATTGCACTCATTATAACTACCTTGGATTTTCTTCTTCAGTTGGGACTCTGTCAGAGACTGTTTCCTTTTCTTGAGCATTTTGCGTTTTTTGCACATTAATATTTGCACTTTTTTATGATTGTGTGTTTATGATTTTTATTATTTCATTGATAATATGTATTTAATTGATATAATTGATTTCCTTATATTCATTCAAAGTGAATTCAGGTCATTATATTGCACAGTTCCAAAGAGGTATTTCCATACCCTTAAATGCACGTTTTAAGTTCAGCATTTTTATAATATATATGTACTCTTAACTGCTATATATATATTATGCAGACTGCACTATATACCCTAAACTGTATTATATATACTATGGGAACTGGACTGTATAACATTGTAATTACATGCCCCAGTAAAACAGGTGCAGAAAAATAGGGCCTTGGGTGATGGTGGTGCCTGAACATTATAACCCCTAACACTTACTCTTGTTGGGAGCCGGAATGGGCCCTGCTGTTAAAAATTATTTTAATAATTGTAATTACATGCCCCAGTCAAACAGGTGCAGAAAAATAGAGCCTTGGGTGTTGGTGGTGCCAAAACACTGTAACCCCTCACAGTTACTCTTGTTGGGTGCAGGAATGGTCTTGCTGTTAAAAATTATTTTAGAAATTGTAATTACATGCCCCTGTCAAACAGGCACAGAAAAAATGGACCTTGGGTGTTGGTGGTGCCAGAACACTGTAACCCCTCACAGTTACTCTTGTTGGGAGCAGGAATGGGCCCTGCTGTTAAAAAAAAAATATTTTAAAAATTGTAGTTACATGCCCCAGTTAAACAGGTGCAGAAAATTGGGCCTTGGGTGTTGGTGGTGCCTGAACACTGTAACCCCTCACAGTTACTCTTGTTGGGTGCAATAATGGGCCCTGTTTAAAGTTGTAATTACATGCCCCAGTCAAACAGGTGCAGAAACATTGGGCCTTGGGTGTTGGTGGTGCCCTAAATCAAAATTATTGTTGGAAACTAGCATCATCAAGATTTAGGAATAGGATAGGCACTTAGGCAGCATAAGCAGTCTTCAAAGGAACCCAGATCCTTAGCAAATTCAATAAGTTACATTAGGAGCTTGAAAGCTGCTGATTAATTTTTTAAATGTGAGCCTATCAACGGAGTCTGTCAATAGGTGCACACTTTGATCTGTTACAAACCCTCCAGCAGCACTGAATGCCCTTTCAGAAAGCACACTGGATGCAGGACAGGCCAGTAGCTCGATTGCATGTTGAGCAAGTTCTGGCCAGTGGTCCATCCTCAAGACCCAGTAACCCAGTGGATGCTCTGTTGCAAAGATCTCCAAGTCTGCTCTTGCCCCTAGATATTCCTGCACCATATAATGCAGATGCTGGTGAAGGTTGCTTGTACCTATCAGCCCTTTGTGCTGAGGACCGAAACATTGTTTAAAGGCATCGGTCGGCCGGCCCCCTTCTCCACCTTTCTTCCTCTGGCTGAAAGAAGCCTCAGAAACACGTTGTCCAGCAGCAGGAAATGGTTAACTCCCAGGGTCTGGAAAGGCGTTACACAAACTTTTCTTCAAGGCCTTCTGAAGATGTTTCATCATCTGCTTCTCTTCACAGGCAGGATGAGTTCAGCAACTTTACCATTGTACCATGGATCAAGAAGGGTTGCCAGTAGGGATGAGCTGAACACCCCCCGGTTTGGTTCGCACCAGAACGGCAATAAGTTTGTTCAAATACGCGAACCCTATTAAAATCAATAGGACTCGTACAG
The DNA here is from genome assembly GCA_018402905.1 of Glandirana rugosa. NCBI lineage: Eukaryota > Metazoa > Chordata > Amphibia > Anura > Ranidae > Glandirana > Glandirana rugosa. The sequence goes on along the minus strand of BLSH010495456.1, from coordinate 142,961 downwards.
GAAAAAGCAAAAGTGCTCATTTTGAAGTCTTTTTTGCCTTTTATTGCCTTAAAAAGTGTATGGGGACCCAGGTACTGCCCTAGGGGACATGTATCAATGCCAAAAAAAGTTTTCAAAAAGATTGTTTTTTCAGGAGCAGTGATTTTAATCATTATTAAAGTGAAAAAAAAATGTAAATATGCCTTTAAACATCGTGCCTGTGGAGTCCCCTTGTTCAGCCTGTAATGTGTTGCATCAGTGTGCTGTTTAGAACAGTGTCACCGCAAAATGACATTTGTAAAGGAAAAATTGGCATTCAAAATCGCTTATGCCTGTAATGTATTGCTAGCTCCTGGCAATATAGATCATAAATCACTGGAAAAATTTGGGTGGGGGTCCCGCCAAAATTCAAACCAGACCCCTTTTTTAAAATTTTGGCACGGGGTTTATTTATTTATTTATTTCAGGTACTTATATAGCGCAGTGAATTTACGCAGCGCTTTTACATATACATTGTACGTTGACATCAGTCCGTACCTTCAAGGACCTTACAATCTAAGGTCCCTTACATTCATACATACACCTACTAGTGTCAATTTAGACAGGATCCAATTAACCTACCAGCATGTCCTTGGAGTGTGGGAGGAAACTGGAGTACCCGGTGGAAACCCACCCAGGCACAGGGAGAACATGCAAAATCCATACAGGTAGTGTCATGGTTGTGATTCAAACCAGCGACCCTTTTGCTGCTAGGCGAAAGTGCTAACCACTACACCACTGTGACACCCCACCCTTAACTACTTCAATACACTGTGTTATATATACTTGACTGACTGCACCATATAGTCTGAACTATATCCTTTGGGGACTGCACTCTATAAAATTGTAATGACATGCCACAGTCAAACAGGTGCAGAAAAATTGGGCCTTGGGTGTTGGTGGTGGCAGAACACTGTAACCCCTCGCAGTTACTCTTGTTGGGTGCAGGAATGGGCCCTGTAGTTAATTTTTTTTTTAATTGTTATGACATGCCCCTGTAAAACAGGGACAGACAAATTGGGGCTTGGGTGTTGGTGGCGCCCTAAACACAACATATTGTTGGAAGCTAGCATCATCAGGATTCAGGACAGGAGGAATAGAATAGGCAGCATAGGCAGTCTCCAATGGATCCCAGATTCCCTAGCAAATTCAATCACTTGCATCAGGGGGTTGATAGCTGCTGATCCAGGACTGATTCATTTTTTTGAATGTGAACCTATCAACGGAGTCTGTGGACAGGTGAACTCTTTGATCTGTTACAAACCCTCCAGCAGCACTGAATGTCCATTCAGAAAGCATGCTGGATGCAGGACATATGCACCATATAATGCAGATGCTGGCGATGGTTGCTTGAACCTATAAGCCCTTGGTGCTGAGAACTGAAAAATAGTTTAAAGGCATCGATCAGCTGGCCACCTTCTCCATTGCTCTTTCTCTGACTGAAGGAAGCCTCAGAAACACGTTATCCACAATCAGGAAAAGGTAACCTCCCAGCGTCTGGAAAGGCGTTGCACAAACTTTTTTCAAGCTATCCTGAAGATGTTTCATCCTCTGCTCCCTTTGTGAAGGCAGGATGAGCTCTGCAACTTTACCCTTGTAATGTGGATCAAGAAGGGTTGCCACCCACTAATGATCCCTCTCCTTGATACCATGAACCCTGGGGTCTTTTTGTAGGCTTTGCAGAATCAGGGAGGCCACGCAGCGTAAGTTTAAGCAGACTTGAGTGTCCACTGAGGATGACATTGTCCTGAACTACACAGCCACATGCAACTCCTTGGGTTTCTGGGGACTGAAAGTCATGATCTGTTGAAGACTGCTGTGTGTTATCCTCTACATTGATGGTGACACAATCCTCCTCTTCTTCCTGTGTGTTTGGTGGCCCTGCAGGATTGCTATCTGCATAAAGGAGTCCTTGAGAGGAAGGAAAGTCATCCTCTTCCTCCCTCTGTTCTGCCTCAAGTGCCCTGTCCATGATTCCTGTGCTCCAGGAAGGACAGTGTCACTGATGCATACATTGTCGCTGCTCACCATTCTTGTGGCCTCATCAAATGGTGACAGGACAATGCATTCATCCTTGATCAGTAGCCACTGGAGTGATGAAAAAAAAACAAGCTCCCCTCAGCCTGTCCTGGTGCCATACTCACAGAGGTACTCATTGATGGTCCTCCGCTGTGTGTGCAGCTGCTGCAGCATTGCCAATGTTGAGTTCCACCTGGTGGGCATGTCACAAATGAGGCGGTTAGTGGGCAGGTTCAATTCCCACTGAATGTCAGTCAGCCGAGCATTGTATGACTGGCAGAAATTACCACAGACTTTTCTGGCCTGCCTGTTACGTACCTGACGGTGGAGTCTGTCTTGTGCAGGGAACAACCGCTCTTGCGCACCCGATTCAAGGACCCCTGGTAGTGTAGACAGAGGCCCGAGAGTGCGGGATGGCACGAGGGCTGGATGGTCACAGATGTTAGGAGTGAGATTCCAGAGGGTCGTGCAAAGCAGGAGAATGGTCGTACAAGCAGAGTCGGCAACGTGCAGGCAGAGAGGTACAAAAGGGTTAGGCAAGCGGATCGTCAAGTTCAGGCAAAGGTTCGTTAACGGGCGGGCAGCGGAGGTACAGAGGAGTGGACAAGCGGATGGTTGTGGATAGCCGGGGTCGATGCAGGTAGCGGACAACAGGTCAAGGCAAGCCGGGTCAAATGGAAACAGGAAAAACACAGGAACAGGTAGGGAGCTGAGGCACACAGGTCTGGAACGCTGTAGAACGAGCAGCAGTTCAATGCAAGAGTCCCTGGGTTTAAATAGGCGCCGTTTGGCGCCGTTTCCGGCGCGTGCGCGCGCACGCGGGTGCGCACGGGAGCGCGCGGACGCGCATGGGAGTGCGCGCACCACCGCGGAAACGCCCAGAATGCTGGCAAAAGGTTCTTTTTCCTAACACAGTCTATCCTGTCGAAAGCCTTTTCGGCATCTATTGACAAGAGTAGGCTGGGGCTTCCCTCTCTTCTTCTTTCCTGGAGCAGCAGGAGTGTTCTGATTCCATTATCTCTTCCCTCTCTCCCCGGAACAAAACCCACTTGATCTTCTTTTATTATATCTTTTACCACCCTTTTCAATCTAGTCGCCAATATCTTTGAGAAAAGCTTAGTGTCCGTATTCAGCAAGGATATGGGCCTATAGCTTGAACATAGGCTGCTATCTTTCCCCTCCTTCGGGATTACTGTGATGGTAGCCATCAGTGATTCACTTCTTATACCCCCAACTACTTCCTATTCCATTCATGTATTTCTTCATAATTGGAATTAGTATCTCTTTAAATTTTTTATAGTATCCTATGGGGAAACCGTCCGGTCCCGGACTCTTCCCCTGGGCCGTCTCTTTCATAGCTGCTTCTATCTCCTCCAGAGATATTTCCCCTTCCATTACTTCTGCCTTCTCCCTATCGATTTGTGGCAACTCCGCTGATTTAAGAAATTGTTGGGTTTTCCCTCTTCTCTGATTTATTTCTTTTTCCCTTTCTTGTGGATCGTTCTGTCCTTTCTTTACTGCATACAGCTTACTCCCTTTTGGGTTGTTAAAGAATTTAGTCGCCTCAACGGTGTTTAGCTATCCCTCTTCCGTCTTCATTACCTTCCCCTTTATAGAGACCTCCTCTATCTTCGTCGATACTTTCTCTGCCGGGTCCCCTTCTCAGGCCCTGGCCTGCCAAAGGGGTATCCTATGATATTTTTTAAATTTCTCTATGATTAAGGTTAATACTTCTTTATGTACTTACCTTATCCTTCATCAACCCCCATATTCTTCACTTAGTGACTACCGAT
>BLSH010495456.1:87647-99532 GCA_018402905.1 Glandirana rugosa | reverse complement strand
TTGGTTATTCCAAGATTTGGATGTATCCAGATGTCCAAATTAAATAATGACTAGTGATGAATTTGGTTGAAATTTTTTAACATTCGTTTCGCTTATTCGTTTTCTAATGAATTCCAAATTTTCAGAACAATTAGAATTCTGATCGGTTGAAAAATGATCGACCGTTTCGTATTCTGTTTGAAGAATAGCTGGTTGTTAAGCAGCGGGTCAGGAAGCCAGCCACTGCATCCTTAACAATTGATGACTCATCAGCTGTCAGCTAGTATCCCCACTAACAACTGAAATGTAAACAAAACAATGCCGATAATAGAAAATTCTGAAAAAAAAAAAAAAACAGCGCTGGGTCCCCCCCCCCCCAATCCATACCAGGCCAATGCCAAATTTGAAAAAGAAATGGCATAGGGTCCCCCTCTAAATCCATACTGGACCCTTATTTGAGCATGCAGCACGGCAGGCCAGTAGAGGGGGGGGGCAAGCGAGCACCCTCTCTCCTGTGGCCATGCACTCAACATGAGGGTGTGCTTTGAGGCAGGGGCCACCCCAAGGTTGATGGGGACAAGAGTCTCTTCCCCAAAACCCTTGACTGTGGTTGTGGAGGTCTGTGGGCAGGACGCTAATCGGAATCTGGAAGTCCCCTTTAACAAGGGGGCCGCCAGATCCCGCCCCACCCATGTGAATGAGTATGGCCTACCCATTCACCAAAAATGTGTAAAAAATGAACGAAGACATTAAATACGTTTTTGACAATTCCTTTATTAAAAAATAAAAAACAATGTCCCACAATCTAGATCCATCTCACGCTGACCGCCACACCACTGAACCCGAAAAAATAAAAAACCTCCGGCCTCGTTGAATGCTTTCTGTGGACTGCCTGGTCCACCATCTGACATTTTTTAAATAGCTAAGAGGCGGAGTCACCCCATGACGCCAGCAGTTGACCCTGTTCCCTTGTGGTATTACTGACCAGGGCATGCTGGGTCGATGATGTCACAAGGGGACCGGATCACCAGGTGACATCACCAGGTGGCCCCACCCTTACCTATTTAACCACTTCAGCCCCAGAAGGATTTACCCACTTCCTGACCAGGCCATTTTTTGCGATACGGCACTGCGTCACTTTAACTGACAATTGTGTGATTGTGCGACGTTGTACCCAAACAAAATTTACATCCTTTTTTTTACCACAAATAGAGCTTTCTTTTTGTGGTATTTTATCACCTCTGCAGCTTTTATTTTTTGTGCTATAAATAAAAAAGACAATTAAAGAAAAAAAAACAATATTTTTTACTTTGTGCTATAGTACATAACCAAAATAAAATAAATATAAAAAATGCAAATTTATTCCTCAGTTTAGGCTGATATATATTCTTCTATATATTTTTGGTAAAAAAAATGCAATAGGCATATATTGATTGGTTTGCGCAAAAGTTATTGTGTCTACAAACTATGGGATAGATTTAGGGACATTTATTTATTTATTTATTTTACTGGTAATGGCGGCGATCTGCGATTTTTAGTGGGACTGCGGCATTGCGGCGGACAAATCAGGCCCCAGTGCTCTAAAAATCCACTGATCAATTTAAAAATGACACTGGCAGGGAAGGAGTTAACACTAGGGGACGATCAAGGAGTTAAGTGTGTTCCCTCAGTGTGTTATAACTAAAGGGGGGGTGGGCTGCTAGGGACATGACAGAGATCACTGTTCCCGATCACTGTGAACAGACGATCTCTGCCATGCCATCTGATAGAACGGGGATCCCCGTTCTGCCTCTGTACAAGGCGATCATGGGTCGCCGGCGGACATCGAGTCCGCTAGACCCATGGGCACGCTCCCGTGGCGCGCGCTCGCCCGCAAATCGTGCATGCACAAGCCAACATACAAGAAATGTCAGACTTCGGAGCAGGCAGGCCACGGGGAACGTTAGACGAGGCTGAAGGTTTTTTTTTTTAATGACAGTGCGGCAGGTTTCATTAGATAGATCTACATTGGGAGACATTGTTTTTTTATCTTTTCTTTTTAATAAAGGACTTGTCAAAAACCATCTACTGTTTTTATTTTTTACACTTTTTTTGGTGAATGAGTAGGGGTGCAATGTACCCCATACTCATTCACATGGGGGGCCAGATAAAGGGGGCTTCCAGATTCCGATAAGCCCCCTGCCCACAGACCCCCACAACCACCAGCCAGGACTGTTGGGAAGAGGCCCTTGTCCCCATCATAATGTGTTATTAAGTGATTTAAATATGGGATATACTCTTGGTGCAAGACAAAGCACTTTTAAATGTACAGTAAATAAGGATACCCAAGTTTTTCACATATTTTTAATAAAGTCAAACAGTTTTACACTATGGTGGATCTCCCTTGTCTCCGATATTTTTTACCTGTAATTGCATTTCAACTTTAGTGAGAAGAGAGGTAGATGTCCCAGGCTTGCTGTGGATCCTCCGTTTAAAACAGGCGCTATATGACTTAACTGTAGTGGGTGGTCATATTTAGCTGGCAAATTTTTTGGTGTGGCGGTGGTGGATCACAACAGCACCTTTGAAAATGTTATTGATCACACAACACAATAGCACTTTATGCCACAGCGGAGAATATTTTGAGACATTCTTGTTGCATAGACACTTTATTGTTGTTTCTAGATATGTATATGCACATTTTTTGGGTGTTTCTGGAACTAAGATTTTGATTTATGTTTGAGCCCAATAATACAATTTATAAATTTCTGCTCAGTACTAAAAAAGACATAGTCGGGAGTTAAGAATTATTTTTTTTTAGCAGTTAGATAAACTTTCTAGAGCAACTTTCTACACAGTTATTGTTATACAATAAGTCATCGCAACAAAACAAAAGCACCATTTAATTTTTAGTATTCAAAGCAAACTCCCCCATCCATCCATGTCTCCATGTTTTATTTTGCTGAGAAATTCCTTAAAAAATACTCCCTAGTATTTCTGGCCATGGCCATCTTGAAATGAGGGCATATGATTCATGGAGCATTTACTTCCTGGAATCCAGCTGTCCTTAGCCCAGGCATGCAGGCAAGAGAGTGTGCCTAGCTGAGAAAACCCCTCCTGAAGACTCTTGGGGTGTATGACATAATCCCCTAGGCATAGAAACCAGGAAGTAACTGAAGAAAAAAAGTTTAAAACAAGTAAATATAATATACCTTCCTATCTATTCACTAATGCTAGCAGCATAATGCTGGACATACACATTTCGAAAAAACATCCGAAAGTCTAATGTTTCGGAAATTTGATTGAAAGGTTTGAAATATTTTTATTGAATGAACGAAATTTGTAAGGTTAGTGGCTTTCTCACATGGTAAAAATTGTTTGATTTTTAGTGCGCATGTACAAGAAAACCTGGAAGTAAACAAATTTGTGATCGTGTAAAATACAGATGCAATGATCTTTTGTCTACACAAGCTCAAATACACATTCAGCTAGCAGGACACAAATTACATGGGTAAGAATAGGTTACTATTGACTACAGTCATGTAAAAAATGAGCTAACACAAAGTAAAGACAAAGGAAATTGCTTTTAACAAACTTTATTAACAAAAGTGGGCATACACAGAAGGGACGCTGAAAGGTCAATTTCGTTGTTTCCTAATGTGACTAAATCTAATGATAAACCAGCAAATTTATGTCCATTGAACGATTTATCTTGACTGCTGAGGCGCAATAGGCCTAGGCATAGACCCCTGTTAATGTAAAGAACAAGCTTCCCTTGCCCCCATCCCCATGTAAGAATGACACCTACACCCAATTATGTTGGAAAGGACAAGGCCACAGCTTTATATAAAATCCAACACCGAACATAAAATTCCAACACAACGCATGTGAACACATTAACCAGTGCCAGTCACAGTTGTACTGTGAGCACGCTTAACCTTAACCAGATGCTTCTCAAAGGGGCCTGTCCTTACCATAAGTGCTGGACAGACAACCTCTTTCCAGTTTCCCCTTCTGGGACATAGCCTATTACAGCAACTTAAATGATGGTAAGGTCAAGAAACCGCCACCCACACGTCAGTATTTTACTGACGTGCACCCCACCGCAGCCAGTGCCTGTTCCACATCATACTAAAAACCAAGGTTGAAAATGTCCAGGCCAATGTCATTGAGGTGAATACTATCTGGTCTCAACAGATCGCCATTAGCACCCTCCAAGTCCCTGTGCCGAATCACAACCCCCCCAATTCTACGAACAAACTTGGACACCTGAGCATTAACCTTCCGCCAGAAAATTTCAGGCATGGGCCAGGGATGTCCCGAGCCCAAAGCAGGTGAGGTACAATATCGGACCAGATAAGGACCAAGCTTGTAAAAGCTGCATAACAATGAGCTATATCATGCTTGATAGCAGAAATGAGGTCCACCGAACGTTTGTAACCCACGTCCATCCCCCCCGCATGAAGTATCAATATAATGGGGCCCGAAATGTGGGAACAAAGGCAAAGACACTCCGGGAGGACCTGAGGCCAACGTAAACCTTGATGTCTGACCAAACGAATTGTGGCTGTATCATAGGAAAAACCCAAATTCCTCCGGTAACTGCGGACTTCGGACCAGCCCAATAAATGAAGGAGTCTCCAACGATCCAGACCAAATTTGGGTGGGTACCTGGAATCAAAACAACAAGTGAGGGTGAATGTACAGGCAAGAACGAGATGATTCCCACCTGCCCAATCGCTGAAGCTCTGTATTGGAAAAACCCATGCCAGAGGCCGCGGTAGCAGAACCGATACGAAAAGAGTGTGTCGAAAAATCCTGCGAAGGGGGGCCTAATTTGTCGAGGCAGCAATGAAAAACATGCAGGAATTGGAATCTGCTCAGAAAGAACAAATCCGCATGTACGAAGAAAACGGCAGACTGGGGGCGAGCAGAGCAAAAGAGAGAGGCCAATGAGACAGGACAAAACAGGCCATGGCATGCATGCAAAACTACCCATCTTCCCTTCCCAAAACTATCAGTTTTGGAGGTACGCAACAAAACCGACACACAGCGCTCAGAAAACGCCACGTCCTCGGTTAGGGCGCCGACGCGAAAGGCACCAAAAAACGGCCAAGAAAAAACTACCCGAAAAAGTAGGGTCTCGAAGGAGGAGGAACACACGGACAGCAACAGGGAAAGGATCCCAGAGAGGATATGAAGGTAAATCGGGAATCAGATAAATGAGTCGCGCGTCTCCACCCCCACAACACGCTCCGAACAGGGAATTCCTTCATAACATCCTCCCAGCCAAGTAGACGGAACCAAAATGACAAAGCGGACATAGACGACGATACAGTAGAGTCCGAAGAACCTTTCTGTAACAGATACGTGAGATACGAGAACAAGGCAAGGCGTCTGTCTGAGGGGGAAGAAATTGAAAACTCGCCGCATGACACTTGGAACCATTCACCCCACACCGACAATAAGAGGTCCACGTCCTTGGGGAAAGCGATGCCCATACCAGGTCTAGCAAGAGTCAGAAACAAGGTTCCACAAATAAGCAAGACAGGGAAGGCCCCCCTGGGACGTTGGCGGGACCAGGGACCGAAATCTGTCGAGCTACGAACGAGAGAGAGCATCAGTGATCTTGTTAGCTGTCCCAGGGATGTGTTTGGCCCTAAAGCATACGTTATACTGCAAGCATCTCAACATTAGAAACCCAGCAAAGATACAACTGGCGGGGACCTGGCAGATTGCCGGTTGACCACCTGAACAACGCTCAAATTATCGGACCAGAAAACCACCTGGCGGTTGCGCAACCTTTCTCCCCACAGCTCAATGGCAATGACAATTGGAAACAGCTCCAGCAGAGTTAGGTTGCCTAACAACTCCAAGCGGGCCCAGGAGGCCGGCCAACGCTCGGCAGACCATTCCCCTGGAAGAAGGCACCGAAGCCCCAGGAGCCTGCTGCATCAATGTACAGCTCCAGCTGTGAATTCAGGACCTCCTCCATCAGCCAACAGGACTGGCCATTGTAAGACTGGAGAAAGGATAGCCAGATTTCCAAATTGTACCGCATGGGCTTGGTGATACGAACATAATGGTGAAGGGCCGGTGCGCCCTTCATGGCCCACAACAGGCGTCTACAGAACGCCCTCCCCCCCTCCCCATGCGGATGACTCTACAGGCAAAAATGAAATGGCCCGACAAGGACTGAAGCTGTTTCAATTGCAGCTACTTAGCCCCTTTGGCCAAACGAACGAGTGAGAGAAGTCTGGCCAACTTGTCACTGGGCAAAAAAAAACATTGTCTCCGTGTCAATCCCTATACCTAAGGAGGACAATACCGTCACAGGGCCCTCCGTTTTGTCAGTCGACAGCGGAATGGTGAACCGTTGACAGGTGTCCTGAAAAACCGAAAGGAGCCTCTGGCACTGGTCACTGCCTGCAGGGCCTATGAAAAGGAAGTCGACTAAGTAATGCAACAATGAATACGAACCAGCCGACTGGGTGACTACCCATTCCAGGAAGCTACTAAACAGCTCAAAGTAATAGCACGAAATGGCACAGCCCATAGGGAGGCATATGTAAAAAAAAGTAGCTACCCTGGAAGTAGCAACCCAGCAGATGGAAGCATTCCGGGTGGACTGGGAGGAGGCGCAAAGCGGACTCGATGTCCGCCTTGGCCAGCAGGGCCAACTAGCCAGCGGCTCTGATCAAGTGGAGAGCCTTGTCGAAAGAGGTGTCATTGCCGTCATTGACCGAGGAGTCCGAAGGGTGGGAAAGGGGGTGGATAAGGCGAAACTTGCCCTCCACCTTTTTAGAGACCACTCCTAGGGGGAGACCCTCAAGTTGTGAAAAGGGGGGGAATCAAAAGGACCTGCCATCCTCCTCAAAACCAGCTCCTTCTGGAGCTTCTCTGCCACAATGGACTCAAATTGAGAAGTGGACTTCAAATTATGCGCCATAGTAGGCTCATCCGAATAAGTAAAAGGAATCCAAAAACCTTGGTCCAAACCGTCCCGCAAGAGCAAAGCCTCCCTACGAAGGGGGTACTGGTCTAGCCAGGGAAGCATCCTTAAGATGCTCACCGTCCTTTGGTTTAGAAAGGTCAGACCTCACCCCTGGCTTAGCCGGCGGCTGCTTGTTCTTCCTAAAGCAGTGACTGGCTGGGTGAGTATCTCCGCATAGTGAGCACTCGTGCTTAAAATGGCACGCTGTGTACCACTTGCAGTGGCTCTTGTTGAAAAGCCAGCAGGCACTGCCTTTCTTGGGTGCAGCCGAGGCTCCGGCCAGGGACTGAAAGGATGAAGGCATATGGGGCACATGAGCAATAACCACAGGCTCCCGTCCTGGCAATCGAAATGAAACTCATTACGAGCCAACATCTTTTGGCGGAACTGAGTGTTGTAGTGAAACCAGCACTGCCCCCCCATGAACCTTATAAGCACCCCAGATAAGATCCAGATAACAAAAAAGGGACGCGTTCAGCTCTGGAAACCGCTCACAAAGCACTCCCATATATGCAGATAATCCTTGCAGCCAATTTTCGAATGTACGAGGAAGCTGCCTCGTCTTTTCACCCTGAGTCATAACGTCTACCCGTCAAGGTTTGTCAATCGTCTCCCTGTGGGGCGGGACCAGGGCAATAAAAATGACAAATTCACAAAGAAAGATCTTATCTTTTATGTCTGCTGACAGGTGCAAGCCAGTTGGGGAGACAGGCCACAGGGCGCTGCCAGAAACAGAACCCAAACTGGCTGCCGAGGTGGAAACGCCCATGCGGGACAGCACGGATTTAACGACCGCAAAAATGCGTTCTTCTAGCAGGCTAGATACAGTAGCGTCACCGGACCTACCCCAAACCAAATCACATACATACTCACTGATTTTCAGAGGCAAGGAAGGACAGCCAACAGATCCAGGGCGAACGAACGTGGCATCATTATCCGAGGGCGGGGCCAGCAGAGGTCCACGACATCCAGCTCCATGAGGAACATCATTGCCAGGCGATGCAGGACGATGGTGCAAAGAGATCCAGGGGTGGAGTTTCAGCCAATGAGGAGCCGGTGTGACAGCGGACAGTAGCCACGCAGCAGCGAGGGCAACCTTTGACCCCAGGAGGAAAACCCAGGGCATGGGCAGTCAACACACTGGCAGGGGTATGGGAGTCTCCCGCCCTGCTGGGCACAGGGAGACAAGTCTGAACACCCGCCGAAGGCGGGGCTGTGGTAGTAAGCGTTGGGCGCCCAGCTCTCACCCAGCCAGGCACAAAGGACTGTGTGTTAGAGGGCCTGGGCAAGGGTGCAGCAGCAGGTAGGGCACAAAAGTTTCCCGCCCAGCCGTGCGCAGGGAGACTGGCGCAGGTGGCAGACACAGTCAAGACTGCAGTGCTAGGGGGCCCACTTGAATCTCCCGCCCATCCGGGAGCAGGGAGAGTGGTACTTGCATGGGGTACTGGTGAGGAATGCACTGGTGTCACATTTAAATTTCCCACCCAGCCGGGTGCAGGGAGAGAGGAAGCGGCCGGCTGAAGCAATATAGAAGAGTCCCAGTGTACAGACCAGGCCATGTCTGCAGAGGCTTCTGTCGGCTGCACTGGGGGATGGCGAGAAGGGGGAGCCGGCCCCTGTCCCATGACGCGCAGGGAGAATGAGGACAGGCGCGAGATCAGGAGATGACTGTTTTGCGGCTCCTGCCCGGCTGGGCACAGGGAGCCACACAGAAACTACAGAAGCGGGCAGCACACGGACGGACCTCCGAGGGGGCGAGGGCTTTGGGAACAAGCCAAGTGGTCAGAGGCCTGGCCAGCCGAGGCATCAGCATGTGGGGGAGCCCGCCGGGTAGATCCCCAGTGACGTTGGGCAGCCGATCCGGCAGACATGGGGGGAGAGTCAGCACTCGCCGTTCCAGGGGCTCCAGAACAACAGGCAGCAGCATAAGTAGCCCTGGATGGACTGGGGCTCAAACGGGATGGTGGGTGGGTGCGCCTCCGGTCCCTGGGTGCTGGGGGCCCAATCGACAAGTCCACAGGCGGTGGAGGGACAGGGGGGAACATCCCAGGGGAGAGGAGAGAAAACAGCCAGTCAGCCTGAACTTGATGAGCAAGTTCTCGGACCCTGGAAAGCAGGAGCTCCACATTCATGCTGAAATGGGGGGGTTGCACGCAGGGCTTCAGCAGGGTTGCATGCAGGGCTTCAGCACTTCTAGCCACATTGCTCCTAGAGGACCCAGAATTCCCTGGGGCAGCATCTTTTAAGAGCTCTGGCCCAACCCAACCCCCTTTGTCTTCTCCCAGTCATGATCGACACCCAAAAGCCTGGCCATGCCATCATCAGTCAAGGCTCTCTTTCACTAGGGGGCTCAAAAGGCCTTCATTTGAAAGTTGGTCGCTACATGATGGTAGTATCTTTAGCACTTCCGAAAATTGATTTGTTTTTCGAAAACTCTATCGTCCGATTTTATGGCCAGCATCAGGATTAAAAATAGTCAAAGTTAATTGAGAGCAGTGGAGGCTGGTGTTCTTTTTGGGGGGAGGCAAACAACCACCCCCCGGTTGGTCGGCGGCACTCACGCCCCCCCCCCCTGGGAGGACGGTCGGATGGACGGATTAAGCCTGTCACTTACCCCATCTAGGTAGCGGGTGAACGAGCGGGCAGGCAGCGTGTCCTAAGGGCTACGACAGCATGTCCTAGTGTGATCCTCCTCTTAGGCATCCAATGGGATCTCCTGTCCTTTCAGCCAATCGAGTGATGTGTCTCAGACCCACTTCCTGATTGGACAGGAGGAGGATCAGTGTGGCGATAGCGAATATTCATTCGCTATTGTCACATAACTGGGTGGGCTTGGAGCTCAATGCTCTGAGCCCACCCTTTTTGAAGCCTATTAGAGCCTCTGGCTCTAATTATGTGCTTCAAAAAATACACCCCCCATTGGAATCCATAGTCCGCCACCCTGTATGTAGGCGCATGGGTGGGGGGCGCTCCAGTGCACCCCTAACGGACGGGCTACCACTGATTGAAAGAGTGAAGTTCACTTTAAAAAGCAACTTGCCTTACCCCTTGCTCCTCTGGAAGCTGAAGCTTTCCAGGTTGTAAATGGATGGATCCTCGCCTTCTTCACTTACAATGCAGGACAGCTGGTCCTGCATTATATGTGATGATTTCAGAGTGCGATGGGTAAACAGAGGCCCCGAGAGAAGTGGCTTTTGGGGACCAGGTGCATAAAGAGAAGGGGCTTATGGGAGTGAGGGAAAAGGTAAGCAAAACTACTTTTTAAGTTCTACTAGACAAAATCAAATATTCAACTCTTGTAGTGCAGGGGAATCTCCACTCCGGGGGTAGTTACAATTTTTCCAGCATTTAGCTTTATTGGAATTATAAAGGCACTTTCTACTCCTTTTAAATCTGCAGCTTTGATTCTTGCCATGAAGGTCCTCGTTCAGCCACTTTCAGTTATAAAGTGACAAAGCTCACAAAGCTCTGACATATTGTTGCCACCTGTCCGGGATTCACCCGGACAGTCCAGGTTTTGGATCTTGCGTCGGGGTTTCAGGCAGACTGAAAACTGGACACATTTTTCAGACTAGGCTGTGGTTCCCCAAGTAACCAAGATAGTCACACACAAAGCTGTTGCCTTCTGGAAGCTGTGGGTTTGGCATCACTGGGGGGGGGGGTGCAGGGTGATGATGTCAGTAAGAGAAATTTGGCCACAGCCACTGCTCACTGTGGTACATTATGTGCACCACATTACTACTCTCCTTGGGGCATCCAAAGGTGTCCCAGGCCACTAAAAATTTGGGTTTGACTTGAAGAAAAGGTGACAACCCTACTCTGACCCCGTCTCCTAATTGCGCTCCTGCATTGTTACCAGCGGCTGCCCGTCCATTAGGGGCACATGGACGCTGCCCCCTCTATCCATCTGTCTGGCCCCCTGATCTATATATCAGGGTGCCGGACTATTGATTCCAGTGGGGGGGGGTTTGAAGCACATGATTAGAGCCAGAGGCTCTAATAGGCTTCAAAAAGGGTGGGTGCAAAGTTGTTTGATGATAGCGAATTAATTTTCGCTATTTTCACACGAAATCTTCTCCCTGACAATCAGGAAGCAGGTCTGTGACCTGTTTTCCTATTGGCCAAAATGTCAAGCGATCCTATTGGACACCTGACGTGGAGCCAGGGAGGAAACCGCTGGAGCCACTGCTTGCAGCCCACCACCCTGGAGCTGCTGTCTGTACCCTGCACCCTCCAGCCTGGAGCCGCTGCCCACACCTGCCAACCTGGAGCCGCTGCAGCACACCGCCAGCCTGGAGCCGCTGCCCACACCCACCAGCCTGGATCCGCTGCCCACACCTGCCAGCCTGGAGCCATTGCCCACATCCACTGTGCTGGAGGACCCCCGCCACCTAGATTGGGTAAGTGCCGGACCAACCAGCAGACGCGTGCGGGTGTGGGTGGGGGGTTGTTACTGCCGGACACCCGAAGGGGAGGTTGTTTGCCTCCCCACAGAAAAATAAAAACACCAGCCGCCACTGATTGTCACCCTGTCGTATGGGCTTCCAATGAAGACTACAAGTGGTTATTTCAATATACATTACACAGACATGGTTTACTTTTTTAGCACCAGGAATCCTTACCCGAAAACTGCCATGTAACCCTTACTGAAGTTCATGCATGTGGTGTCAAGAGACTGAAGGAGATTAGCAGTACTGAGATGTAACAAAGGATTAAATAAACTGAAACAAGTATTTTATTTAACCACTTCCTTACTGGGCACTTAAACCCCCCTCCTGCCCGGACCAATTTTCAGTTTTCAGCGCTGTCGCTCTTTGAATGACAATTGCGCGGTCGTGCGACGTCGTTACCGAGGTCCGACCGTCCACACCCGTCGCCTAGGTCCGACCACCCACACCCGTCGCCGAGGTCCGACCGCCACACGACGTCGCCG
>BLSH010495456.1:63839-75340 GCA_018402905.1 Glandirana rugosa | reverse complement strand
GGATATGGCTTCTCCCGGCTAATGTATACTTTTCTCACAGAGTTTTAAGATGATTGTAGAATGTACAATCATCTTAAAACTGTGTGATAAAAGTATAAATTAGCTGGGAGAAGCCATATCACTGTTCTTAGAACAGTGACATGGCTTCTCCCCGCTAATTTATACTTTTCTCACACAGTTTTAAGATAGTCCACATCCACCTCCATTTTTGATTTTTTTATGTTATTTTTTAAAAAATATTTAAAGTTATTTCCCTATCCCCATTTCTTTGTAGGGCACTTGTCCGACCCTTACCCCCATTTTCACTCCTTTTGCAGACCTCTAGGACTTTCCAGGACTTTCTTACAGCCATTTTTGTGCCTAAAAGTTCAGGTCCCCATTGATTTCAATGGGGTTCGGGGTCCGGGTCAAAGTTCGGGTTCTGTCCGGACCCGAACCCGGACTTTGTCCCGAAGTTTGGCCGCACCAGCAGAACCCGAACTTCTAGAAGTTCGCTCAACCCTACTGTCAAGCATTATGGATTACAGTGAGAATTAAATCAGAGCTCCTTCACTCTCCCTGAGCTAGATTTCAAGAATGCCCACTCACTTTCATGTGCTTGCATAAATCAGTCAGTATAAATATGGGCGGAAAAAAAAAAAGAGGTGGTACAGAAATAAGGAAGGTGTTGTCCAGAGAGGTAAAATACACCCTATTCTGTGATGCAGTAAGGCAGTGCATAAAAAAATATGAAGTTTCCTGGATGGTCACGTGATGCTACAGGAAGTTAGGGCTCAGAATGCATTTTTTTGAAAGCTGCTATGGACTAGGCAACTGAAAGATAAGTATGTTGGGATGACTTGAGCAGAAAAGGCACTAGAAAAGTATTCTATTTATCATGAAACATGACATTTTGCTGGAAAAGGTGAAGTTAGCCTTGAAAGTGTTTGTAAAAGCTTAGGGATTTTCAACTTAATGCATTCTATGCATTCTATGCATTAAGGTAAAAAACCTTCTCTGCTGCATGTGTTTCCCCAGCACCCCCTTACCCAAGCCTGACCCTGTTCCAGCGATGTGCACAAAAGCACAGATCTCCCGTCTCTGTACCACCTCACTGCACAGATTTATAGCAGTGGGCGCCATTGGCTTCCGCTGCTGTCAATCAAATTCTGTAATGAATGAGCGCGGGGTGTAGCCAAGCGGACCTGCCTGTGTCAATGGATGCAGACAAAGCGGCTCAGGAGCAAGCCCACACGAGTGCCCCCATGGGAAGTGGCTTCCCATGGGGGCACTTGCTGTAGAGGAGGAGCCAGGAGCACTGCTGGGGGGCCCCAGAGGAGGAGGATCAGGGCTGCTCTGCACAGAGCAGGTAAGTATAACATGTTTGCTATTTTAACCCCTTCTCAACTGCACACTGCAGACACACTGCAGCAGGTTGGCCAGATCACGTGGCACTTTCGGATCTGGGGCATGCACGCACTCTGCCGGTGACCCACTCCCACTGTGATCACACACAGCAAGTGACCAGCAACAGGTACAGTTGACTCGATGTCCACCGGCACCCACCGATTGTACAGTACACAGGCAGAACAAGGCAGATTGCTGTTCTGTTAGTAGGGAAGGTATTGTTCCTGTTTCCTGGATCAATGCCTTGCCATAGTAAAAGCACCTCCCCCACAGTAAGAAAGCACAGGCTAGGCACACAGTTAACCATTTGATCGCCCTGATGTTAAAGTGTTACTAAACACAGTAATATGAAAATAGTTCATCTGCCCCTCCACAGTGCCCACAGCTTATTAATCTTCTTTTTACATTAAAATACTGCCAGTATATACCTTTTGGGGTGATCTGTATACCATGGTTTCCTGATAACCTGCACAGTTTGTCCATAGCTGTGTGTTCAAGTAGAAGGAGTTTTCCACTACAGAGTCTATACACACCCACATGTGTGATGACATTATCATGTAACCTGAACAGTTCAACTGAAACAGGAAATGTTCTATCCAGCATAAGAGACCAAACAGAGCATGTGCAGCTTTACCACCCTGCTGTGTATTATATGGATTGCTCAGATTGACAGTGCAGGAGGGAAGATCTATGCATACAGGTTAAAACAGCCTTTTTATACAATGCAGAGGATTAACCCCTTAAGTTCTACAGTGAGTATAACAAGCATGCTATGTTGCATATACAGACTGATTTTACTGTTGTGGTTTTAGTAACACTTTAACCCTTCCCAGCCAGTGTCAATAGTACAATAACAGTGCAGATTTTTTAGCGCTGATCATTGTATTATTGCCAATGGTCCCCAAAAAGTGTTAAAAGTGTCAGTTAGCTTCCGATTTGTCTGTAGCAATAACGCAGTCCCACTATAAGTCACTGATCGCTGTCATTACTAGTAAAAAGATAAAATAAAAATATCCCATAGTTTGTAGATGCTATAACTTTTGCATAAACCAGTCAATATACACTTATTGGGATTTAATTTACAAAAAATACAGTTGTATGCAAATGTTTAGGAACCCCTGACAATTTCCATGATTTTCATTAATAAATATTTGGGTGTTTGAATCAGCAATTTCATTTTGATCTATCAAATAACTGAAGGACACAGTAATATTTCAGTAGTGAAATGAGGTTTATTGGATTAACAGAAAATGTGCAATATGCATCAAAACTAAATTAGACAGGTGCATAAATTTGGACACCCTTGTCATTTTATTGATTTGAATACCTGTAACTATTTGGCACTGATTAATTGGAACACACAATTGGTTTGGTGAGCTCATTAAGCCTTGAACTTCATAGACAGGTGCATCCAATCAGGAGAAAAGGTATTTAACCACTTCAATACTGGACACTTAAACCCCCTTCCTTCCCGGACCAATTTTCAGCTTTCATCAATGTTGCAGTTTGAATGACAATTGCGCAGTCATGCAACACTGCACCCATATGAAATTTTTATCATTTTTTTCACACAAATAGAGCTTTCTTTTGGTGGTATTTAATCACCCCTGGGTTTTTTATTTTTTGCGCTATAAATTAAAAAAAGACTGAAAATTTTCAAAAACAATGCATTTTTCTTTGTTTCTGTTCTAAAATTTTGCAAACAAGTAATTTAACATAAATATAAATGACAATCATGGAAATTGTCAGGGGTTCCTAAACTTTTGCATACAACTGTATGTAGCAGAAAACATATTGGCCTAAATTTGAAATTTGATTTTTTTATTGGATATGTTTTATAGCAGAAAGTAAAAAATATTGTTTTTTTTCTTTCAAAATGGTCGATTTTTTTTTTGTTTTTAGCGCAAAAAATAAAAACCGCAGAGGAAATCAAATACCACCAAAAGAAAGCTCCATTTGTGGGGGAAAAAAGAACATCAATTTTATTTGAGTACAGCGTCCCACGACTGCGCCAGTCAGTCAGTTAAGGTAACGCAGTGCCGTATCGCAAAAAAATGGCCTGGTCATGCAGGGGGGTAAATCTTATGGAGGTTAAGTGGTTAAAGGAAAAAAAACTGAAGGTTTAATGTCATTTTAAGTGCATTTTTTAATTTTACATATACAGTGGAACCTTGGATTACGAGCATTATCCATTCCAGGAGAATGCTTGTAATCAAAAGCACTCGTATATCAAAGCATGTTTCCCCATAGGAAACAATGGAAACTCAGATAACTCGTTCCACAGTGACTGCTTGTCTATGCAGTACTGTATGTGGCCAGAGATGTGAGTGGCTGGTGTATGCAATACCGTATGTGACCAGAGGTGCGGGGATGCTGGTGAGGCTCAGAGATGCTTGGAAACATTCTGAAATGCTCAGGAACTGTTGACACTTTCGGTATTTCTGAGTAATTTCCGAGTGTCTCTGAGCCTCACCAAAGCCCCCGCACCTCCAGCCACATATGGTATTGCATGCACAGAGGCTTTAATCCTGCTTGTTTTGCGAGACAGTGCTTGAAAACTGAGTCAGGATTTTTTTTTAAAAACTGCTCGTATTGCGAAACGCTTGTAAACCGCGTTACTCGCAATCTGAGGTTCCACTGTACTTTACATTTCCAAATGCTCCTATGGACCAGCATGATGCATAGTAAACCAACACAGCTAGAGTTTTTTTCCAATATGATGTACAGTAAATTATTTGCAGTACACCACAAAAAAAAATGACAAGCCAGAAAGCAGATATTTGGAAACATTACTCTTTTGGTAAACTGTAATTTATAACTAATTTAACACCTGCATATCATTTGAAGGATGAGCTTCATATTTCTGTATTTTCTCTCTCTTTTACAGAGCAGAATTCAGGCACACACATCTTAGTCACATTTCCAAGCCAGCACCTAATTGATGCCTAGAGCACCACATGCCATCCAAATGCAATCCCCGACGGATGCAGTTTTCCCATCTCCCCACCTGTACGCACCCTTGTGTGAAACAGCCTTGAAAAGTGCCTGAGGGATGCTGAAGGGCTGAGAACACACAGTTCCCCAAAGTCCCAGAGCTGCATTGTAAATGTAGCACTGAGAACAGGCCCCAGGAGATGCCAATATATGCAGGTACACTAATAGAACTGTGCAGATATGATGAGTGCAGGAGGCCCGATAAAATGGGAAAAACAAACAGATTTCATGTCAGATCAAACAAAAATTATCTAACCATGTCTACAACAACAAAAGAGCTGACATATTTGGAAAAGGAAGGATCAAGATTTATTTTTGCATCCTTTCGTTTGTAGACCATCTATGTGAAAAATGACATGAATTAAAGATCTGTAGTGCTGGCTTCAAGAGGGAGGATGAATATAAAACCTTCACAGCTAAAACAGGAGACTTGCATATTTCAAAAGTTTAGGATAAGCCACAGGACAATTACACTAATAATGTATATACACCAATGCTATCACATTTACATACACAAGAAGCTTATATAGGCATAGAGAATGATAATAAAAGTTTAAAAATAAGTTGAGTTTAGAAGTTGTATTATTTTTTTCAAACTTTGGTCACCTGATGCAAAGCAACAACCCCAATGTTCCAAAAAGTCCTTCTGTGGGAGCATATTAAAATCAGGCAAACAGCTACAATTTGGGTGTCGCTGCAGCTCTAGAATTCTTTTCACCCATTGTGCTGTGCTATTTGTCAGAAAAATAAAATCTTAACCACTTGCCGACGTATATATTGTATACGTTGTGGTCTGCAGGTTGTTTATTGGAATTATGTTTGAAGATATTAATCATGACCCCAGTACCATTTTTTTTCAGCAGGCAGCTGGCTTTCTCATGAAACATCCCCTCCCACTGCTCGCTGGTGTTTCTCGGGTTCACCGTATCCACCAGTTTGCCCAAGAAACGATCCGATGGTGCGGCCAGCTGCTTCCATAGCCAATCAACTTTATGGCCTTGGAGGACCAGAGTGACCTCATGACGTATTTTCCAGTCCAGGCTGAAAGAAAAAATAAATAAATACATTAAAGCGAAATATCAAAAAAAAGTTATTTTTAATCTTTTGTTGTTAAAGTGTATCTCCACTTTTGTTGAGAAAGAAACATTCCCCTCTGGGTGATCTATGTACATTGCAGGGGCGCCCCCCCCCTATCCCTGCCGCCTCCCCCCCATCCATGCGCCCGGCCCCTTTCAGGACACTGGACGCATGGAGTCCCATGGCGGGGGCAGGAGGAGGTGTTTTTTTTAAGCACCTGACTAAAGCCGGAGGCTCTAACAGGCTTCAAAAAAGGGTGGGCTTGGGGCGCAGAGAGAGCGCCCCGATCCCACCCAATTGTGTGACAATAGCAAATGAATTTGCTTTTGGGGGGGTTTGGGTGCTGCTATCATGAGTCCCATGGCGGGGGGTGGGGGTGCTGTGCTCTGGCTACATACCCCTCCCTGTGATCCTTGCTATACCCCTCTCTGTGATACTGACTACATACCCCTCCCTGGGATACTGGCTACCTACCCCTACTTGTGATACTGGCTGCATACACCTGCCTGTGATACTGGCTATACCCCTACCTGTGATACTGGCTATACCCCTACCTGTGATACTGGCTATACCCTTACCTGTGATACTGGCTATACCCCTACCTGTCTTACTGGCTATACCCATCCCTGTGATACTGGCTACATGGCTACTGGCTACATACCCCTCCCTGTGATACTGGCTACATACCTCTCCCTGTGATAATGGCTTCATACCCCTCCCTGGGATACTGGCTACATACCCCTACTTGTGATACTGGCTACATACCCCTCCCTGTGATACTGGCTACATACCCCTCCTTGTCATACTGGCTATACCCCTACCTGCCATACTGGCTATACCCCTACCTGTGATACTGGCTATACCCTTACCTGTGACACTGGCTATACCCCTACCTGTTACACTGGCTATACCCCTCCCTGTGATACTGGCTACATACCCCTCCCTGTGATACTGGCTATATACCCCTCCCTGTAATGCTGGCTACATACCCCTCCCTGTGATACTGGCTATGCCACTACCTGTCATACTGGCTATACCCGTCCCTTTGATACTTCCTACATACCCCTCCCTGTGATACTAGCTAGATACCCCTCCCTGTGATACTGCCTATACCCCTACCTGTGATCCTTGCTATACCCCTCCCTGTGATACTGGCTACATACCCCTCCCTGTGATACTGGCTACATACCCCTCCCTGTGATACTGGCTACATACCCCTCCCTGTGATACTGGCTATATATCCTACCTGTGATGCTGGCTGTATACTCTGTCCTGTGATGCTTGCTGTATACTGTGTCCTGTGATGCTGAGCTGTATACTCTGTCCTGTGATGCTGAGCTGTATACTGTGTCCTGTGATGCTGAGCTGTATACTGTGTCCTGTGATGATGGGCTGTATACTCTGTCCTGTGATGCTAAGCTGTATACTTTGTCCTGTGATGATGGGCTGTATACTCTGTCCTGTGATGCTGGGCTGTATACTCTGTCCTGTAATGCTGGGCTGTATACTCTGTCCTGTGATGCTGGGCTGTATACTCCTAACACAATATGTGGAATACAGGGGGCTGAGTGGGTGGAGTCTATAAGGGGTGGGGCTTATGGGAAGTGGGGGATCAAAAAGGAAGGGCGGGGCCTGGGGCCCCCCATCCTAAAACTTTACCAGCTGCCACTCGTACATTGCAAGGATTTTAACAAACTTTGTTGCAGATTCCTATCTTGTGTTATTCTAAAGAAATCCCTGTGTGTTTGTCTGTGTACACGAGAGAAAGTTAGTCTAATGGGAGTGGTTTCTTAATTAGCGAACAGCTGTGCACCTGCAGGGCTCTAATGAGGAAAGCTGCTGGACCTGCATACCTTTAGCCGGGATTTCCTATTGGGGAGTATCTTCCCAAAAATGACATTTTCGTTGCAGGGGATGCCAGAAATCTGACTTGTATCTTAGTGCAGACTTCTGGGAAAAACAGTGAGCAAATCACACTGGCAGGAAATTATGTTTCTGGGGGGCGTCTGTACACATTCTGTGTAAAAAACACCTCCAGGTTGCCATATTGCATTGCATTTTCAGAAAGTTATTGAAAATGAAAGGTAATTTTTAATAACATTCAATTACGATATGACCTGTGTCACAATTGTATACGCTATATTATTTTTCATTATTTGCTAATTTTTTCCCCCAAAAAAGTAGTTACCCTTTAAAGGTAAAGGGTCTTTTGACCGCAGATCTCTCCATAAAGAAGACCTGTCATCCTTATTTCTATTACGAGGGATAGTGTAAAAATAAAAAAATACATATATAATAAAACAAAAATTAAAGCACCCCAAACACATATGTAAGGCGCACACACATATGTAAACGGTATTCTTACCACACATGTGAGGTATCACCACGAACGTAAGAGTGAGAGCAATAATGCTAGCACTACCTCCTCTGTAACCCTAAACGGGTAATCTGCAAAGGTGTTTAAAGGGATTTTTAAGTACCGTAGCATGCACAATTTTAAAGCAAGGCATGTTAGGTATCCATTTACTTTTAGTTTTTTTTTTCAAACCTGAAATTTTATTCATACATTTTTCAGTACAACACTTAATCTTTCATAGAATACAGACAATTTGGTAATGAATATAGAGTACCAGTATGTACAGTGAGATAATTGTGGTCATTTTCACTGAGAAACTATAATAGCAGTGCTTGCCTAACCCAAATTGCTTACCAATATATACTTAACTAGATTGGTTTATTATCTATGTGCAATTCTCCAAAACAATAATATGCAATATACAAAGTGCTATTAGTGCTGAAATGATAAAAATAATTAATATAGAAAGTGCTGTGGTGCCCAAAATTGGACTTAGTGACAAAGTGCAACAATGATGTATATAAAGTTTCTCTTTCTTATATAAAGTGCTTTGTGCTCAGGTGCTCCTTGGTAAAGTGACTTCTGTGCATCCGCTCCGTAAGTTGCCGCACTCACCAGAAATGTTGGACCAACCTGCCTTATGACAGAGTAAGTCAGACTGGCCTGTAGGTCTCCTAGGGGGGACCTGTCCCACTGCGATGTCCTCCGCTGGCTCCTTCCAGTTTGGATAGCCTCCAAAGCATGGGTTCCACAGATGGAAATTGCATATGGACAATCAAATGAAAAAAGCTCCAAGTTAGTGTAAAAAAGTTTTACCGCTGATAGTTTTCCTTAATTGCGCGTATACAATATTAAAAAAACTTGAAAAGTGTAAAAGCCTAATCATAGGCACCTAGTAACTGGCTATCACGCCCCATAAAAAGTCTTAGAGCGGCCTTGCCATTGTGAGATAGTGGACACTAGATGTTGGCTCTGGCTTGTGTTCCACTCTCTGGGCCCCTGGTGACTTGTAGGAAGCATAGTTTGACACGTTTCGTCATATTAGTGCAACGTTTTCAAAAGGCTTAATTGTGTTAACATCGGGTTAACTGTGTTCTAACTGTGCACAACATCGAGTCCGCCGAACCCGCGGGCACGCTCCCACAGCAGGCGCCCACAATCTCACATGCCTGGACCGACGTACAGGTACATCTGTTCGCGCAGGAGAGCCGACCTGCCACAGTATATGTGTGTGAGATAGTCGGCAAGTGGTTAACAATAGTAGCACTTCCTTGATGGAAGGGAGGTCAGAAGATTTCCATTCTTTTGCAATGGCTAGACTATTGGCAATAATGACATGGGTTAGGACAGTGTGATGGTTGGTGGCCATGAAGCCTAGACCAAATAGGATCATTTGAGGGGATAGGGAAATGGAAGTCGACAGAATAGAGGAAAGAAGTCTTGTGAGGGCAGTCCAGAAAGGTTTTAGGTGGGGGCAAGTCCACCAGATGTGTAGTGGTGATCCGGAATTCCCACAGGTCCTCCAACAGGCATTCGATGTGGAAGGATAAATCCTTGCTAATTTGGAAGGCTTGAGATACCAGTTATTAAGTATTTTCTGCGGGGTTTCCCAGTGTATTATTTTTTATTAACCTATTAAGGGCACTGAGCCATTGATGAGGCGTGTATTTACAATTTAAAATATTCTCCCAATATAGCATAGCGGAGGACTTGGTGTCCGGTGAGGGGTTTGTGAGAGGCTTGTAGATAAGGGATATTCCTTTTTTGACCATGGTATACACAAAATAGCTCAGTGAATTATGAGGTACTTGAAAAAATCTTTAGATGGAATGTGAGATATATCATTTGTAGTTACTGGAAGGAAAGAAGCGAGGAGTCGTGGAAGAGATCTCCAAGTGTGTCGAGACCGGTATGTAACCAGTTTGATATTAGGATGTCCGATAAGATAGTTTGTAGAGCATTTAAAGGCATATACTGCAGTATTTGGTAAGGAATGCCTCCATTTTGTTGGTAGACTGCTCGTCATATTCTGATGACTGCATTGATAGCACTGAGATAGCATTCCTGTTTGTGGTGTTGTAGAAGTGATACACTAAGAATCAACTTAGGGTTAGTTGCTAGAACCGTTGTTTTGATTTGTAGCCAGGAGTGTTGCGTATCTGACTTCCACCAATATTTGGCTTGGTCCAGGATAATTGCTTTGAAGAATGCTGAGATATTAGGTACTCCCATTCCTCTGGCAGAAGTTGGTGAGTAGATCTTTTAATTCAGGGGTGCTTCCCATTTCATATAAAGGAGGTCGGAATAGCTTGTAATTTGTTGAGTTGTGATTGTAGGAAAGGAACAGGCAGAGAATGCGTACAATACATGAGGTAAGATGTTCATCTTGGTGAGTGTGATGCATCCGGCCCATGATGCTTGAATATGTTGTAAGTCCTGCACAGTTTTTTGTAGCTTAGTTACTAGGTGTGAGAAATTTAGGAGAAGTAGGCGAGAGGTAGGAGTAGTTAATCATATACCTAAATATGAGAGAGTAGGGGCCCATGAAAAAGAGGTGTGCTGAGCAATGCTATGCTTGGTGTTAGGCCCATATTTGCTCCAATCATACATGATTTGGAGTAATTCATTTTGTATAAGGATGCTTTGCTGAAAAGGTCCAGGCTGTGATGGAGATGGGGGAGTGATTGTGTGGGGTTGGTTATGGATATGATCACATCATCGGCATAGAGGCCAATTTTGTGATTGAGCTTGCCAATTTCAATACTAAAAATAGCTGAGTTGGTACGGGTGAAGTGTGCTAGAGGTTCCATGACAAGAGTGAAGATCAGCGGGGATAGTTGGTAGCCCTGTCGTGTTCCATTAGTTATATGGGAGGGGTCTGACAGAATGCCTGATATTATAGCCTTAGCTCTCGGGGAGGAGTATAGTGCCATTATTGCTTTAAGTATTGGGCTGGAAAAGCCAAATTTTAATAAAACCGCTTTTAAGAAATTACAGTCCACTCTATCAAATGCCTTCTCTGCATCTTGGAAGATGAACAGAGAAGGTGTTCGGTGATGTTCGACCCATTGTAATAAGTTGATGTACCGGAGGGTGCCATCAGGGTGTATTAGGTGTGGGATGTTGGAGGAGATGCACGCTGCTAGAAGTTTGGCATAAAGCTTTGTGTCAGTATTTACTAGTGAGATTGGCCTATAACTGGCCGGGTCATCAGTTGGTTTATCAGGTTTGGGGATTATGGTGATGTTGCCTCGAGGGCTTCTGGGGTGATGGATCCTGTGGAGAGGGTATGATTGAAGGACTGACAGAGATGAGGAGCTAATAGCGTAGAGAATTGTTTGTAATATTCATTGCTAAAACCATCAGGTCCAGGGGAAGTTAGTATGGGAGAGGTGTCCTAGGTAGTGGGGTCTTCGGGAGCTCCGTTGTAGTGGTATTAGGGGTTTGGACTATTTGGTTGACTACTGGGCCGGTCAATATCCGGTTAGAGTGATCATTTATGACTGTGTTTCGAAATACGGTTTGAAGATCGTCGCACGTAGAGGAGGTTGTAGGGTGTGGATTATGTGGGACTACCGTGGGAGGCCATGTAGTTGAATAATGTTACCCAGCTTGTAGTGGCTTGTGGAAGAGACAAGTAGAAGGTTCTACGTCTCTTCCGTAAACTATCTCACCTGACATTAAAGAA
>BLSH010495456.1:40071-52934 GCA_018402905.1 Glandirana rugosa | reverse complement strand
GTGTATAAGAGACAGCATCCACCCCCCTTCCCATTTTTTAAATTTGATTTTAATTTATTTTCCCTCTCCCCATTTTTTGTAGGGCACTTGTCCTAGTTTGAAGATGATTTTAGAACAGTTATATGGCTTCTACCGTTAATTAATACTTTTCAGACACAGTTTGAAGATGATCCACATTCACCTCCATTTTTGCATTTTTTAAGTTTTTATTTTTTTAAAAATATTTAAAGTTATTTCCCTGTCCCCATTTTTTTGTAGGGCACTTGCCCTACCCTTACCCCCATTTTACTTCCTTTTGCAGCCCTCTGGGGCTTTCCAGGACTTTCCTACAGCCATTTTTGTGCCTAAAAGTTCGGGTCCCCATTGATTTCAATGGGGTTCGTTGTCCGTGCGATCGTTCGGGTTCCGTCCGGACCCGGACCCGGACTTTGTCCCGAAGTTCGGACGGACCAGCAAAACCCGAACGTCCAGGTGTTCGCTCAACTCTAGTGATTTTATATCAGTATTTACATTGTATATCCCTCAATGTTGTGGTCCCTTAGGTACCCATCTTACAGTTTTTTTTTTAAATATCTATTCTCCCAGCTGAAACCACTGTTTGTGGAAGAGAATTCTACATCCTCATTGCTCTTACCGTAAAGAACCCTCTACGCAGTTTGAGGTTAAACCGTCTTTCTTCTAGTTTTAGTGAATAGCCGCATATCTTTGTGTACTCCCTTGCGCGGAATAGTTTTGTCCCTATTGTGGGGTCACCAGTACAGTATTTGTACACTGAAATCATATCTCCTCTCAAGCGTCTCTTCTCCAGAGAGAATAAGTTCAGTGCTTGTAATCTTTCCTCATAACTAAGGTCCTCCAGTCCCTTAATTAGCTTTGTTGTCCTTCTCTGTGTTAAAGGCATTCTCTTCAGGAAGACAGTGGCTAATACAATTACTGTTGCTACCGGCAACCACCAGCAAGGCCAGCATGCCTGGACAAGTACTGCTAGCGCCACATAAGGGGTTACAGCATAATGACCTGAAGCAAGCCTGCCTATCAGCACTACTGGTGCCAGCCCGTCTGGTAACGAGGGGGCAGTGCCACACCCTGAAGGAGTCTCAGCGCTTGCAGCTAGCTTCAGACACCACGAGGCAGCGGAAAATGGAGGAAGGTGTTCGTCTTATGCCAGCGCTCACCTGGTTGCCGGAAAAGCTGGAGCGGAACCTGGTGGATACCAGGGTCCGGCTAGAGCCTCGTGGGGGGCTCGCCTTGGGAGTGATCAAGGGAGTGGAGCGGCTGTGTTTGATCAGCCCAAACTGCCGGATTCCAACTGCGGAGGTCACTTCCTAGGCCATTGTGATGAACCGCTGACCCGGCTGGTATCCATACCGCAGGAGTCACTTTACTATACAGTGGACCTGCTCACAGTGCTTTGCAATCCACAGCCGTGGAAGTCTCAGAAGACCTGAGAGGGCCTGGGATCATCCCCACAAGGTGGAGTGGTGTTTCGGCCTAGTGACTCCCCGTGAAGTCAGAGGATGAAGGGAGAGAGGAGGCTGTCCTGGCCTGTGGCCTGGTCGGGGACTCGGAAACCGTAAGTACTGCCATGCTGGAGTCCAAGATACCTGAAATGCCGGCCGAGTCCTTGCCTGCTGTAGCTATCCCTGCTAAGCCGGAGACGGTGATAGAGGGGGATGCCCCCCCTGGTGAGCCAAGTGGGGAATGTAAGCACAGGGTCATTGACTGGGGGTCACCCAAACTGCTGGGCGAGTTTGGGTCAATGGAGCAACAGGATGAGTGGCCATCCCAGGGAGAGAGCTCTGAAGAGGAGTGGGTAGTGGGATGTTCTTATTCTTTGGAGGCCCCCTCAGAGGCAGATGTCTCAGAGCCAGTGCGGGACTCAGATGAAGCAGCAGAAATCCCCATAACCAGCGGCCAATTATTTCTCAACAGGCCTTACACCACCCAGACCAGGGCAGCTACTTACCGCCAATGGGTAGTCAGATCCCCTGATAGCCACATCTTGCCGGGGAGAGGAAAAGCTAGGGATCTGCCTAGGCTCTCCCAGTTGTAGCGGCAGGTACAATGGAAAGTTGCCTTGGAGTGGGGCTTGGACTTTCCCTATGTCCCACCCCATATTATGGACATGGTAGAGAACTCGAGAGAGGAGTGGGAGAATGACATGATATGTGATTACCTTCATGTCCCTAAACCCCTAAGGGGATCAGAAAGCATCTCCTAGGAGTGGTTCAAGGACTTAAAGAAGGATAGGAACCTGGGGCGTGCTATACATAGGGACTGTATGCTCATTGACAAGGTGGGCCAGCCTACAAAGAGTTACTCCATTGCCATCCGGGAAGAAGGGGGAGGCCGAAAGAGGTTGCCCGATCCCCAGTACTACACCTAAGGGCTGTTGGGGACTACAGCTGATGTAGGTACACACACAGGACTGCTGGAGAGTAGCGGAGTGTGCTTATTCCTGATTGCTGGAACAAACCAGCCTGCCACCCTGTGCCCAGTGGATGAGACTTGCCAATTGAAAGGACACCGGGGTGAAGTTTGTTTAAGCCATTGTTTTTTTCTCTTTGAGACTGTTGTCTGGGGAGGGGCCCCTCCCATCAGGAACTCTAAATTGGACTAATTCCATTTATTTCCTTCCCCCTCTTTCTGTTGCTGTCAGTGGGATCTAACCCCTCATTGACAGGTCAGGCAGGAAAAAGACTTTGTTACAGTGTACTGCGTTTGTTGCTCTTTTTTGAGGCATCTGTGTGGCATCCTCAAACAGAAGATGGAGGAGCCCAAGGTCTCTAACATCCACCAGCTCCGTGATGCCATCCTGGAGGAGTGGAAGAGGACTCCTGTGGAAACCTATGAAGCACTGGTGAACTCCATGCCGAAGAGATTTAAGGCAATGCTGGAAAATAATGGTGGCCACACAAAATATTGACACTTTGTCAATTTTTCACTTAGGGGATTACTCACTTTTGTTGCCAGCGGTTTAGACATTAATGGCTGTGTGTTGAGTTATTTTGAGGGGACAGCAAATTTACACTGTTATACAAGCTGTACACTCACTACTTTACATTGTAGCAAAGTGCCATTTCTTCAGTGTTGTCACATGAAAAGATATAATAAAATATTTACAAAAATGTGAGGGGTATACTCACTTTTGTGAGATACTGTATATACAGGTCCTATAAAATAACTGTTGATCGTTTAGCATCCCATAATCATCCCTACACCATCTAAGTTCAATTCCCTAATAAAAAAAAAACTAAGTACCAGCCTGTTCTGTGACTCCGGACGTGAGGAAGAAGTGTGACTGAGGGCAGTGTGATCAGATGAACCACAACATTCAGCAACCCCCAAGGGGGCATCGGCTACACATAATTCAAGGAAGTAAATGTGTGGGAGGTTTCACAAAATAAGTTTACAACCTTATTTCAGAATTCAGAATCTCAGAATAATAGGAGTAAGCTGCAAATAACTGAAATACAATGTAGAAATAAATGTATGATTTTAAATTTTGATCATAGCTACACTTTAACTCTATTGATTCCCTAAACTCTTAACCTATGTCTTAAAATGAATGTCCTAAGGCTGGGATCACATCTGTGTGGTGCATTATTGCATGCACATTAATGTGTGTTCGATTACATGCATTATGTTAAGGCAGCCAATTAATCTTGGATGGGTTACCAGTGCACCCCAACACAAAAGATATCACACCTGATCCTTCTTTTCAGTGTTGCATTGTGGCACCCTGTAACACAGATGGGTTGTCTTATGACATTGGGATGCCTTTGAATGGTACCACAACCCACTAACATGTGCATGGTGCACTACTGTGAGTTGCAGAAAAAGGGGAGTTCTTTCCCTAATGCTTGACTCCTAGCCTAACAGTAATTTAACAAGTAATCACTCTTTAAAACCTTGACTACATTGTTAATTTTAAACTTGTGAAAGGTCTGGGAGATAAAACATATCAAGAGCGACTTCAGGAACTTAATATGTACAGTCTGGAGGAAAGAAGGGAGAGGAGAGACATGATTGAAACCTTTAAATACATCAAGGGAGTGAATAAGGTTCAGGAGGGCAGTCTTTTCAATATGAAACCAAAATCAAGAACACGTGGACATGACCTCAAACTAACTGGGGGGAAGTTCAAAACTAATCTTAGAAAGTATTATTTTACTGAAAGGGTGGTTGATGATTGGAATAAACTACCAACAGAGGTTGTGAGACAGTCAACAGTAAATGGCTTCAAACATGCTTGGGATAAACATAAATCTATTGTTTGACAACAAGGTTAATGTGAAAAAAAC
Organism: Glandirana rugosa; assembly: GCA_018402905.1. Classification (NCBI taxonomy): domain Eukaryota; kingdom Metazoa; phylum Chordata; class Amphibia; order Anura; family Ranidae; genus Glandirana; species Glandirana rugosa. The sequence goes on along the minus strand of BLSH010495456.1, from coordinate 48,630 downwards.
AAAGAACAAAAACATAAATAAATAAATAAAAAGGGGAAGACTCGATGGACTACTCAGTCTTTTTCTGCCGTCACTTTTCTATGTTTCTAAAATAAAAACAGAGATTGTGTGCAGTCGGAAAATGACCCCTGGTACCAGCTGAGGGCATGAGATTGCATGCGTCTATGGGCTGGGGCTGTGGATAAAATCAAGCCAATGCCTGAATAGTCTATATGTCTGTATTAAGGTTATAAATCAGCAACACCGCATCTGCTCATACATGTTCCCCGTACTAACCTGGTTTTGGGTCATAAATGTCAAAAAGTGCCGGTCCCGGCCACGGAGAAAACCCCCCCTTTCTGTGTGTAAAGAGACAGCAGGACATCCAGTCTGTCCTGTCTCCTCCTCTCCCATTTATAGGAGAGGAGGAAGATAAGCACCACGGATAGGGTACCGCCCAACGCCTGCCGCGCTGCATCCCGCTGTCTCTCTACACACAGACAAATAGGCTATTCAGGCATTAGCTTGATTTTTCCACAGCCCATACACACATAAAAAATATGTATTTTGTACATTTTTTACACAGATTGCACCCCGTTTGGGCACCTACAAGTTTGGTTATTTCTAAGGCTTGTAATCGTCTCTTTTTTCTGTACTTTGACTCAAGACGTCTCTCCTGCTCTCTATCTTTCCATGCGTGGCAAACTGTTTGGTCGATCATTGCTATCACAACTGCCCACATGTAAATCTGAATATGGACTGAATATGGACGCCATAGCAATACCTATTGTATATGATTATAATCATTTTTGATATGTGTTATTACATTATATATGGAATGCTCATCACGTGATACATTATGAATAAAATATTGTTACATAGGTTGATTTGCAATTGTATTTTTGTGAATGGATGCTAATTACTACATATCCGCTAGTGCCAATAGGATCCCCTGAGGAAGCCTTCGGCAAAACGCGTAGTGATGCTTTTGCTATCGATACAAGCCCTAGAGTTGGCCTTCTATCTCTACATATAGGACTTTATAAAGTATTTCTGTCAATCACGTTTGATGTATAAGCCAACCCACATTGATGGCTTTTGTGGCATTTTGGCTTATGCACGGGGAGCCACATGGTGTTAGAGCATTCACATCATCTATATGTTTTTTAGATATGTCAAGTTTTTATATATATATATATATATATTTTTTTTTTTTTTTTTTCTACAATAAAATGTTACATTTTTAAACATACCTCTGAGCATTCCTTTCTTCAGCTTGGGTATAAAGTGGTACCTAGAAACCAATTTCTTCTTCTTTTTCTACTGCTGACACATGGTTCAGGAAGCATGGGCAGGGACGATATATTTCAGTCACAGCACACTGGGTAACTCTGCTTGCAACTCGGAAGGATGCAGGGCAGGGGTCAGTGCTGCAACTTGTTGCCCCCACATCTCCATACAGCTGGTGATGATGCAAGATGTGCCAGCTCTACCCCCTCCTACTCCTACTCCATGCCCTCCTCTGCTGAACTGTGAACATCAAGTACCCACTAAGCAATCAAGGGGCTATTCAATGAGTCAGGCTAAAAGGTGCCATGCAGTGCTTCAGCTGGTGTGTCTAGGGGACAGGAACCACATCATAGCAGAGATTCTTGCAGGTCTGCAGGGGCAGACCCAGAGGTGGTTCATGACATGCCAACTGGAGCCAGATATGGTGGTGTGCGACAATGGCACAAACCACCTGTCCACCCTTAGACGGGGGAAGTTCACACATGTGCCATGCCTGGCACATGTCCTCAGTTTGGTGGTGCAGCATTTCCTAAATAGGTACCCAGGGTTGGAAGATCTGCTAAAGCAGGCCAGAAGAGTCTGTAGCCATTTCAGGCGCTCATACACAGACAGTGCTCAGTTGGCTAAAATTCAGTGGGAATTCCACCTGCCCCTAAACCACCTGATTTGTGACATGCCCACCAGGTGGAACTCGACTTTGGCAATGCTGCAGCAGCTGCACATGCAGCAGAGGGCTGTCAACGAGTACCTGTGTGAGTATGGCACAAGACAGGCTCAAGCTGGCTCGCCTTTTTTTCCCTATGCCAACGGCTGTTCATAAAGGATGCATGCACTGTACTGTCACCATTTGAGGAGGCCACAATGATAGTGAGCCGTGACAAAACATGCATCAGTGACACAATACCTGTTGTGTTCCTTCTGGAGCAAACTCTGGGTGGCATTATGGACAGGGTACACAGGGCAGAGAAGCTGGAGGAAGAGGAGGACTTCCTTTCCTCTCAAGGCCCATTTTATGCAGACACCATTGTTCCTATGTCACAGAACACACAAGAGGAGAGAGAGGAGGAGGAGGAGGAGGATTCTGGCAGTTTTGGAGGCATTGAAGCAGAGGAAGACATATGTCAAACAGTAAGAGATGGTTTTCCATCCCCAGAAACCTTGGGATTACTACATGGCTGGGAGGAGGCAGTTCCAGATACTATAATCCTGAGTAACCCCGAGGAGTCTGTTTCTCATGCCTCAGCAAATTTGCAGTGCATGGCCTCCCTCATGCTTCACAGCCTGTGAAAGGACCCAAGAATACGTGGCATAAAGGAGAAGTATCACTATTGGTTGGCAACTCTCCTTGACCACCATTACAAGGGGAAAGTCTCAGAACTCATCCCGTCCCCACAGAGAGTGCAGAAGATGAAATCTCTCAAGGTCACCTTAAAGAGGAGTTTATCAAACACTTTTCCCGACTCTGGTAGGTTACAGTGTCATGGAAAGCGTAATTTTGAGGCTTCTTTTTTATCAAGAGAGGAGCGGTGGAGAAGGCAGGCGCCTAAGTGATGCATTTCTCCATTTTTTTTATTCCTTCCTGCCCACGGCTGTCAGCTTCCACATCCCATCGACAGCATCTGCATCACATGGTGGACAATTATCTAGGGGCAAAAACAGAGATGGAGAGCTTTCCAGTCGATGATCCACTGGCTTACTGGGTCATGAGAATAGACCACTGGCCAGAACCTGCCCATTATCATTGCAATTTTTGACAGCATGGCCAATTCTTGCTTTCATCAAGAGTACCTCTATAGGGGGGCCTGGTCTTGAGCTGCATGGAGTAGGGTGTGTTGAGTGAGAGCTCCGCTCGACTGATCTCCTTTTATTATCCTGGGGCCCTTATCCTTGCTGTTAAACACACCGTTTCTCACCCGTTGCTGGCTGCCATCTATCCTGCTATGTCTCCGCCGAAGAGAGTATCGGAGGCCATCGCAAAGTTGGATAAATTTCGCCACGAGGAGCGCGGCCTGCCTGGGGAAGATGGCGCCTCTCCCCCTCCAGACGCGGAGGCGACGGTCTCGACGGAGACTGCCAGAGTCCTGGAAGCCATCTCCCTCTGCCAAACCACCCTTATAGATTGGATCGAGGAATTAAAGGTGGACATATCCCTGATCCGCCAGGATGTCCACACCCTGAGGGAGAGGGTCACAGAGTCGGAACGCCATATTGGCCACGACGAAGACGATCTGCCGCCATTACAGGTGACCACCGAGCACCTACAACATCAGCTGGATGCCATCCTAGCTAAGCAGGATGACATGGAGAACCAGCTGCGCTGGTGTAACCTCTGATTCGTGGGACTCCCAGAGCGGGCAGAGGGATCGGATCCCCCTGCCTTCCTTGAGGGACTGCTCAGTAAAACATTCGGCCGGGAGGCCTTCTCTTCTTCATTCATGGTGGAGTGCGCCCAACGGCTCGCTGCCCGGCCCCCGCTTGCTGGCGCCCCAACACGCACCTTCATAGCGAAGCTCCTCAACTACCGCAATCGTCACACGGTCCTGCGGCTCACCCGGGAAAAGGGCAACATCCCCTTCGGCAGCGGTCACATTGCGGTGTTCCCAGATTTCTCCACCAAGGTCCAGAAGAGGAGGGCCCGCTTCACTGAAGCCAAGCGCCAGCTCAGGATCCATCATCTTGCCTACGCCATGACTTCCGGGTGATCTGCGACGGCAAGGCACAATTTTTTGAGGACCCTAAGGCCGTCCTCTCCTGGCTGGAGCACCGCGATGTTGCAGGTCCCAGTCCCGGCCTAGTGTTTCTACTCCACCACTCCTGGTGACGGTCCAATCGGACTCCAACGCCTCATCCTGCACAGTCCATCTGATCATTCTGCCCTAAAGCCGTCGGACTGTGAGTAGACTGTACCTGCTTCCTTTTTCCTTTACTCTCCCCACTCACCCTCCACAGGCTCCCACAGATATCCTGTCTTCCCCGCCCAAGGTGGCCCTCCTCCATATCCTATCACACCCATATGCTCCGGACATCGGGCGGCTCACCTGCACCCCAAACTGTAACCCCCTGCTGAAAGTATTTTATCTGGCAAGGGCTGTGTGCTCTACAGCAATCATTCGCCCCCCAACCTGCAATGGTCACACGGTTACCAATCAGGACAGAACTCCAAGTTCGGTTTCCCTGGTCAGCTCATCCCCCCCTAGTTTGGGGGATCACAGCCAGCTGCTTCTGCTGAGCTGGTTCAGAGTGGTTATGGTTTGCCTGTTACTGTTTTATATTGCATATAACACCTTGTTGACATGTGACTGTATTTCCCTTTGCCACTGTTGCAATGCACCTTCGATGGGGCTGGCACCTGTCTCCACGGTTGGCCTCTCTCTTCACTACTGGGCGGTTTCTGATGCCTCTGAGGGGTGATGTGCTGTTACAGATCATGAAGGCGGCATTTGTATTATGTTTATTTTCTTGCTTTTTTGCTGTGGTTGCTTTTTTACTTTTGCCATTAGAGTATAATGTAAGTATACTGGTGTCCTCATACTGTTTGATGCCCCCTGTGGATCCAACTGCACTCTGTTGCGTCCCCCCCCATGACCTACCATGGCGCCTCTTACTCTTGTCACATGGAATGTCCGGTGCCTGTGTTCTAGACCCAAAAGAACTGCGGCCCTCTCCCATCTAAAGTCTCTATGGGCTGACATTTTGGTCCTGGTGGAAACCCACCTAGTGGGACAAGCGCAATTGGCCCCTGGGTTGGGTGTACAAGGCTCCTTTCACTTTCAACTCCAGAGAAGTTGCAATTCTTATCACTAAATCAGTGCAATTTCAATTACATGACCTGCAGTCGGACCCACAGGGTCGTTTTTTATTTCTTCATGCCTCTGTAAATGGGCTGGAGGTTCTCCCATTGGCGTATTATATCCCCCCCCTCCGTTTCAGTTTGGCCCGCTGCAACTGGGAGTAACCTTTATGGCTCGCCACCCTCCGGTGCCGGTGATCTGGATGGGGGATTTTAATATGGTTATCAACCCGCTGGTCGATAGACAGAGCACCCACATCTCCTCATCTGCTCTACCCTCCATCACCAGATTTCGCAGATTCCTCACAGAATTCTCCATAACCGACACTTGGAGGCACAAACACCCCAATGAATCACAGTTCTCTTGTTTCACCCCAGCCTGCACTACTATGTCCCGTATAGATCTGATTCTCGCTACACCTTCCTTACTGCTGAGTCTCCTGGATGCGGGTTTCGACGTTAGGGTATTGTCGATCACTCTCCATGCTGGATCACTCTTCGCTTGCCTGCCCCTCCCTCGGTGCGGATTTGGAGGCTGAACCCTTTTTGGCTCTCCGTTCTGGCTAAGGTGGGGGACATCAAGAGGGAGTGGGCATTCAGCTCTAATGGTGGTTCGGCCCCGGTGGGTTCCATCTGGGAGGCCTTCAAGCTTCATGCCCGCATGCACCTCTCGGTACGAATAAATAGGCACGTGGCCTCGTCCAAGCTGGCACTCTGACAAGCAGAGGACCGGCTGGAGGAGTCCGAGTAAAACTTTCTTAGGGATCCCTCCCCTCCAATGCAGCTTTACTATGCTCCCAGACCAGGCTTGTTGATCAACTGCACTTTGAGAGGGCCAACCGTGGTATCTTTTTTACTAAGCAGCATGTTTATGAGCATGATGTACGTGCAGGCAAGTTACTTACCTACATAGCTCACCTTGACAACAAACCCCCCCATGGTCGTGGAGCTTCAGTCCACTGGGGGTATAGTCACTGACCCTGAATTGGTGGCTGCAGTTTCGGTCCTTTTATGCTAACTTATACACATCTGCAACCAGTTATGCTAAGGAGGAGCTGACTGTGTTCCTTCAGGGTATCGAATTTCCCCAGCTGTCCTCCGCCCAACGGGCAATATTGGAGGCACCTATTACCACTGATTGTATAGAGGAGGCCCTGTCATCTCTCCCTTCCTCCAAGGCCCCGGGGTCGGATGGGCTCCCCATAGAGTTTTATAGGCAGTATGACGATATACTCGTCCCCAAAGTTGTACGCTCATATCTTTGAAACCTCTAGCCTCCCCCCCTCCATGGGTGAAGCACTAATAGTGTTAATACCCAAACCTGGCAAAGACCCTCTATACCCCGCATCATATCGCCCAATCTCCCTGCTCCAGCTAGATGTCAAAATACTTGCCAAGATTCTTGCCCTTCGCCTTAACAAAGTCATCCTTAATTTAATCCACCCGGACCAAACTGGGTTCATGCCCAATAAAAACACGGCCTTTAACCTCCAACGTCTATTATTAAACCTCCAGGTATGACACGAGGATATGGGCTCCAGAGTGGTGGTCAGTCTCGACGCCGCAATGGCGTTCGACTCGTTAGAGTGGGACTATCTCTGGGAATGCCTGCGATGTTTCAGATTTGGTCCCAACTTCATCAAATAGCTCAAATTTCTATACCAGGCCCCAACCGCCCACATCCAAGTTAATGGCAAGCTTTCGGACCCCTTCCCCCTCACTCACGAAACCCGCCAGGGATGCCCCATCTCCCCACTGCTTTATGTGCCAACCATGGAACCCCTGGCCATAGCGCTCAGAGCTCACTCTGGTGTTCGGGGCTTCCCCTCTGGTAGAAGTTGTCAGCCTATATGCTGACAACATGCTCCTCTACTTGGCGGATGCTGGCCCCTCACTACAGGCTGTCCTGCAACTTATCAAACACTTTGGTATCTACTCCGGCCTTTTCATAAATTGGACCAAATCTTTGATCCTGCCGGTCGATGTCAGGGCCCCCTCGTCTGCTCAGGTCTCTCTGCCCCTTATCCGTGCTAGTCAAATTAAATACTTAGGTGTCCAAGTCTCTAGATCCCCCATTGACTATATAACCCTTAACCTCAAGCCTCTCTTTGCCATGCTCAAAGCCAGAACTCAGGTCTGGTCCCGGTTGCCCCTAGGGGTAATGGGGCTGATTAACCAAGTAAAAATGATCCTCCTTCCCAAACTCCTTTACATTTTCTGGCAGGCCCCGATGTGTATCCCTCTACGCTTACTCAAAAAAATGGAATCCATAATTAACAACTTCATCTGGGCGTCCTTGCGACATAAATTACCCTTGACGCCCCTGAAGCGCCCAACGGACCTGGGGGGTACTGCACTCCCTGATCTAGTGATATATTATATCGCTTCTCAACTCTCCCACTTCTTCCACCTTCACCACCCAACTGGCGGCCCATCCATTTCAGTTTTTATTCCACGATCCCCATAGAGGGTCCCATCCAGGCACTAAAGGCTATATGCTCTCCCACCACTGCGAAATTTGGCGGCTCGCCATACAGCGCAGCGGGGCCTCCCCATTTCACTCCCACACGCCCCAGGTGGAAACGCTGCCCCTGGTTGACATCTTGCTGGGACTGGACCCCAAAAAGCTCATCTCGCTATGCTACAACAGCCTCTTGATCCCTGGGGCCACTGCCCAAGCATTCCAACTCAAATCCAGATGGGAGCAGGGTGTGGGTTACATTGCAGATGAGGAGTGGGAGGAGGCATTAACTGTCTGTAAACTGGCATCCCCTATGTTATCTGACCGCCTTACACATCTTTATATCCTTCATAGATCCTACATCACACCTCATCGCATTAAATACGACTCGAGCTACAATCCCCTGTGCCCAAGATATGCTGGCCCCGAAAGCTCCTTTTACCACCTCTTGTGGTCTTGCCCGGTCATACAGGGCTACTGGGTGCAAGTCACAAAGTTTTTGTATGAAAAAGATGGGCTCCCCACTAACACTCTGCCCTCGTCAATGCATTTTGGGGATCCTTTCCGTCCCTGAGGAGGACAAATATCTGAATATATTTCTTTGAGAAACATTATTCCTTGCTAGGATGCAAATATCCAGAATATGGTTAACCACTTCCGGACCGCCGTACGTCGTTTGACGGCGGTACTTTGAAGTGGAATACCGTTGTTATGGTAGCAGATAGCTACCATAACCCCGGCATCTTTTTTTACAGCCGGCGATTCTGCGTCAGATAAAAGTGGTCTTAGCGGCGGATTCGCCGCAAGATCACTTTTATCAGTGGCGGGAGAGGTGCCCCCCCCCCTCCCGCCGCTTTCCGGTCATCTCCGCCGCTTACTGGACCCGCCGGCAGCGGCGGAGATGATCGCGTCCTTCCCATCCAGTGTCCGTGAGCCGAGTGAGCGGCTGAAGCCGTTCACCCGGCTCCATAACATGGCTGGGCGGAAGCTACGTCACAAGTAGCTTCCGCCCAATGCTCTTAAAGGGGACACCCCCCCC
>BLSH010495397.1:361100-371366 GCA_018402905.1 Glandirana rugosa | reverse complement strand
CGAACGGGAAAGACCAAGCTCTGCTAATTGTCGTCATCATTCAATGATGAACATGCAAAAAAAACAAAAAACGTTTTTTTTCCCTTGTGCATGAAATTACCCACATTCCCTAAGCTCAGGGGCAAATTTCCTTGCAAAGAGCAATGTCCCTTGTAACGTGAACAGCTTACTTGCCTTTAGTAAATCAACTCTATTGCTCATCATAAAACATGTTCTGTTTGTGAATAAATAAAGATCCTGTGGTAAATGAGATCCTTCACAAGTGTAAGTATCATATGAAGAGGCTTCCCATGTAACCTCTTCCTTGGGTTTTCTACTAAAGATTTTTCACGTAAGGCAACAGCTGTTGTAGTCAAGTTAGGATGCAATTCTTACTAGGGCATCTGTGAATGGAGCAGCTGGCCAGAAAGGGCAAGCATAACTGGGCACTCTTGAAATGTTGCCTGTCACAACCCCTTAGTTCTACTATACCCTTTTTCACTGGCAGGGGGCATCAGAGGAGTTAAATTTCAGCGAAAGGCGGACAGAGTAGCACAAGGGACACATCTCACTGGAGGTAAGTAATGTCCCCTGTGCTGATTTTTGTTTTTATTGTATCATTGTAATTTAGAGATTCTGGGAGGGAAGAATTCTATTTATTTTTATGAAAGATTTTATATACTGTACATATATAATCATTTTTTTAAAATTCCTTTTTTTACATTTATATTACACTTTTCTTCATCAGTGGGTCTTAACCACTTCAGCCCCGGAAGGATTTCCCCCTTTAGGACCAGAGCACTTTTTGCGATTCAGCACTGCGTCACTTTAACTGACAATTGCGCGGTCATGCGCCATTGTACCCAAACAAAATTTGCATCCTTTTTTCCCCCACAAATAGAGCTTTCTTTTGGTGGTATTTGATCACCTCTGCATCATTTCTGATCACCGCTATAAACAAAAAAAGCCTAAATTTTGCAAAAAAAAAAAATTATTTTGCTAAAATACATATCCAAAAAAAAAATAATAATAATAATTTTTCATCAGTTTTGGCCGATTTTATATACTTCCTCGTATATTTTTTTTATAAAACAAATCGCAATCAGCATATATTGACTGGTTTGCGCAAAAGTTGCCACCTTTACAAATGATGAAAATACATTTATGTTTTTTGGGGTTTTTTTACTAGTAATGGCAGCGAGCTGCGATTTTTAGCGGTACTGCGATATTGCGGTGGACATGTCAGACCATTTTGACACTTTTTTGGGACCATTGGCATTTATACTGCGATCAGTGCTATGAAAATGCACTGATTTCTGTGTAAATGTCACTGGCAGGGAAGGGGTTGACCTGCAGGGGGGCGCTCTAAGGGTTAACTGTGTTCCCTGTGTGTGTTACTAACTGTATGGGGACTGGGCTGGCTGGGGGAGGGGAGTGATCATGGCTCCCATATACAGGAAGCACAGTCCTTTTCCCTGTCAGAACGGAGATCCGTGTGTTTACATGCACGGACCTCCTTTCTGTCACTGTGGGGAGCCATCGCATGTAGCCGGCGGTCCGCCCTACCCGCTCCCTGGCTCCCCTGGAACACAGTGAGTGTGTGCGAGTGCACCTCCGGCGGCGCGCGCGCCCTCATGATCCGTGATCTTGCAGCCGCCGTCAGGTGCCGGCAGTTTGCGATATCGAACCACTTTGCCACCGTCATGCGACGGCGGGCAAGTGGTTTTAAACTGGGCAGTGCAAACCATACTCCCCCATGCAGCTGTCAGCCTACAATCTACTGCTATAGGGAGAGGCTGGACAGAGCTGTTAGCCTCCTGTACTAAAAGGAAGTGCCTTGTTGTCACTACACTCGCGACTCAACTCAGTGTTACCTTGCCAGAGGCAGACTGTGGATCTCTGCAACAATGTTACAATAAAGTAACTGAGCTCTTCTCAATGTTCTTTTTCTCCTGGAATTCTTTCCTCCTTCTGAAATACCTTCAGTGCCTACTATACCTGCTTCAGTATTAAAATGATATAGTATTTAAAAGCTGAACTCCAGGCAGTTATTTAAAAAGAACATACAAAAGAGAAGTACAGCCTAAGCGCGTTTGGCTGTAATTCTCTTATGGATCACAGGAGTGCAGTTCGCTCTGCACTCCCGTGACGCAAATTCAGCAGACAGCGGGCTGAAGTCCACTGTCGGCTGATGTCCCAGAGCCGGTCTAGGCTCGGGTAGATCACGATAATGAAATTGGTATCCATCTACATGCCTGGACCGGTGTTCTGTAAAATACTGCCCTCGTCGAAAAATGCCTCCAGGTCTGCGCATGCGCAGTAGCAAACATCACTTCAGCTGATATGTTGATCAGCTGGCGTGACGTCAACACAGCGCATGCGCAAATCATAGGAAACATTATCCCAGAGCCAGTATCAAAGGCTATGCAAACAGCGGAGGAAGAACTTACTTGCCAGATTGTGCCTTGCTGTTGCGGGGCAGGTTTTGGGAGTCTTGAAGGGCGGGTTTTCTGTGTATCGCAACCTGCACTTAAGCACACAGAAAACCTGCCCCGCAACATCGAGGCACAATCTGACAAGTTTATTATGCCGTTTGCATCTGACAAGTACGTTTTCCCTCCGCTGTTCATATCGGATAATGCTTCTTATAATCTGCGGATGCGCTGTGTTGACGTCACGCCAGCTGATCAACATATCAGCTGGAGTGATGTTTGCTACTGCAAGGCATTTTTCAATGGGGGGCACTATTCAACAGAACACTGGCACTCAGCTCAGTCTCTCAGCGAGCCACTGAGTCTGCAAGCTGGCTGCTCCGGGTCCCCACAGCCCAGCGCTTGGGAGTGGAGCAGAGTGACTGACAGTCACTAGCTCTCTGCTTAGGGAACCCTAAGAATCGAGCGATCGGCAGTGTTTTATTTCTCAGTTCTCAGCGATTTAGACATTAATGGCTGTGTGTTGAGTTATTTTGAGGGGACAGCAAATTTACACTGTTATACAAGCTGTGCACTCCCTACTTTACACGGTAGCAAAGTGTCATTTGTTCAGTGTTGTGACATGAAAAGATATAATAAAATATTTATAAAAATGTGAGGGGTGTACTCACTTTTGTGAAATACTGTATAAATACACAGTTAGGTCCATATACAGTATATTTTAGACACAAGCACAATTTTTGATTTTTCAGGTATTTACCAAAACATATTCAAGCTATAGTTATATAATGGATAGGGTCTGAAAGTGCAACTCTAATTTGAGGGTATGTACATCCAAATCCGAGTAAGGGTTTAGGAATTTCAGCTTAGAATTACAGAATGGCCCTTTTTCAAGGGGCCAAAAGTAATTGGACAATTGAATCAAAGGCTGTTTCATGGCCAAGTGTGGGCTACTCCTTCATTCAGTTGATTCTAAGTGTAGTATTTGCATTTAGAATTGCTGTGAACCTAAATCATGCATTCAAAGGAGCTGTCCATGCAAGTGAAACAGGCCATTGTAAGGCTTCAAAAACAAAACAAATCCATCAGAGATAGCAACATTAGGAGTGGCCAAATCAACAGTTTGGTACATTCTGAGGAAAGATGAATGCACTGGTGAGCTCAGCAACATAAAATGCCTGGACGTCCACGGAAAACATCCAAACAAGTGAAGGACACTCTCCAGGATTTTGGCGTATCATTGTCCATCTACAATCAAGAGAAGACTTCAAAGGAGCAAAATACAGAGGGTTCACAAGGTGCAAACCATTCATAAGCCTGAAGAATAGAAAAGCCGGATTTGACTTTGTCAAAAAACATCTAAAAAAAAAAACTAGACCAGTTCTGGAAAAGCATTCTTTGGATGGATGAAACTAAGATTAATCTGTACCAGAATGACGGGAAGAAAAAAGTGTGGAGAAGGCTTGGAACAGCTCATGATCCAAAACATACAACGTCATCTGTAAAACATGGTGGAGGCAGTGTGAAGGGATGGGCATGCTTGGCTTCCAGTGGCACTGGGTCATTGGTGTTTACTGATGATCTGACAGAAGCAGCCAGATGAACTCTGCAGTGTTTAGAGGTATACTGTCAGCCCAGATTCAGCCAAATGCAGCAAAGTTGATTGGACGGTGCTTCACAGCACAGATGGGCAATGATCCAAAACACACTGCAAAAGCAACCCATGAGCTTTTGAAGGAAAAGAAGTGGAATATTCTGCAATGGCCGAGTCAATAACCTGATCTCAACCCAATTGAGCATGCATTTCACTGGCTGAAGGCAGAAAGACCCACAAACCAATAACTGAAGACAACTCAAGTTAGAGCCTGGCAAAGCATCAGAATGGAGGAAACACAGTCTTTGGTAATGTCCATGGATTCCAGATTTTAGACATTCGTTGCCAGTAAAGGATTCTCAACAAAATATTAAAAATTAACATTTTATTTATTATTATATACATTTGTCCAATTACATTTGAGCCCCTAAAAATGGGGGGACTGTGTATAAAAATGGTTGCCGTACCTAAAATTTGTACTTGATATTTTTGTTCAACCCCTTAAATTAAATTAAAGCTGAAACTCTGCACTTCAAATTCGTTTGGTTTGGTTTTTTAATTTTTACTCTGATGGCATACAAAAGTATGAAAATTGTGCCTGTGTCCAAATATGTATGGACCTAACTGTGTGTGTATGTGCAGGACTGCTGCAATTCGATCCTGCATCAAGGAAATATGCTTGATGATGCTCCTATATGGGTGGCCTCTCCATCCCACGTCTCTTGCGACATCTAGCAGCCCCCTGGGATGTCTACCATAGAAGAGTTCAAAGGGGGAATACCCCGTAGAGCCTGCGGAACCTCTCGTATGGCAAACATAAGATAAGGCAGCAACATATCCCAATCTCTCCCATCTTTTTCAACATGCTTTTGAGCGTTTTATTAAACCTCTCCACAAGTCCATCCATTTGGGGGTGGTAGACCGAGGTACGGGGATGGGAGATTTGATACAACCTACACAATTCCTTGGTTACATGGGACATAAATGGGGTGCCCTGATCCATTAAGACCTCTTTAGGGATCCCCACCCGACTAAACACCCGGACCAAATCCCTGGCAATAGTCTTAGCGGAGGTGTTTCACAGGGGTATGGCTTCCGGATAGCGGTTCGCGTAATCTAGTATTACCAGGGTGTGCTGGTGTCCCCGGGCAGACTTTACTAGGGGTCCCACGAGATCCATGCTAATTCTTTTGAAAGGCACTTCAGTTATGGGCAGTGGAACAAGTGGACTACGAAAATGTGGTGAGGGCACAGAGAGTTGACACTCAGGGCAGGACTTACAACACTCTCTGACATCTGCATGCAACCCGGGCCAGAAGAATCTCTGGGTTATTCTCTCCCTGGTCTTATCCATACCCAGATATCCCCCTCATTACATGTCCATGGGCTAGATCTAGCACCATCCTGCAAAAAGGTTTGGGAACCACTAGCTGTTTCACCGCATTGCATGGGTTCATCATTCAGGGGACAATTGGTAGCAATATGGCCCACTGCAGGGCATCGGTAGCACTGTATGTGCTCTATACCCAGTCCTCTCAAGGGTCCCCAAGACCTTCCTGGCTTCTTTGGCCAGTCTCCAAGTCTAGAGCCCACAGTCTCTTTAGCCGTAGCAGTCTTATAAAATTTCCCCACGCCCCTGAACCCTGGAGCAGTCTTACCAGGTCCGCCAGGCGAGCTTTCACCCCTAGATACATTGGAGTGGGGCGCAGATGGGTGCACCAAGTCCTCAGCAGCCGTGTATCTCTCCACAAGGTGCACGAGTTGGTTGGCGGTTTTGGGGTCCCCAAGATTGACCCATTTCTTCAAAGCAGCAGGCAGCGCACATAGATAGTGGTCCATGACCACGCCTTCCACAATCTGGGGACCTGGCAAAGTCTCCGGCTGTAGCCACTTCCTGGTGAGGTGGATCAGGTCGAACATCTGTGAGCAGGGTGGCTTGTTGGTGTGGTACGTCCACTGATGCACCAGTTGGGCCCGGACTGCCATGGTGACCCCTAGGCATGCAAATATACCTTTGCCTTTAGGGTCTCATAGTCTTGGGCCTTATCTGGTTCCAGATCAAAGTAGGCTTTTTGGGGTTCACCGGTCAAGAATGGTGCTAACAGTCCCATCCACTGTTCTTTTGGCCATCCTTCGCGAAGAGCGACTATCAAAAGTCGTGAGATACGCCTCCGCGTCATCCCAGGTGGCCCCTTCTTTAATTCAAACAGGGCCTCTGCAAATTGGCGACTCATCTCCTTTTGTGCCGCAATGGCCTGGCGATTCGCATCCTGCTGTGCTGCAATGGTCTGGCCATCCACGTCCTGCTGTGCTGCGATGGCCTGGCGACTCTCCTCCCGATGAGCTTCAAGCTGTCGGTGACTCTTGCTGAGCTGCAGCAGCCAGTGTGACCCGGAGGTTGGTTTCCTGCTGAGCTGCCTGTTGTGCTGCAGCGGCCTCTGCGACCTGGTGGTTGGTTTCCTGCTGAGCTGCATTGGCTTGGAGCAGGGCTTTCAACATCTCCTCCATTTTGGAAAGGTGCCCGCTGAACTCCACCACGTGTGAGAGATTAGCTCTTGGGGATCATCGTTCCTGAGGAAAATAGTCAGCGTGCAGGCAACTTTCTTTCAAATCTGGCGGCTTGCCAGGTTTATTTAGAAAATAGGTTTGCAGGTTAAAACAAACAAAACAGAAAAATACTGGCGTTAAACTAAACAGTACAATTTCCTCCTCCTACCGGTTGCCTCGCATGTGTACATACATACATACATACATACATACATACATACACACACACACACACTGTATATTTCTGCTAAGAGTCCGACACACCCAGAGTAAAAATCTCTTCAATAGCATGTCAAAACTTCCATTTTTCTAGTCAATTTGAAATAATGCATGAAAGGTAGTTTATCAGCATTCCTAGTATAAATAATCTGGCTGTAATTTTGTTTTGCATATGTTCTGCATATATATATATTTTTTTTGATCTGTGGTGCGATGCAATAACCTGTTTTCCCAGTCTTTGTACAACTTAACACTGACTATTTTAACTATGATTTTCATAAGTGATATGCAGACAGATAATGGCATATAATGATGGGTTTCATTAGCTTTATTAGCCAGTACACTAATGCTATCTCTCCTCTTCGTACCTTTTCTGTTGCTCCACATTTTGTAGGTGTCTAAGTAGGCTATGATAAAACTGGAAAAAGTTTGGGCTCAAATCCAAACAGAATACAGATTTATAATATATAAGGAGCTAGAGGGGTGTAACCACATGTAAAATGAATATTTAAATAATGTTCTCAGCTAACCCTGCACACAACTATACACCCTTACACGCCTTTAAAAAAAAATAATAAAATTGTTTTAAAAAAAGATTCTTGGTTGGCATGTATTGAAATACATTTTCAGGGTGCCCTTGTTCATCAAAGTGATCCTTCTCTGAACAGACGTTAAAGTGGTTGTAAACCCTTACATATACCCAGTGAAGGGACAATTCTCAGGTGATACACAGAGATTAAACAAACCCTTCCTACATACATTGGATCTGTCTATCTGCAGTCTTCTCTTCTGAGAGTTCAGAAAAAAGGGGACTGGGAGCTGAAGTTATACTCTGCAGAGCTCAGTGAGGAGAGCTCTCGGAGCTGATTAGAGGGAAGAAACCCCCCCCCCACACACACACACACAGCTCACGGGAACAGAGCTGAGCTTGTCAATCTGCTGGAAGTCCCCCCCGTCACCATTTTTCTTTTGGTGTCAGGAAAACTTGTCAGAAGTGATTCATGCTGATAGCAGAGGAATGAGGCAGCAGGTTAAAATGACACTTGAGACAAGTACACACTATAGAGGGATATGCTTTGTTCATATGTCACGTCTGAGGTTTAGCCCTCATACACACACGGGCATTTTTTAACGCCATGTTTTTTTGGGCGTTTTTTACAGCTCTCCATGTTATTCAATGGCCCTCTAAAAACGCCAAAGTTTTTGAGCAGTAGAGGGCGTCGGCGTTAGTGAGCTGTTTCTAGAATGCGGGACCAGCGCATTCCGAGGGTGTAACGTTTTGGCGTTTTTGACGCCGACGCCACAAAACGCTAACACTCACGAACGCCCACTAACGCCGTACCGGCGTTAACCACTTGCCGACCGTCAATCGGCAATTGACGGCGGCAAAGTGGCTCTGTAACGCGGATCGCCGTCATCTGACGGCGGCCGCGTGATCGCGCCTAGTGAGTGCGCGCGCGCCGCCGGAGGCGCGCCCGCGCGCTCACTGTGTCCGGGGGGGGCCGGGGAGCGGGTGCGGCGGCTTCGATTGCCACCAGCTACCCACGATGGCCCCCCCGGAGCGAAGGAGCGGAGGTCCGTGTATGTAAACACGGACCTCCGCTCTGTGAAGGGGGAAGGGCTGTGATCACAGCCTTCCTGTATACGAAGGCTGTGACCACTTCCCTTCCCCTGTTAGTACAGTCCCCCTACAGTTAGAACACGCCCAGGGAACACAGTTAACCCTTAGAGCGCCCCCTGCAGGTTAACCCCTTCACTGCCAATGACATTTACACAGTAATCAGTGCATTTTTATAGCACTGATCGCTGTATAAATGCCAATGGTCCGACATGTCCGCTGAAATATTGCAGTACCGCAAAAAAATCGCAGATCGCCGATATTATTAGTAAAAAATAAAAAAAAAATAAAAACCCCAAAAATGAATTCTCATCACCCGAAAGCGCGACCACTTTTGCGCAAACCAATCAATAAACGCCGATTGCAATTTTTTTAATCGCAAATATGTGGAAGAATATAAATCGGCCAAAAACGGTGAAAAAAATTTTTTTTATATATTTTTTTTGGATTTGTATTTTAGCAAAAAGTAAGAAATTTGGGGTTTTTTTTTGCAAAATTGTCGCTCTTCTTTTGTTTATAGCGGCGATGAAATGACGCAGAGGGGATCAAATACCACCAAAAGAAAGCTCTATTTGTGGGAAAAAAAGGACGCAAATTTCGTTTGGGTACAACGTCGCACGACCGCGCAATTGTCAGTTAAAGCGACGCAGCGCCGAATCGCAAAAAGGGCTCCGGTCCTAAAGCTGGAAATCCTTCCGCTCCTTAAGTGGTTAACTGGTGTTTTTTTTTTTTTTTTTTAAAACACCTATTGACGCTGATGCTCACTAACGCCTATGCAAAACCCCCCAAAAAACGCAGATTTTTCCAAAACGTCAGACTCAACATTTTGCATATTTCTTCTCAGACGCTCGTGTGTATGAGGCCTTACAATCACTTTAAGCTGGGTACACACAAAGAGTTCTTTTTTCGTTCAACCAGCGAGGGCTCAGAATACACTGATCAGCGCTGGCCATTGGCTGCAAGCGCTGATCTGATTGAATGCTGGTTTTCCAGGATGTCCATTCAACAAAAGTTGGTAGTGTAGACCCGCTGTCAGAATAGAATGTCTCAGTGTGATCCCTGCATCAAAATCGCTTGTGTTGATGCGAGGATCTGTCAGATTGTTTTTTTTATTTCCATTAAATCTGCTGGTTGAATGAAATAAAAAACTGTGTGTTTCCAGTTTAACTCTAACAGAAAAATACCCAGTACCTCTATGTACATATGACACTTGCTGAAACATACTGTATATTGCTAATATTCATCTCATGTACTTAAATAAATGTATTCTCTTTTGGCTTGAGCACAGATATTTTTTCACTTGCATAGTGCAGATGAGTGACTAAACCTGATTCTGTAGCTCCCCTTTAGCTGTACTAGGCTTCCCTATATTAGCAGTAGATAAATTCCCTCTGTGCATGCAAGTATTTGGCATATTGCTGTTTATAGTAGGGACTGACCAGCTAGAGAGCACTGCAACTCAGCAAGCCAGCCTTAACATGTATTAAAACATGGATCCCTTTTTATACAAAACACTGTATGTTAGAAGTATGTAATGAGGGTGTACAGCACTGCATGATGGGGGGGTGGTAATTGAGACACTGTCATCAGATAAAACATTTTAGGCTGTTTACATATATATCATATTTGAAATTAATATTTACTGATGCTGCTCTTGTAATTCATTATGCCTTTTGTTGGTAGTAGCCCTGTAGTTTTCTTCACACTCAAACACTTTTAGAGCTGAAAGCAAACGAGGGGACACTGGCTGACTTAATTACCAAAATATGGCAATGACCATATATGGACAATGACGTCACCTCTCTCCCCTCATTCATCTGTCACTGATTTACTGGAAAATGTCACCTCACCACAGCCAACATAAGCCTCTACTGTTC
>BLSH010495397.1:312844-333890 GCA_018402905.1 Glandirana rugosa | reverse complement strand
GCGACGCAGCGAAATTGACTGTTGGGTACAACGTCGCACGACCGCGCAATTGTCAGTTAAAGCGACGCAGCGCCGAATTGCAAAAAGTGCTCTGGTCCTAAAGTGGGAAATTCTTCCGGGGCTGAAGTGGTTAACAGGCGGTCTCCGGGATTCGAAGACTGCAGGAGGCAGTCGGAGTGTCCACCTCTGCAAGGAGGCAGAGGTGACCCTTGATTGTGCAGTGGTCAATCGCTTATAGCCAGGAGAGCTATTGATCACTTATAGCCAGGAGAACTATTTATCGCTTGTAGCCAGGAAAGCTGCTGAACCATATAGCCAGGAGAGCTATTGTTCACTGATGAGCTAGGAGCCTAAGTATATGCGTTTGTTTGCTGCATATGGATGGTGACAACCCCCTGCGAGGGAAACCCTGTGATTTTCTGTTTACTTTTAACTTTTCTTTTAATAAACATGGGCTACCATGCCCTCAAACAGAGATCCTGGCTGTCGGAAACTCACTGTACTTGCACCTACCACAAGAGCTAAAGATCCCCTTGTCACAGGCCTTACAGCGAAATTAAACCTCCTATCCTTTACAACCAAGGAAGCTGCTTCTGTTTGAACTGCAACTGCCATGGTGCTGCACATATAATCAGTTAGGACACCAGCCATTTGATGGTTTGACAGTTTGGTTGAGGACACAATCAGATCAAATTGTTTTTTGAAACTAGCAAATCGATGGGTTTAGTTCTGCTTTTAGGATTTACAGCTGGGGCTTTGGGCTTCAGCAAAATGGCAGCCTCCAGCATGAAGAAACAGGAACACTGTTGTAGGCAATGCACAGCACACACTAACGTTGGTAACATAATTATTAATGTGGAACGTTTGCTCCTTGCTACAGAACATTATTTTTTTTTTCAAGCTGTTATGGGTAAAGTTCCACTTTAACCACTTCAGCCCCGGAAGGATTTGCCCCCTTCCTGACCAGAGCACTTATGGCGATATAGCACTGTGTTGCTTTAACTGACAATTGGGCAGTCGTGCAATGCTATATCCAAACAAAATTCATGTCCTTTTTTTCCCACAAATAGCTTTGGTGGTATCTGATCACCTCTGTGGTTTTTATATTTTGCGCTATAAACAAAGACCGACAATAGAGCTGCACGATTAATTGTATTAGAATCTCGATTCACCCCCCCAGCGATCTCTATTAGTCAGTACCGCGATTTTCAGTCAGTGCAGTTAATGGAGTCCGACTCAGTACTCATTACTGACTGTAATAGGAGTCATTGCAAGTCGCCTGAAGTCTCCCCAGGAATCTTTTTCTAAAGTCGGAGCGACTTGAGTCTCTCCTATCTGGTCAGACTGCCAAGTCTGGTCTGAGAGCCAAGTCAAGTTGATAAAAGAAGTAAAAAGATACTATATTTCAAATGATCAAAGGGTTGAACTCCCCTGCATAGAAGAGTTCAGTTTAACCATTTAAAGACTAAATCTTTTGCTGCTTACAAGTAAAAATCCAGTATTTTCTGCTAGAAAATGACTTGGAACTCCCAAACATTATATGTTTTTTTTTTTTAGCAGAGCCCCCAGAGAATAAGATGGTGGTTGTTGCAATATTTTATGTCACACGGTATTTGAGCAGTGGTCTTTCAAACACAATTTTTGTGGAAAAATGACACATCTACAAACTATGGGAATAGATTTATAGCTTCTTTATTATCATGTTTTTTTTTTTTTTTTTTTTTACTAGTAATGGGGGTGATCTGCGATTTTTATCGGGACTGCGACATTGCCACGGACAGATCGGACGCTTTTGGGACCGGAGACATTTATACAGCAATCAGAGGTTTAAATAGCCACTGATTACTGCAGGGCTTGACAAATTTGCTTTGAATCTAGGAGCCAGCTAAAAAGTTAGGAGCCAGTTTTTTTTTTTTTTAATGTAGTATGGGTTGTCAGCGCCCGGGGTAAGGCAAGTAATTTGCGCCCCCCTAACCCTAACTTACTCACAGCAGAGCAGCCAGTCAAAAACTCCAACGTAACACTTACATCAGGGTTATAGGCTGGCCAGAAAGCGTGACATTAAAAACCTGTTATAGGGGGAAACTCCTTATGCCTAAAGCATTGTGACTGCAGCATGTAAAACACTCTCATTTGCTGCCTAATGCAGGTTAAGTGTGGCCGTTGGTGGGTGGCAAAAACAGGTCTCTACTGCACATTTTTACCACCGAACTGCACATGTAAATGAAGCCTTGGTGACACATTGAATAAAATACAAAAAAAAAAGTGAAAGAAGTATTCCAGTGCTGCTGATCTTTTGCTGCCTCTTTGCAGCCACTTCCTGCCTACATGTGTGTCCCCCACGGCGACTATTCATTGCTCTAGTGTAGTGGGTTTCTGGTCACCATGAAATACTGGAGCTCAGCTGCACATAAAGTATGGTAATTGTTGATGGTACACAGGGCTTTATCAGAGGACATAGACTCTTCTAAAGCATATCCAGCTGCCTCATTTCCCCTCCTCCACCTCCCAGCACGCAGTAGAGCTGCACGGTTCTGGCTAAAACGAGAACCACAATTTTGTTGCTTAGAATAAAGATCACTATTCACTCATGATTCTCGCGGCCTAACATCTTTCACATTATGCAAAAAAAAAATGGGTTAACTTTACTATTTCGTTTTTTTTTTTTAATACATTAAAGTGTATTTAAAAAAAAAAAAAAACAATTAAGTTTGAAAGACCACTGCACAAATACCATGTGACATAAAATATTGTAACAACTGCCATTTTCTCTTACGTTCACTGACAGACGCAGCCCTTCATTGACAAGTGGGGTTTATGCTCATCCTACTAGGAGTAGACTAGGCAAATAGAAAAAAAGCAAGCTGACCCCTCCCAGGGGGCCATCCTTACTCCAGCATATAACCCCCCTGCTCTGTATAGCATATCAATTTTATTATGCCTAGTGCAAGGAGTTAGACCTGGTTCCCTGCTGGGACCTGTGGTTCCACAGATTGTGCTTTCTTTGGAAGCTATCTGATGAAGACTGCTATCAAGTAGCCGGCTGGGGCATAGAGGATATCTCGAATCCTGAACTTTCCCCAGCACGGCCGACCGATGCGAGCTACCCTCAGCACTGGCGGGGTCTGCCGCATCGTCCCGTTCCGTGCGGGAGGCCAGTGGGTGACCCCCACTTGCGCTCGGTGACCGGGCTCTGCTCACGTCCAGGGGCGCTTGGCCGCAGCAAGATGGGAGGAAGGTCTGCAACCGGGTGGCTACCCGCTATGCCCCGTCAGATTGGTGAGTGACCCCCTCTCTCCCCCGCGGAGGGGGGGCTGGGCGTTGTTTTTTGTAGCGGACAGTCCGGCCGGGGGAGGGTTCCTGGGGCTACAGATCACCGTGGGTGTCTTTGCTCGGGGTCGCTTCCCTCCTACACCCCCTCCCCCCATCCCCCGAACCGCTCTCAGGCCGCCATGCGGCGATCCACTGCTATTTTGCGGCGAATTGCCGCCATTTTGCCATAGCCGTGGCCATTTTGTGGGCTATTTTGGCCTCGAGTGTCGGATCGGCGGCCATTTTGCCGTAGTCGCGGCCTGTGTAACAGGCTTTAGCCTCTTGTAACTGCTCGGCGGCCATGTTTGATGTGCCTGTGGATGAAAAACGTGCGGACGACGTCGCTTCTCCCTCTTTCACTTTGGACAGCGTGGACGGCACACGGCGGCGCAGGCTCCTGTCAGGCGGCAGGCACTCCTACTGGGACGCAGCGCTTAAAGGGCAATCACTAACAGCAAGTATAGCTGGGCTCTCCCTGGGGTGCTGGCAGCGGTGGGTGCAGTCCTCCTGGGTGTCTCAAGGTTGATCTTTGGAGCAGTGGTGGGGCTGCATTGTAGGGGTGTCAGGGCCTTTTTTGGGCTGTCAGTGTCCGGTGGCGCAATGGCGGCTGAACCTGCGGGTCCTTCCACGGAGGAGTCGGTTGAAGTGCAACCTGCGCTGGGGCCTGTAGTTCCCCTGGATCAGCTAAGATCCCTATTGGGGGAATTTTTTCCTCGGGAGGTGCCATGTAGTGCTCAGGGGGTGTCTAAAAAGCGTCCACACCCCCCTTTCTCAGTGGAGGATTCTGAACCGGAAGGAGCCTCGGTGGTCATGGGGACCTCCGTGGAGCTCTCAGATGGTGAACAGGAGCCCTCGGATGGCGAGGAAGACCAGGGGGCCTCGGTAGCGCGCAAACAGGCGCTGGTGGCCACCCTGCTCGCCAATATCCATGCGTCCCTGCGACTGGACCAAGCCGGGGAGTCACAGGAGTCTGCATATGTTTGTGGATCTTTTAAGCCACATAGGTCCCCTAGGGCTTATCCCTATGATCAGTTTGTTGACCAGTTAGTCTATAAGGAATGGCAGCATCCACAGAATACCTTTGTTTTGCCCAAATGTTTCGCTGTGCGCTATCCCTTTGAGGAGAGTTTTGTGCAGAAGTGGGCATCCCCCGCAGTGGACCCTCCGGTGGCTCGCCTGAATAAGGCAATGACCATCCCCTTGGAGGGGTCTCCCTCTTTTAAGGATCCGGCCGATAGGCGGACGGAGGCGGTACCCAAGCCACTGTTCTTGTTGGTGGGGTCAGCCATGAGACCGGCCCTGGTGTCGGCCATGGTGACGCAACACCTTACCGAGTGTGCGACTGAGTTGAGCTGCGGGAGCTCGCTGGAGGCGTCACAGCGAGCAGACTATCTGATACAGGGTCTTCGGTACCTGTGTGACGCAGCTTTGGACCTGCTTCCCATGCTGTCTAAGATGTCTGTTTTCGCAGTCATTATTAGACGGGTGCTGTGGTTACGCTGTTGGTCGGGTGACCACGCGTCTAAGAAGGGCCTCGCGGATCTCCCCTTTCAGGGTGGTCGGCTCTTTGGGGCACAATTGGATGGAATCATTAAAGATTTCACCGGAGGGAAGAGTACTTTCCTCCCGGAGCACAGGCGGCGGGAGTTCCGCCGTAAGCAGGGTCCTGCCTCATCAGGTCAGAAGAGGTTTTTTTGTGCGCCCGGTGCAGCGGGCAAGGGCTTGAGGCCAGGTAAGTCTGCCTCAGGATCCGGTAAACGGCCCTGGCAGCGCAAGAGCGAAAAGGCGGAAGATAAGTCCGCCTCCACATGATGGGTTGCCCCCACCCTTTTCTCGGGTGGGGGGGCCGACTTCTGGGGTTCGCAGACAGGTGGTCTGCCCGCATTTCCAACCGATGGGTGCAGAAAGTGGTGTCCTCCGGATACAGGATAGAGTTCAGCACTCTACCCCCAGACAGGTTCTTCCCATCGAACTTGAGACTCCCTCAGGGGCGTCGGGAGGCTCTCCTGGGGGCTGTTCAGACGCTGTCCGAACAAAGGGTGGTTGTGCCGGTACCTCCATTGGAAGGGTTCCGCGGCTTCTATTCAAACCTCTTTGTGGTGCCCAAAAAGGGTGGGGTCAGACCAGTTCTGGACCTGAAAGCGCTAAACCACTTTGTGAAGGCACGAAAGTTCCAGATGGAATCTGTCCGTTCGGTCGTGGCTGCCCTGCACCAAGGGGACTTCATGGCGTCTCTGGATATCAGGGACGCGTATCTCCATGTTCCCATTTGTCCCCGGCACCAGCGCTTTCTGCGCTTTGCGGTGAGGGATCTACATGATCAATTTGTGGCACTTCCCTTCGGTCTGGCCTCGGCTCCTCGGGTGTTCACCAAGCTGGTGGCTCCAGTGCTGGCTCTATTGAGGCAGAGAGGCATTGCGGTAGTAGCATACCTCGACGACTTGCTCCTGCGAGTGGAGTCTGCTTCGGCCCTGGAGAAGAACGGGGCTATCACCTTGGCCTTGTTGAAGGACTTCGGCTGGCTGATCAACCTGCAGAAGTCGACCTTGACCCCGTCTTGTCGGCTGGAATATCTGGGTCTAATTCTGGACACGGAGCAGGCGAAAGTGTTCTTGCCTCCGGCCAAGTTACTAACACTGCAAGCAGCGGTGCAAACCCTGCTGTCACGCCGGTGGTCCTCCTCCTGTATGCGGTGTTGGGGCTCATGGTTTCAGCCTTCGAGGTGATACCATACGCCCAGTGTCACGCTCGGCTCCTGCAGCGTGCGATTCTGTCAAGGTGGGACAAGTCTCCGCTGTCTCTGGACCGGCTGATCAGATTGGATCATCAGACCAGAGGATCGTTGACCTGGTGGCTTCGGGCCCCTGCTCTAATGTTGGGGAAATGTCACGACGGACGCCAGCCTATCGGGCTGGGGGGGGGTCCTGGGGCAGTTGTCTGCTCAGGGCCGTTGGTCGGCGCAGGAATCCCGCCTTCCGATAAATGTGCTGGAGTTGAGGGCAATCAGGCTCAGCCTCTCCCACTGGACGGTAGGGCTGCGCGGCCTCCTGGTTCGGGTTCAGTTGGACAATGCCACGGCTGTGGCGTACGTGAACCATCAGGGCGGGACGATCAAGGGGTCACGTGTCTTCCCTCACTGCGTTCTGTGTGGGGGCTGGGCTGGCCGGGGCATGACAGATCTAACTGGCACGCTAACGGATCGCGCATGTGCGGCCGATGTACAATGACCGCTGTTTGCGCAGGGGAGCTGACCTGTCGTAGTACAACTATGGCGGTTGGTCGGCAACCAGTTAAAGTGATTGTAATTTTTTTTTTTTTTAATAACAACCATGTCATACTTACTGGCTCTGTAATAGTTTTGCACAGAGCAGCCCATATCCACCTCTTCTAGGGTCCCCCGTTGGCACTCTTAGGTGCTTGCTATGGGGGCACTTGTTGGGGCTTGATCCAGAGCCATGCTCTGTGTATCCATTAACTAATGACTCCCCTGCTGCCGGAGGGATCTACCCTGTACAGCGCCCGGAGAGGTAGGAGCCTAGTGTCCACGAGGCCTGGGATGGATAGATCCCACTCCTTCTGTTCCTCATAAAAGCCGGCGGTAGATCCCTCCGGCCGAATGGTAACTCATAAACCAAAAAGCAACAATTAAAAATACTAAAATACCATGAGGATCCCTGCCTGATACACAATATATCAATTTCTTATTGAAACGACTAGGGCCATCTCTTTGGGCTCTCCTCTACAAACCTCTTCTTTTTCTCTTGGCCCATTGGGGCCCGCCCGCTCCGAGCGATAATACATCTTCTAACATACCTTTGAGACACCAATGTATTTCCAACCATGGAAAGGTGTCCTATAATGGATACATGTAACAGAAACGGATCAAACTGTGCACCCAAACACCAAACAACAGACTATTTGACTCCGTTGGCATCTCCCCTGATGAAGGGCTTTAATTGGACCCGAAACTTTCAACGTTTGGTATTGGGACATTGAACATCATCCCTCTCTATCTTTGGACAACAGACCTTTCTTTTCATCACCAAAGCTATGTATCCACACTCTCACAGTTAATCCTGTGATGGACTACATGTACTCGATCCGTGTATTTACAATATATATGTGATACTTTTATATTAACTATTCGTCCCTCGGTTTCAGAGTGACTAAAGTATTTTTTAATAAACACGATTTGTTACCAATCCATACAAATTGTTTTTTGTGGTGCGTTGCTGCCTAGTAAAGTCCCACATAGGGGGTTCTCTCTTCTTTCAGTTTACAGTTTATGGGATGAGGCAGCCACCACGGCGGCTTCACTGACTTGTGGAACAATCTTGTGCACTGCTCTATGCCCATGACATAGTCCATTTCGGGAGTGAGCAAGAGAGGGTGGCCTTGCTCCTAAATACATTTGGACTATGGAGAATGAATATAGCTTCCCTCTAACAGGAAGTCAGATCACAACAGGAGAAAAAAGGAATTTGGAGGAGGCTGGGAGTAATAAAAAGTACGTTTCTAAGTTCTGAATATATACTGAAAGTCAACGAATAAATGTTCTATACTTGAACAGAATATTTCTTTCAGGCTGGATTCACACCATTTTGGGGCAAATTCCAGCCTGTTTGCATGTGAGAAGGACTGGAGCCTCCGTTCGGCATTCTCACAGCGCAGCAGCTGCCCGGGGAGGGAGGGGGATGGGCCGCGAGCAGGGGGAAAGATCACTGTTTAATGCGGAACACATCTACGTTTCAGATGCATTCCCATTGAACATAAATGCTGGGAATTCACGCTGCATTGCACAGAAAACCCACACTGTGCAATGCGGAGTGCGAATGCACCACACCTATGTGAACCGGACACATTGAAAACAATGTGTTTACAAATGTCCTGAGAATTGGATGCAGTGTAAGCCGCATCCAATTCGCATAGGTGTGAACCCAGCCTAAACCAGAGATTAGCGCCACTTTAATTAATCTTCAATAAGTTAATAGCCAAGTCCTTTTAACATGTGAGACCGTAAACCTACACTATATTATTTTCACTAACAACGCAGGTTATAATGTAGCGGTTATCTAAAAGGAGAAGACCAACATGTTCTTGTAATATTTGATCAGTAAATTATGCATCCATCTTAATAAGGTGGTAAAGGGGGTAACTCAGCTTTTGAAATGAGGAGGGGAAAAAAATAAATAAATGCGTGTATACAGTGATGCATGTGACAAGGTTTAGATGAGAGACCATATCTTTCAAATATATTTGATTATTATATTCTATATTTGGAGACTGAGTAGAATTACAGGTTACCCATAAATCTGCTAACCTCTTCCCACCAGCCCCATTCATGTATGTGGCCTATTGGCTAGAGGGCTTTAACGCCGAGCAGCCGTCTGTATGTGGCTATATGTAAACGGGTTGTTGTGCTGAGAGTGCGTTCCCAGCACAGTAACTTGAATGGAAAACAGAAAGCTCCCGATGCATATTTGAGATTGCGACCGGGAGCGGTTGATCATGTGACCGCTGTCACAGCAGTCACATAATCGGAATGCCCGCCTCCACCTTCCAGCATTTCTATCCATAAGTTCACCTTTGGGAACATGTTACATGTTCCACACATTGTTGGGGTGGAACATGTTACATTCCTAATGCTGCAGCCGTTGCACGATCTGCTGATCACTGTTGCAATGCTTTACATGCTCAAAAAAAAAAAGTGAACTCATCTTTAAGGCTGGATTCAGACCTATGCATTTTTAGTGCTTTTTGCAGATTTGTACTACAGAACATGTTCCATAGGAAACCGTTTTAAATGGACTGTAGTGCAAATCTGCAAAATGCAAAAAGCACAAAAATGCATAGGTGTGAATCCACCTTTAAAAACGCAAATTGCAGTACAAAAAAAATCGGGAAAAAACGCAAAAGGCGCAGCCGCATAGGTGTGAACCTAGACTAAAAGGGCTGGGAGGCAGCGGCAGGAAGGGGTTAAACAACTCTTGTTCCGTCCTTTGTAACTTTGTAAACAGCACAGTGGTTTAGTGATTAGTGCCTCTGCCTCCCAGCACTGGGCTCTTTGAACCCCAGTAAGTACACTATCTGCATGCAGCTTCCATATTCTTCCTCCACTCAGTCCAAAGACATGCTGATGGCTCCTGTCCAAATTGTCTCTACTATGTTGTGCATGTATGTATTCAGCCATAGATTGTAAGCTCCTTGAGAGAAGAAACTGAGGGCGTGTACAGTATGTAAAAAGCTGTGTAAATTGTTTGCGTTCTAGAAATACCTGTGATAAATGAACTTTAAAACCTGGGTGGAGTCTAATGCCAATCCTACAGGCAGCACAAATAGTGAATCATTTAGGATGCAGTAATGGCTTACATATATTCGGACTGATTATCACAAAATGAACTAATTCTTCTATAAATGACTGTAGGAGTTCAGCTGATCAATTCAGGACAGCGGAGTCCCTTGACTCATAGCCACCCATAGAATACAACTGGTTCTGTCCATGTCCACTCTGCAAAAACTGAGCAGATGTGGACCTGTCATTCCCCCACTCTATTCTGACCAGCAGGGGATCAGCAGACATATTGTCTGCTGATCAAAACGAGAGTCTGCTCTGTGTAAATGTGGCCTGAACCTTTTTTAGATTTGGATAGAGTGGAGAGGGACAAAGAACACCAAGTATTTATCGTTGTCTTTGTCCCTGTCAGGGAGATTCAAATTCAAATTTTTGTTTTGTTTACCGTTATCACCAAGAGTGAAAGTAAAAATAAATAAATACCAGAACAGGAATAGAGGGGGAAATCTGCCAATGGGGATACTAGTTCCGGTGACAATCAGAGCTCTCTTCACTTTGAAGGGATTTTCTCTCGCTTCCTGTTTTGGTTATGAGGCAGGAAATGAAGGGTAATCTCCCCCAATGGGACACAGATGGCAAAAAACCTGCAAGGCACTAGAACACTCTTACTTTATCTCAGGGTAGGCAACCTTATATAGGTGGAGATCTACCTGCACAGCATGGGAGAAATCAAAGATCACCAGGCACAGTGTTGCCTCCTCACACCTGATTTAAGCCCCTAATTGCTGCACTACCGTGTTGCAGTCACAGGTTTAAATCAGGTGGTGAGGAGGCAACATATTGCTTCCTGAGATGGAATGCAGTTGGTATCACTACGCATGGAATAGGAGCCAGCACTACAGAGGAGACATCAGATTATGTGGCTCTTGCTCCCTACTACAGCTCCAACTTTACAAATAGTCCCTTTGCATTGCACTCTGATGCTCTGGGATGGTGGGTCAGCAAGCCCAGACCTCGATCTACAGGTTGCTGACCCCCACTTTATCTGAACTAAAAAAAAAAAAAAAAAAAAAGCTTTGCCTTTAGTTCTACTTTAAATATTTATAAAGTTTTCATGATGATGCTTCAGATAATTTTCTTTTCAGGGAATGTGGCAGTAGGGGTGGCAAGGACTTCCCAGTAACAGAAAAGTCATATGTTGCTGTCTGCATTGGCAAGGTCCCTTTTTTGCGTTGCGGTCTGCATTGGCAAGGTCTCTTTTATAATAGATTATTGCTTGTGCTAGTAATTAAAGTGGTTGTAACTTTTTTTTTTTGTACTAAAATAACACTATAATTACCTGCTCTGCAATGCTTTTGCACAGAGAAGCCCCGATTCTCTTCTTCTGGGGTCCCCCGCTGGCACTCCAGGCCCATCCTCTTCGCCGGGTGCCCGTGAACGGTTTATTTACACAGACAGCGGGACTCGGCCCCACCCTCCACTTCTGTGTCACAGGATTTGATTGACAGCAGCCATCAGTCTGTCCAGTGCTGCGCTTGTGCATGTCGCTGGTTCGGATCGGGCTTGGGTAAGAGATAGGGGGGGTGGGGGGTCTGGGGGGGATATGCAGCACAGAAGGTTTTTCATCTTAATGCATAGAATGCAATTCCTTTCAGTGAAGTGGTTTGTCTCTCCCCCCCAGTCCTCCAGCTTTCTATGGTGCTCAGTCTATTTTTACATAACACACACCCATCTGCCAATCAATAGCTGGTTGTGTGTTATGTAAGACAGTAAGTCATTACAGGTTCATTTGCACACAGATCAGTCTATTAATCTGTGTGCTTCTCCCTGCCTGCTCTCCTCTGCTAATTTGTAAACTGGCAGAACAAAATCAAACCTAGGATCAGCCTGTATAGAGACAGAGCAGTGGGCAGGCAAAGGTGGGACATAGGTGGGAGGGGTGGGGCTTCACAGGCCGATTGTGGGTGGGGCCTAATCGGGACTTGTCTGTAGAATGAATGGCTGAGATTTCCATGGATATAGGAGCCCCTCCCCCAGTGATGTCAGGACATTTTTGCAGAGACATATAGACACAAATGGGTACAACATGAGTTCTGTTCAACACAGGCAATTAGAAAACCAGGAAGCAAAGTTGTCACTTCACTAAAGGAAGTGCACATAAGAGCTGGAGACAAGGTAGAATTTTCACCATCCTTGCTGCTTTTTGCAAAACAATCAGTGACATGTTTAACAGACTGTATAGGTGAGTAACATATTGATTTCTTCATTTTGACCATAGTTCTAAGTTTTAACCGATTCTACACCGCGTGCAGTATATTTACTGCGGCAGTGTGGATGCGTCCCACGAATCGCCGTAAATAAACGGCGATTTGCGGAGTGGCCGCTAGGGCGAGCTCCCGCCATACTCTGGAGGGGTGTGCCCGCGGCTCGGGCGGACCCGATGTCCACCAGCGAGCCGCGATGAGCGGCCACAGCAACAAGAACGGGGAACCACCAATGTAAACACGGCGGTTCCCCATTCTGACAGTGTGGGCATAGGAGATCTACTGATCCCTGTCACTGGGATCAGTTAGATCTCTTATGCCCATAACAGCCCAGCCCCCCCACAGTTAGAACATGCCTAGGGAACACTGTTAACCCCTAGATCTCCCCCTGCAGGTTAACCCCTTCACTGCCAATGACTTTTACACAGTAATCAGTGGATATTTAAATTTCTGATCGCTGTATAAATGTCATTGGTCCCAAAAAAGTTTCAAAATGGTCCGACATGTCCGCCGCAATATTGCAGTACTGCTAAAAATCGCAGATCGCCGCCAGTACTTGTAAAAAAAAAAAATAAAAACCCCAGAAATTAATTCTCATCATCCGTAAACGCGGCCACTTTTGCGCAAACCAATCAATAAACGCCGATTGCGGTTTTTTTTTTAACCAAAAATATGAGGAAGAATATAAATCGGCCAAAACCGATGAAAAAAATGTTGTTTTATATATATATATTTTTTTTGGATTTGTATTTTAGCAAAAAGTAAGAAAAACTGTTTTATTTGCAAAATTGTCGCTCTTTTTTTGTTGATAGCTGTGATCAGAAATGATGCAGAGGTGATCAAATACCACCAAAAGAAAGCTCTATTTGTGGGGAAAAAAGGACGCAAATTTAGTTTGGGTACAACATCGCACGACCGCGCAATTGTCAGTTAAAGCAATGCAGTGCCGAATCCCAAAAATTGCTCTGGTCCTAACCTGGGAAATCCTTCCGAGGGTGAAGTGGTTAAGGCTTTAGAACCACTTTAAGCTTTTGAATGTGCGGTGTCCACCCAGCACTCTTTGGTGTTGGTGGTGACAAGCATCAGCATAGTATGAGTACAGCAGGAGACACTTCTTCCTCCCAAGATGTTGCCATATTTGTCTCACATATATGTACTCTGTTGAGGACAGAGGAGGGTTAGAGAAGTGGGAGGAAAACAGATGAGGTTCCCCCTGTTCTTAAAGTTGTAAAGAAAGTGGTTATGGTAGGATTGTGACAGAAATGTAACAAAAATAGCTTTAGAAGAAGTAGTAATGAGCTTGATTAAAATAAATATTTTATAAAGCTAAATTTTATAAAGCACCTTCAATCAGCACTACACTTGCTGCAAGATAAAGGGAAATCTGTGCAATCAAAATTGGATAGTGTGTGAGGGGGCTGTGTACCAACCTTGCATAACGGCAGAGGCCGCTGCTTATGCCTGCTAAACGATAGGCTGACAATGTGTACACGTGAAACAATGTATGAAAACGCCTATAAGTAGTAAAACAATTCAATAAAAGCCACAGGAGCAACAATCCCAGAGGTATGGGCTGATATGAATTAATCTACTGCTGACACAGTTGGCTCTCCCCTTCCTCTTTAAGGCTCCTTTCACACTGCCGCGATTTTGAAACTATTTTGATGCAATTTCAATGCAATTTCTGGGAATGCCTGTGCAATCTTGAGGTCTATGGACCTCAACTTGCATGAAAGTTGGACCAAAGTAGTGCAGGGACTACTTTGAAATCAGCATGACTTGAAGTCGTACATATATGAATGGTTGTCATTGGAGATCATTGGGAACAACTTGTCATGCGATTGCAGTCGCAGGACAAGTCGCACAAGTGTGAAAGGGGCTAAGGCCCCTTTCACACTGCCGCGGCTTGAAAGTCGTACAATTTCAGGGAATGCCTGATGCGAGTTGAGGTCCATAGACCTCAAGTTTACACAAAGTCAGACCAAAGTAGTACAGGGACTACATTGGAGTCGCACAGATATGAATGGTACTCTTTGGAAATCATGGGGTACGACTTGTCATGCGACTTTGCAGTCCCAAGTAGCACAAGTGTGAAAGGGGCCTAAAAGAAATATATCAGATTGTCTCACATAAAAGGTTACGAGGTATACTTGTAACACTGCAGATCTTGCTGGCTCTGCCCAGTTTCACACCACTTGAATGTTAAAAGCTGCTCTGACATTTCCCAGGAACTCATTACATTGTCTCAACATTTGTGCAGAGAAAATGAATATGAATTGAAAATCAAAACTTATGTTGAGTTGTGCATAGAGTAGGGAATGATTGGAGTTGTGCATAGAGTAGGGAATGATTGGAGTTGTGCATAGAGTAGGGAATGATTGGAGTTGTGCATAGAGTAGGGAATGATTGGGAGTTGTGCATAGAGTAGGGAATGATTGGAGTTGTGCATAGAGTAGGGAATGACTGGAGTTGTGCATAGAGTAGGTAACGGCCGGCGGCTGTTACCTTGTGATCCGCTGTGATCTACTCACAACCGATCACATGTAAATGTAAACAGAGCGGTAACTCACTGTTACCAGCTCTTCTCTCCTCACACAGTTTCTCTCCTCATACAGTTTCCAGTGTGAGGAGAGGAGAGCTGGGATCAGTGAGTTACTGATCTGTAAAACACCAAGCACAATTGTCACATCACCCCTGCCCCCCCAATGCACCTGTCACCCAACAGTCACCACATCTGCCCCCCATAAAGTGTACCTGTCATCATAAAGTGCACCTGTCATCATACTGCCATCATAAAGTGCACCTGTCACCCATCAGTGATCGTGGCATGTCACCCATCAGTGATCGTGGCATGTCACCGTCACCCATCAGTGACCGTGGCGTGTCACCCATCAGTGACAGTGGAGTGTCACCCATCAGTGACAGTGGAGTGTCACCCATCAGTGACCGTGGCCTGTCACCCATCACTGCCCGTGGCCTGTCACCCATCACTGCATGTGGCCTGTCACCCATTACTGATCGTGGCCTGTCACCCATCAGTGACCTTGGCCTGTCACCCATCAGTGACCGTGGCCTGTCACCCATCAGTGACCACCACCAGTCACCCGTGGCCTGTCACCCATCACCCATCAGTGACCACCGCCAGTCACCCATCCGTGACCAGTCACCCATCAGTGACCACCGCCCGACACCCGTCACCCATCAGTGATCACCGCCAGACACCCGTCACCCATCAGTGACCACCGCCAGACACCCATCAGTGACCACCGCCTGACACCCTTCACCCATCAGTGACCACCGCCAGACACCTGTCACCCATCAGTGACCACCGCCAGACACCCGTCACCCATCAGTGACCACCGCCAGACACCCCTCACCCATCAGTGACCACCGCCAGACACCCCTCACCCATCAGTGAGCACCGCCAGTCACCCCTCACCCATCAGTGGCCACTGCCAGTCACCCCTCACCCATCAGTGACCACCGCCAGGCACCCGTCACCCATCAGTGACCACCGCCAGGCACCCGTCACCCATCAGTGACCACCGCCAGGCACCCGTCACCCATCAGTGACCTCCGCCAGGCACCCGTCACCCATCAGTGACCTCCGCCAGGCACCCGTCACCCATCAGTGACCACCACCAGACACCCATCAGTGACCTCCACCAGTTACCCATCAATGACCATCGCCAATCACCTGTCATAGACCGTCATCACCTATCAGTAAACATCACCTGTAAAAGTCTTACACATTTGGTATTGCCATACTCAGAATGTATTTTGGGGTGTCATTTTTGCTATGTACATGCTATGTGTTGGAAATATCATATAAATGGACAACTGTGTTAAAATAAGAGTGTTTTTCCCCCCATTTTCCAAAAACTCCTGGAAAAAAAAATGACATGTTCAAAAGACTCATTATGCCTCATAGATTATATGGGGTTTTAGCTTTCCAAAATGGGGTCATTTTGTGGGCAATTTCATTGTGTAATAGGTAGGTGGTTGAGAAATGAAATGTGTAATTTATGCTTGTAGAACGCCTGAAGGTGCTAGTTCAATGTTGGGCCTCTGTATGTGGCCAGGCTGTGTAAAAGTCTTACACATGTGGTATCGCCATACTCAGGGAGAGTAGTATAATGTATTTTGGGGTGTCATTTTTGTGCATGCTATGTGTTGGAAATATCATATAAATGGACAACTTTGTGTAAAAAAAAATGCGTTTTCATTTTTTTCCCACATTCTCCTAAAACTATTGGAGAAAAATGAACCGTTCAAAAGACCCATTATGCCTCATAGATTATAAGTTGGGGTGTTTGCTTTCCAAAATGGGGTAAATTTGTGGGCAATTCCATTGTCCTGGTGCTCCAGGGCCTTCAAAAATGTGATAGGTCGTCATAACATTAGATGTGTAATTTATGTCCCTAGAATACCTGACGGCGCTCCCTGCATGTTGGGCCTCTATAGGTGGCCAGGCTGTGAAAAAGTCTCAGACATGTGATATTGCCATACTCAGGAGGAGCTTCAGAATGTGTTTTGGGGTGTAATTTGTGGTATGCATATTCTGGGTGTGAGAAACAACCTGTTTTTGTGAAAAAAAAATCTTAATTTTGCAAAGAATTGTGGGGAAAAAATTACAACTTCAAAAAAATTCACCATGCCTCTTACTAAATACCTTGGAATGTCTACTTTCCAAAAAGGGGTCATTTGGGGGGGTATTTGTACTTTCCTGGCTTGTTAGGGTCTCAGGAAATGAGAGCTGTTAGTACATCAGGTGTGATCAATATTCAGTGATTGGCACCATAGCTTGTAGACTCTATAACTTTCACAAGGACCAAATAATATACACTTATTTGTGTTATTTCTACCAAAGATATGTAGCAGTATAAATTTTGGCCAAAATTTACAAAGAAAAATTACTAATTTGCAAAATTGTATCACAGAAACAAAGAAAATGCATTTTTTCACAAAATTTTCAAACTTTTTCTATTTATAGCACAAAAAATAACCCACTAATGATTAAATGGCACCAAAAGAAAGCTCTATTTGTGTGAAAAAAGGATGCAAATTTCATATGTGTACAGAGTACAGTAATTGTCATTCAAAGTGTGATAGCGCTGAAAGCTCAAAAAATGGCCTGGACAGGAAGGGGGTTTTCGTGCCCAGTATTGAGGTGGTTAAACAACACACCTATTGACGGCAATGCTCACTAATGCGCATTAACACCGATGCAAACCGCCGATGAAATCAACTTTGGTTTTTTTTTTACGCCGATTTTTGCCTGACGTCAGTCCCGAAGTTTTGCTATTGCGCCCGTGTGTATGAAGCCTTATTGTGTTTTCTTTAGTGAAAAACAAAGAAAAGCAGCATGCCATAAGCCTCACATAAACTAACATTACCTTGTTTTATTGCTTGTGAAAGATATGTAGTTTTCAATACCCTTCACTACTAGCAATGTTGGTATCTCTCTTGTGGCTGGAGTTAATTGGGTCATGTACAACCAGGTTCCATGCAAATTCTGGCACCCTTTGCAATGGGTGGATTCTTTGGCTAATAATGCAGCTTTGACTGTGCTAATTAAAACCCATGTGTTGACTCAACTGGCTGACTCCTCTGCTTGATAATTGTTCAGCTGATGTAGAGCAAATCAATAATTGAAACCACACAACAACTGGGACACAGCAAACGGTAACCTGAACTAGAAATTGATGCCAAGCAGTCATGCTGATGTCTATGTAGTTAATGACAACAATATTTAACACCATCAACAAACGTTTTTATGTGAAGTCTGTGGGACTGAGCATGCAGCATAAGTAATGGTAAAGATGGCTGCTTTCTGCATGGTTTTACTAGTACAGTTTATTGGCTGTGCAGGACAAAAGAGTCATTTTAACAGTATTAAATGAATGAACTAAACTATACATTCATTGCTTACTTTTTGCTTTGATATAAGAACATATATATATATACAGTATCTCACAAAAGTGAGTACACCCCTTGCATTTTTGTAAATATTTTATTATATCTTTTCATGTGACAACACTGAAGAAATGACACTTTGCTACAATGTAAAGTAGTGAGTGTACAGCTTTTATAACAGTGTAAATGCTTATTAGTCTCGCAAGCTGATTAGTTACTATGCACAGCTATACCAGGTTCTGGGCGCACCAGTTTTAGACCCCTTTCACTCTTGTGCGAGTTGTCCTGCGATCTGGGACTGCAAAGTCACATGACAAGTCGTTCCCCATTATTTCCAATGAGTACCGTTCATATCTGTACGACTTTCAAGTCGTGCCGACTTCATAGTAATCCCTGCATTACTTGGGTCCATAGACTTCAATGTTAAACCCTCAAAGTCTCATGCAAATCACACCTGAATAATATAGATGTGATTTCTGTGCGACTTTGTAATAGGTTTTCATTAAGCCAAAGTTGCAACAAAGTTGGACCAAAGTCGTACTTATCCCAAATTGCGAAAAAATAACGGTAAAATAAGGTCACACAAGTGTGAATGGGGCCTTAGTAAATCTCCCTCATCATGCGGGTATGTCACATTAGAGAAATTTCTCCTCACTTTAGGCTTGGTTCACAACACCTATGCAATTTACTTTTGATCCGTTTTTGCAGTGCTTTTTGCATATTTGCACATGCTTTTTAGACAGATTTTTTGCACGTTTTGCATTTTTTGTAATGCTTTTTTTTGCCCACTTTGTTGGGTGGATTAAAAAATGCAAATCATGGCAAAATCTCAGCAAAAACGCACTACACGCTTTTCTGCAGCTTTGAAGTCTATTGAACCAAAAATGCACCGTTTTGCTGTTAAAAAAGTCCCTGACCCTTAACCAAAAATGCAGCAGTTGAAAAAAGCATAGATGTGCACGTGTCCCATAGGAAACCATGTAAAAAAAACTTGGTAGTACCAACAAATGGTCATACGACCGTTGTATCTTGTGTACAGAGAAGTTGGTCCAACAAGTTGTATTGTGCAAAACACGCATGCTCAGAAGTCAGGAACGGCCGGATGCTAATTACATGCACCTGAACTTTCTTTCTTTGGTCGTACGATCGTGTAGTGCAGTCAGTATGCTAGATACAACAGCCAACATACGATTTGGTCAGTTCGGTCGTACTACCGTCGAACCGTGTGTACAAGGCTTTAGGAAGGTAAATGGTAAACAGAGAAAATTAGACAGCATTAGACAGCTGTCACTGGAACTGTTAACCTGTGACTACCCAGGATGTATAAGATACACTATATTGTCAAAAGTATTAGAACACCCTTTGCAGCTATAACAGCTTCAACTCTTCTGGGAAGGCTGTCCACAAGATTTAGGATTGTGTCTATGGGAATGTTTGACCATTCTTCCAGAAGCACATTTGTGAGATCAGGCACTGATGTGGACGAGAAGGCCTGGCTTGCAGTCTCCGCTCTAATTCATCCCAAAGATGTTCTATCGGGTTGAGGTCAGGACTCTGTGCAGGCCAGTCAAGTTCCTCCACCCCAAACTCGCTCACCCATGTCTTTGTGGACCTTGCTTTGTGCACTGGTCCAAATCATTTGGTGGAGGAGGGATTATGTGGGTTTTTTTTATCAGGGGTTGGGCTTGGCCCCTTAGTTCCAGTGAAGGGAACTCTTATGGCATCAGCATCCCAAGACATTTTGGAGAATTTCATGCTCCCAACTTTGTGGGAACAGTTTGTTGATGGCCCTTTCCTGCTTCAACATGATTGCACTCTGTCTACACAGCTGAAAGTAGGTGGTTGCTGATACTCCAGTCCAGGTGCTCAGATTGAGGAGTCTTCCAATCTCCCAAGAGAAAATCAATGATCTTCAAAAAATATGAATCGGCACTCTGGAAATGCTTGCAATTAGGTTTATTGTGCAATGACCATGTACAAACAAGCTACAAGCAAGCCAGGCCTTCTCGTCCACATCAGTGTCTGACCTCACCAATGCGCTTCTGGAAGAATGGTCAAACATTCCCATAGAAACACTCCTAAACCTTGTGGACAGCCTTCCCAGAAGAGTTGAAGCTGTTATAGCAGCAAAGGGTGGGCCAACTTAATATTGAACTCTACAGACGAAGACTGGGGTGCCATTAAAGTTCATATGTGTGTAAAGGCAGGCGTCCCAAATCTTT
The DNA here is from genome assembly GCA_018402905.1 of Glandirana rugosa. Lineage (NCBI taxonomy): Eukaryota > Metazoa > Chordata > Amphibia > Anura > Ranidae > Glandirana > Glandirana rugosa. Next base: position 313,884 of record BLSH010495397.1, on the reverse strand, counting down.
TGGCAATATAGTGTATGTCATGGTTTAGGGCTTATGCAAACTACAGCTAAAAAAAAAAAAAGCTGCTTTTATTTCTCTGCCTAAGGCTGGGTTCACACTATCCGACAAAAAAACGGTCCGACTTTGATCCTACTTTGCTGTGCGATTTCCGGTCCTACATAGGGTCAAAGTCGGACCGTTTGTCTGTGAACAGGGATCCGACTTTGATCCCGACAATGCCAGGCACCTTGTGCTCTGGGGATCATGAAGGGGAACTCCATGCCAAATTTTAAAAAAACTGGCATGGGGTCCCCCTCCAGGAGCATACCAGGCCCTTTGGTCTGGTATGGATTTTAAGGGGACCCCCACGCCAAAAAAACGGCTTGGGATCCCCCTTAATATCCATACCAGACCCTTATCCGAGCACGCAGCCCGGAAGGCCAGGAAAGGGGGTGGGGACGAGCGAGCGCCCCCTCCTGGACCATACCAGGCCACGTGCCCTCAACATGGGGAGTATGGGTGCTTTGGGGCAGGGGGGGCTCTGCACCCCCCATCCCAAAGCACCTTGTCCCCATGTTGATGAGGACAAGGGCCTCTTCCCGACAACCCTGGCCGGTGGTTGTCGGGGTCTGCGGGCGGGGACTTATCGGAATCTGGAAGCCCCCTTTAACAAGGGGGCCCCCAGATGCCGGCCCCCCACCCTATGTAAATGAGTATGGGGTACATCGTACCCCTACCCATTTACCTGGAAAGAAATATGTACGCAAAAAACCACACAGCTTTTTAAAATATTTTATTAAATCTGCTCCGGCGGTCTTCTCCCCTCTCCGGTGTCTTCTTTTCTTCGGCTCTTTTGCGGAGTCTTTCATCTTCTGAGGGGTCTTCTTCTCTGCGGCGTCTTCTGCTCTTTTGCCGGTCTTCTCCGCTGTCCTCTTCCCTCTCTTCTTCTATTCCGTGTCTCGCCTCTCCCGTAAGCACTTCCTCTAGAGCAGCACAGTTGTACCCTTCTTCTTCTTCTTTTTCTCTTCTTCTCTCCCTTCTCCTGTCGCCTCTTCTGGCCG
>BLSH010495397.1:262027-312826 GCA_018402905.1 Glandirana rugosa | reverse complement strand
AGTACTTCCCCTTGAGGTGCGGTTTAAATTTTTTTTTTTGACCGTACCCCAGGGGGAGGTTCTCGTATGGTCCGGGAAACCAGACCATACCTAAAATTCCTCTTGGGGATGAGGTTTTTTACCGCACCCCAGGGGGAATTATAGGTATGGTCCGGGAATAGGCTCGTGCGTCGGGCCTTCCGGTCCTTTCCCCCACCCCTGCTCGCTCGCGGGGGGGAGGACCTAGTATGGTCCGGTGCACGGGAGTTGTACCCCTCATACCCACGAAACCCCGTCCCCCCGAGACGCGGGGGGGGGGGGGGTTTCGTGGAACAGGGGTACAACTACTCCTGTTCCCGTAGAAGGGCTGTTGTTGGGACCGGCCACCAACAGCCCCAGACACCCACCGGGGGGGGGGGGGGCGCAGAGCCCCCCTGCCCCAAAGCACCCATACTCCCCATGTTGAGGGCACGTGGCCTGGTATGATCCAGGAGGGGGGGCGCTCGCTCGTCCCCACCCCCTTTCCTGGCCTTCCGGGCTGCGTGCTCGGATAAGGGCCTGGTATGGATATTAAGGGGGACCCCACGCCATTTTTTGGAGTAGGGGTTCTCCTTAAAATCCATACCAGACCAAAGGGCCTGGTATGCTCTTGGAGGGGGACCCCATGCCAGTTTTTTTTTTTAAATTTGGCGTGGAGTTCCCCTTCATGATCCCCAGAGCACAAGTCGCATGCCAAAGTCGGATCAGTGAAGACACTGATATGACTTTGATCCGACTTCAATGCTTCTCAATGGGCTGAAGTAGCATCAAAGTCGGACAAAAGTAGTACAGGAACCTTTTTCAAAGTCGGTCCGACTTTGAAAAACACAAATCGGAGCAGTTAAGACGGCTCTCATAGGGAATCATTGTTTTTGTGACGTAATGCAACTTGTGCTCCTCATGTCGGTCCGAGAATCGGACTAGTGTGAACCCAGCCTTAAGCTGGGTTCACACTGACAGCGGGAATGAAATCGTGCAAGTTCAGCTGAACTCGCATAATTTCATTCCCACATGTTGGTACCGGCAGGGACGATTTCAGAGACATCTGTGCGGGTTTCTGCACAGAGGTCTATGGAAATCACACCCCGAATCGGTGCAGTTACACAAATACGAACGGTGCAATTGCCACCGATTTGGCATGCAATTTGACATTTCAAATGGCATTCCAAATCGCATCAATGTGAACCTAGGCTTAAAGCTTGAAGAAGTTTGTGCCTTTTTGTGTTTTTTTGCGCATTTTTATTGAGCTGAGCTTTTTTCCCTTTTTATGTGCGTTTTCAAGCGATTTTATTTTTTGGACTTTTTTCACGTGTTTGTGGCACTTAGATGTCTTTTCTGCTCGAAAGCTCCTCTCAAAAACATGAGTTTGGGGGAGGGGGGTTTCTGCCTGTAAGAGCATATGCCTATAAACTCCTGAAAAAGCCATAGTGTGCCCTTGGCTAACATGGAGGGGAGTTTTCAGGCAGAACAAAATGAGAGCTCAAAAGGCTGTAGGAGCAGCTTGTTTGAGATGCAGTGTGCATGAGTTCTTATACCCTCTTTTAGATGGCCAATAACAAAGGTGATATTTTTTTGCAGTCAAATGTTTTACAGGCTCAGTGTTGCTGGTTTAAACTTTGATATTTGCCCTTTGCTCTGTAAACACAAGTGATCTGGGCAGATGTATGGCTGTCCAGTTCCACAAAATAGAAATGTGGTTTAAAAACCTGCAATTTTTAGGCAACATTTTCAGTGGCAGTCGGAAGGGAAGAAAAAATAGACGGTTGAGCCAGAGTTTTACCGCCAGACTTAACCTAAATTGGTGGCTGAGGGGTGATATACATGCAAAAATGTTACCATATGTTGTGTTCGGCAGGTGGTACCACTGCAAAACCTGGACTTCAAGTGAATAGGACTACACCACAACCCCACCTAATGCATGTGGTTTTGGCATGGTCGGGCTTTCAATGGTTAAAACAGACACCCAGGAGGTAACTGCTCTCTAAAAGGCAATCCACTGTGGGTTGCTTTTCAGAGAGCACTGGAAGGGTAAAGGGATAAAGGAGGCCCAAAGAAACCAATATTGCTCGCCAGTGAAGATTTTAGTGTTTTTTTAATTTAGAATATTGTTTGATAAACATTTGTGCATTTACCATGGGAAGCACAAAATCATCTTTTATTTCTGTGGATTCTGCTCTTTCAGGAAATACTGTGTATTGATTTGGGAGGTCTTTTACAAACTTTCATGGCTGTAATGCAGAGACGTTGCTAGGGGGTGGCTATTGGGGCTATAGCCCCGAATCTCTCAGGCAAGGGTCCCCAACCACAGGGCCGTGGCCGCAAATAAGTTGCACGACTTTTTGGTCGCAGCAGTGTCAACCAAGACTTAGGCTACTTTCACACTGTAGCCGCGGCCGCATTAGCTGTAAAGCACTGCTCGTTTTAGCAGCGCTTTACCAAGGTTTTAGGAGTGCTTTTGGGGCGCTAGCAGGCGCTTTTAACCCCCAAGAAGGGGTTAACAAGGGGTTAAAAGCACCCATGCTGTGGCACTTCTAAAGCGTTTTTCAGGCATTTCGGAAGCACTGCCCATTCATTCCAATGGGCAGGGGCGGTTTAGGAGCGCTGTATACAGCGTTCTCAAACCACCCCAAAGATGCTGCATGCAGGACTTCTGTGGCCACTTTGGAAATAGTGGTCATTTTTTCTTGATTGTTTGTTTGCTATTATTATTATGTTGCAGTGCTAGAACTACATTATCATAGTGGGAAGAGATTTGGTTCAACAACATGTGAATGAGGGTCCTTCAAAAATGAATTTGTGAAATGATCAGATTCATTTAAAAACTGATGGACAAAAAGCCAAAAATAAAAGCCTCATCATTTTCAGTGAATGATCTGCTTTTTTTTCTCTCTTTGCATCTGCACCATCACTAACCCCATCTCCTCGTTTTCTACTGATCCAGGTAGTGCTCCTTTGCAGTTAATGTGCAATTACAGGATTGTAACATGCCAGCAATTTTCTACAGATAATCTGGTAAATTGTGGCTGGCCCAACAAGTGAAAGCAAAGATAAACCCAGAAATGTGAGCGGTTTCTACACATATTCACCCTTTTGTAGTCTATGGGTGTGAAAACATGGTGTGTTGTCATCCTGTTCAGTGGAATGCTGAACTACAAGTTCCAGTTAACTCTCGTGTAAACAAAAAACGCCTTCATTTAGCTCACAGACAGTTGGTAAATTTTAAGTAGTGATTTTTCACATTAAAAGAAAACTAGTATATTTTTAGAGAGTACATATTTTACATTGTTGTAACATTAATACCCCAAAGGAAATTTGTAATGTAACTAAAGGTTGACATGCTATTTTGATGATTGTATTTTTTTAAACAGGACTGTAAGGTAAAGCTTTCCTCTGTAGGTGTGTAGTCTTTCCTGTTGTAATAAGATCATTTGGACATACTACTTGTTTTAAAGGGGTTGTAAACCCTCAAGGTTTTTCACCTTCATGCATTCTATGTATGAAGGTGAAAAACCTCCTGTACTGCAGCAGCCCCCCAGAACCCCCCCTTTTACTTACCTGAGCTTGATCATTCCAGCGACGGGGACAAGCACACCCGCTCCAGGTGGTGTCTTGGGTCCTCATTGGATAGATTGATCGCAGCAGAGCCATTGGCTCCTGCTGCTGTCAATGAAATCCAATGATGGGGGGGGCGGGGCAGAGTCCCGTTGTTTGTGTCAATGGACACAGCAGCAGGACACGGGAGTGCCCGCACGAGTGCCCCAAGGAAGAGCGGCTTTCCAACGGGGCACTCAAGAAGAGGAGGAGCCAGGAGCACTGCTGAGGGACCCCAGAAAAGGAGGATCAGGACCACTCTGTGCAAAATCAACTGCACAGAGGAGGTAAGTATGACATGTTTGTTTTTTTAAAATAAATGTAAAAAAAACCGAACCTTTCTCCTACGTTCACTGACAGACGCAGCTCTTCATTGACTTGTGGGGTTTATGCTTGTCCCACTAGGAGTTAACTAGGCAGGGAAAAGAACAGCTGGCCCCTCCCATGGGGCCGTCCTCTCTTCCCACATAAACCCCCTCCATAGCATAGCTCAGCAGTTTTAATGCCTAGTTTGCAATGAGTTGACCTGGCTTCCCTTTAGGGGACAGACGTCTTGATTGTGACCGTTCTTTTCTTATTTTTTCTCTTTTATCTTTATTTTACTACTTCTATCAAGCAATGAATCTGCTATCAAGAAGCCGGCCGGGGCATAGACGGTCGTTTGGACTCTGTACTCTCCCCGGCCTGGCCGACCGATGCGAGCCAGTCCCGCGGTATGGGGACCCGCTGCATCGTGCCCGTTCTGTGCGGGCAGCCTGGGGTCTCCCCCATATGCGCCCAAGTCCCGAATTGCGATTCGGTTCGGGCGATTTCTTGGCCGGCAGCATCCTGTCCAGGCATGGGCGGAAGGTCTGCAAACGGGTGGCTACCCGCTGCGCCCGACAGGAGTGGTGAGTGAGAGTTCTCCCTTCCCCCAGGGCGGAGGGGGGACCGACAACCTTCGGACGGGAAAAAAAAATTCTGGGTAGCCGCTGTTTAGGGGCGCATGGGGCCCCTCCCCCCCGCACCGCACCCGATCGTTGTGCGCCGCTTGTGCAAATTTTCGCCACTATGCGGCGATGCGCCGCCATTTTGTGGCAGACCGCCGCCATTTTGCCGTAGTTGCAGACATGCTGAGCCTATGGAGTTTTCCCTCTAGTGCTCAGAGCGGCCATTTGCGGTACTGCACGTTCCCCTGCAGGCGGTTTGGGCCTCTAGTGTTCACTCGACGGCCATATTGGAGTCCCCTGCTGCTGTAAAAACATGCTACAGACGTTTTGCTTTCTCTTTGGAGCGGTGTGTGCTCCTGACGGCGCAGCTCTTCTGACGATCCTCAGTTACAGGCAGCGAAAACAGCAAGTACTAGCTGGGCTTTCCTGTGGGTGCTGGTGGCGGCGGGTGCAGTCCTCCTGGGTCTCCCTGGTGTGCTGTGGGGCGGTGGTGTGCGGCTGTGTGGGGGTGCCTCAAGTTTTTTAGTATACACCTGTGTGTTACTGAGGGTGATTTAAGGGGAGAACGATGGAAGACTATACTGCTGAACCTGCTGAGGAGGACTCAGCGTTGGCCTTTTTGGACCAGCTGCGAGCAGTCTTTAGTGAGTATCTTCCCCGGGCGGATGTCGCCCATCAGGCCCCTAAGAAGCGTCCTCCTCCCCCTTGTTCTTCAAAAAGCGCTGGTTTCTGCCATTATCTCTGGAATTCGTTCCTCGCTGCGACTGAGCCAAGATGGCGTATCGCAGACATCTACGTATGTGTGTGGATCCACCAGGGCCCCCAAGGCTTATCCCTATGATCAATTTTTTGATCATTTTATTTATCGTGAATGGCAGCGTCTGCAGCATTCTTTTTCGCTGTCCAAACGGTTTGCCACTCACTATCCCTTTGAGGAAAGCTTTTTGAAAAAATGGGACCCACCGATAGTTCGCCTGAATAAGGCGACGATCATTAAAAGTGCTCTTCCTGGTGGCAGGCTCAGCTCTGCGGCTGGCCCTGGCATCCGCCATGGTGGCGCAATATCTGTCTGAGCGCATGGCGGAGCTCCAGAGTGATCTGGACTGCGGCCGTCTGATGGATGTGCCGCAGAGGGCTGATTTTTTGCATCAGGGCTTCAAGTACCTTTGTGACGCGGCCGTGGATTTACTGCCTATGTTGTCCAGAATGGCGGTTTTTGCCGTCATCCTCAGACGGGTTCTTTGGTTACGTTTATGTTCCGGTGACCATGCGTCCAAAAAAGGTCTCGCAGACCTTCCTTTTCAGGGTGGACGTCTGTTCGGTCCACATCTGGATGAGATCATTAAGGATTTCACAGGAGGTAAGAGCACTTTCCTCCCAGAGCCCCGGAGGCGTTAGTTTCACCGTAGACAGACGCCCCCTCCCTCGGGTCAGAAGAGGTTTTTTCGCGCCTCTGGCGCAGCAGGAAAAGGGACCCGTCCCGGTAAGGCCGCTGCAGGGGCCGGAAAACGGCAGTGGCAGCGCAAAACCGATAAGGCGGAGGACAAGCCCTCCTCAGCCTGATGGGCTGCCCCCACCCGGACTTCGGGTAGGGGGACGTCTTCTGGGGTTCGCAGACCGGTGGCTTGCTCACATTCCCGACCGGTGGGTCCAGGAAGTGGTGTCCACCGGGTACAGGATAGAGTTCAGCACTCTACCCCCAGACAGGTTCTTCCCATCGAACTTAGGGCTCCCGCAGGCATGCCGGGAGGCCCTCTTCGGGGCTGTCCAAGCACTCTCGGACCAAGGGGTGATTGTGCCAGTGCCTCCAGTGGAGAGGTTTCGAGGTTTCTATTCAAACCTGTTCGTGGTCCCCAAAAAAGGGGGGGGGGGTCCGGCCAGTACTGGACCTGAAGGCCCTGAACCGGTATGTGAAAGCGCGAAAGTTCCGGATGGAATCGATCCACTCGGTTGTGGCCGCCCTCCATCAGGGGGAATTTCTGGCATCTCTGGACATCAGGGATGCGTACCTCCATGTACCTATTTGTCCACGGCATCAGCGTTTCCTTCGCTTTGCAGTGGGGGACCTCCATTATCAATTTGTGGCACTCCCTTTTGGTCTGGCCTCAGCCCCTCGAGTTTTCACAAAAATGGTTGCTCCGGTACTGGCGTTACTGTGACAGAGAGGCATTGCGGTAGTAGCCTACCTCGACGACCTGCTCCTGCGAGCGGAGTCCGCTTCGGCTCTGGAGGAGAATGTGAGAATCACCATGACCTCGCTGCAGGACTTCGGCTGGTTGCTCAACCTGCAGAAGTCGACGGTGTCTCCATCCCGTCGCCTGGAGTATCTGGGTCTGATTCTGGACAGGTGTTCCTTCCTCCGGCCAAGTTGCTGTCCCTACAGTCTGCGGTGCGGTCCCTCCTGTCACACCGACGATCTTCATTACGATTCTGTATGCGGGTGCTGGGGCTCATGGTCTCGACTTTCGAGGCGATACCTTACGCCCAGGGTCACACTTGACTTCTTCAGTGAGCGATTCTGTCTCGATGGGACAGGTCTCCCCGGTCCTTGGACCTTCTGATCTGCCTGAACTCCCGGACCAGGGCATCTCTGACCTGGTGGCTTCGGGACTCGGCGTTGACTCAGGGGAAGTCGTTCCTGCCCCTTCAGTGGGTGATCATCACCACGGATGCCAGCCTTTCAGACTGGGGCGGGATCCTGGGGCAATTCTCTGGCCAGGGCCGTTGGTCGACACAGGAAGCTCGTCTTCCCATCAATGTGCTGGAACTGAGAGCAATCAGATTATGCCTATCTCACTGGACAGTGAGGTTGCAGGGTCGTCCGATTCGAATTCAGTCGGACAATGCCACAGCAATGGCATATGTGAACCATCAGGGCGGCACGAGGAGTCCAGCAGCTGCGGCGGAGGCAGCCCTGATACTGCGTTGGGCGGAACTCCACGTTCCGGCAATCTCCGCCATTTACATTCCAGGCGTGGAAAACTGGCAGGCGGACTTTCTCAGTCGCAAGACGCTGGACCCTGGAGAGTGGTCTCTCCATCCGGAGGTGTTCAACCAGATTTGATGGACGTGGATCTCATGGCGTCTCGGTTCAATCACAAGGTGAAGACCTTTGTGTCCAGAATGAAGGATCCGTTGGCAGTGGCCACGTACGCTCTGGTGGCCCCCTGGGGCCATTATCGCCTTCTGTACGCCTTCCCTCCGATAAAACTTCTACCGCGATTGATACGCAGGATATTAGCGGAGGGAATACCAATAATCCTGGTGGCTCCAGATTGGCCTCAGCGCACGTGGTACGCCGACGTGGTGCAAATGGTGGCAGACGTTCCCTGGCGGCTTCTGCTGCGAGACGATCTACTGTCTCAGGGGCCCATCTTGCACCCTGCTTTACCCTCACTGGCTTTGACGGCCTGGCTATTGAGTCCCAGGTGCTGAAGGACAGGGGAGTCGCTGACTCCGTGATTCCTGCCTTGTTAAAGGCTCGCAAGTGTACTTCTCGCAAGATATACCACCGTACCTGGAAGGCTTACATAGCTTGGTGCGAGGCGGAGGGTCATAACGCTCGCTCTTATGTGGTGTCTAGGGTCCTGACTTTTTTGCAGCAAGGCCTGAACAAAAAGCTGGCTTTGAGTACACTCAATGGTCAGATATCGGCCCTGGCGATTCTTTTTCAGAGACTTTTGGCTTCGCACTCACTGATTCGTACCTTTGTACAAGGTGTGCGACATGTGGGGTGAAGGCCCCGATGGCCCCATGGGATTTGAATTTGGTGCTACTTCAGAAACCGCCCTATGAAAAAATCAGGGAGATTTCCTTACAACTGCTGTCGCAGAAGGTGTCTTTTTTGGTAGCCATCACTTCCGCCACACGGGTGTCTGAGTTGGCAGCACTGTCTTGCACGTCACCCTACCTAGCCCTGCACAAGGACAAGGCGGTCTTGCGACCCTCTCCTTCGTTTTTTCCGAAGGTGGTTTCTTCTTTCCACATTAACGAAGATATTTTTCTTCCTTCATTGTGCCCACGTCCATCGCACACAAAAGAAATTGAGTTGCATGCCTTGGACGTAGTGTACGAGTGTATTTAGCTGCTACAGCTTCTTTTCGGAAGTCTGATGCCTTATTTGTGCTGACAGAGGGTCCGCGCAAAGGTTTGGCAGCCTCGTCGGCTACTATCTCTCGTTGGATTAGACAGACTGTGACCCACGCATATTCTGTTCGGGGTAAGGTTCCCCCCTTTCCGGTCACGGCTCACTCTACCTGGGCTGTTACCTCTGTGTCACAGGTGTGCAAGGCGGCCACTTGGGCCTCGGTACACACTTTCACTAAGTTTTATAAGGTTGATATGTTAGCATCTTCGGATGCTGCTTTTGGCCACAAAGTTTTGCAGGTGCCAGTGTAGGCGCGTCTGGCGCCTCCTTAGAGGTTCTGTTGGGTACAGTTGTTATCGTTTACCCACCCCTCTTTTTGACACAGCTTTGGGACATCCCCACAAGTCAATGAAGAGCTGCGTCTGTCAGTGAACGTAGGAGAAAAAGAGATTTTATTAAAACTTACCGTAAAATCCTTTTCTCCGAGTTCACTGACAGACGCAGCACCCAGCCCTCTGTGCTCTGTTTCGGTACGGCTTGTGTACGAACTGCTGAGCTATGCTATGTGGAGGGTTTATGTGGGAAGAGAGGACGGCCCCATGGGAGGGGCCAGCTGTTTTTTTCCCTGCCTAGTTAACTCCTAGTGGGACAAGCATAAACCCCACAAGTCAACGAAGAGCTGCGTCTGTCAGTGAACTCGGAGAAAAGGATTTTACGGTAAGTTTTAATAAAATCCCTTTTTACATATCCTTTAAGGCAGTTTTACCAGACAGATGTACAGTTAGAGTGGTTGTTAAGCCACTTGTATAAAAAGTTCCCATCCCCTTTGTACTAGAACAATACGTTCCCCAGTGTCTGTATTATATCATAAATTTATCATAAATATGCTTATCTGTACTGATAACACAGTGGGATTTATTTACTGAAGGCAAATCCACTCTGCACTACAGGTGCACTTGGAAGTGCAGTCACTGTAAATCTGAGGTAAAGACCTCAAATAAGGGGAAGCTGACACGAGCAGACACTCAGTGAGGGGAGGGGGGTGAGAACACAGGAGACAGAGCAGGGCTGCAGATGACGGAGGCATGTACGGATGACTCCGGTGTCACAGCTCTGCAACCATGATATTTCGGAGTCAGCAGATAGAGGGAAGGTAGAAACTGGCAGGATCAGACAGGTAGTACAGGTAATACAGGGGGCCAAACGACACAGCATAAGCTGTATAACACGCTTTAAGGGAACAGGATCTGTCTGTTTTTCTTTATCTTTTTTTGGGTTAACAAACACTTAAAGCCTCGTACACAGGATGAGAATATTGGACGGATGACCGTCCTTTTTTTATTTTTATTTTTTTGTATGCTAGTCTCATATCAGAAATGAAGAGGTTACTAAATTACAATAGAATACAACTTTGGAAGTGATGTAATGTATTCTTTCATTTCCAAGCATGCATGTTCTTGGACTTCTGATTTTTTTTTCAGACAAATACTCTACTGATTAGGCCTCATGCACACAGGCCTTTTTTTTTTACTGTTTTACAGCAGCTGTTTTTAGCTGCAGACATTTTTTTTTCTACAGCCGATAAACCCTCCATCATGTTATCCTATGTGTTTATGCACACATAGACTGTTATCAACTGTTTTTAGCAGTGACGTTTTTGAGCTGTAAAAAAAACCCCAAGACAAGTGGGTTCTGAGAGATGTTTTTCAGCTGTAAAAAAGTTCAAACGCTCAAAAACACTCAGAAACGTTGATCCCCAATGGTTTTGGAAGTTTTAGAGCAATTGGGGAAAAAAAACTCGCTGGCCCTTTAAAAACGTGAAAAAAACATGCAAAAATTGTGGTAATTTAACGCTGGTAAAAGCTGAAAAAAATCACTGATAAGCTACTGACGTTTTTTTAAAGTCCTGTGTGCATGAAGCCTTAAACTAAAACCGTTCTTTCTGCTTTGTACAAGTAAAATGAACTGTCGTGATCGGCTCTCAAAAGCTACTGTGTATACTAACGTTCATATTATCAATGGATCGATTCAAAAGCGATATTTTTCATTCGATTTTCTCATGTGCACAAGGCATTAGAAAAAGCGCAAAGCATCATCGGTGTGTAGCACTACCAACAGGAAGCAAAGCCTGCGTATACAATGAACAAATATGACTGTACCCATGTGTATATATAGTCAGAAACCATTTATGGATACAAGAATAAAAAACATTAACTAAAACTGTTACGCTTAATGGCTAAAAGTATGTGGATGCCCCTCCAAAATACTGAGTTCAGGCTCAAAAAGTTTGACAAGTCTGTATATTTATATATTTATTTAATTTTTAGCATATTTGTCATAGCTATGCTGTGCATAGAAGGTGGCTTTGTGTGGACTATATGATCTTATAGCAGAGTGCCATTGACTGTGACATTTTTAATAGGCCCCTTTCACATGGGCCAGATCTTTTTTTTCTTAGCAGGGTATCCATCTACTGATCCATTGGTGAGCTGAGAAGAGCGGTCAGAAGACGGCTCCGTTTATGCAGAGCAGACGGGGACACAGCTAGTTATGCTCTGTGGGCAATCGGATGTAAATGGACTGACTGTCCGTTTACACCCAACTGCCCTCCAAACCAATCTGACAACATGGATGGGAATGCATCCCCTTACATTTGTTTTGCTGTATCTGAGGTAGTGGGCATAAATGGACACAAGTCAGTTTACATTCGACTGCCCATAGAGCAGAATAGAGGGTCCGATTGGGGCTGCCTGACACTCATGTGAAAGGGGCCTAATGCTTGCACAAAGGTGTGATATGATTGAAGAGATAGTTGTTTTGTTTTTTTCTTTTAACATGGGTAGGACAAATTTGTCTTTGTGACACTTCAGGTGGTCTGTGGAATCTACTATAGTGCTGTTACTATTGTGTTTTATTTATTTTCCATTAGTGATTTTATATTTGTGTTATTCATTCTCATTGATGTGCTGCTTAACATGCCAACATTTTATGAGGATACTGTCAAAACTTTCCACACCCATTTGGTATTACTAAAATACATTTACTTCACATAAATTTTAATCTGTCATCTATGATGCAACCTGCTTTGCTTATCTACCACAATGTGTGGCTTTCTTGTATCATGGTCTGCCCTTCAGAAAGAGCTGTAACACTGTGGCACTTAAAGGGTATGTAACCCTAACAGTGAACACTTCTTATTTGGTTCCTTTTAGTCTGTTAAATATATCATTGTAATACCTGGTCAATATTTGAAAAAAAAAAAAAAAACGGTTAATTTTGCCAGAAATCTTGTCAGCCAACAACTTCCAGAGCTCTCTGCCAATATGCCACTTTTATCAGTTACATAGTTTCTTTCAGCTTTCTCTGGGGACTGTGGAATCCCTTCCCTCTGTGTTATGGTGAAGAGGAAAGGGGAGGTTACTGTAGCCCTTTTCCAGGGTGATAAAGCTGTTTCTGCATAGACACAGTACAGTGAGTGCTACCCTAGAGCACAAAGTGTGTTACTGGAAAGATCTTTAAGTGAAATTAGGCATAAAATCCTAAACAAAAAAAATGCAGCCACCACAGCTCCACCACTGTCCGTTGAAATATATATTTAATTTTTGTTTCTTAAGTTTGAATATGCTTAAAGGAGGCCTCCCCCGCCACCACCCTTTTCACTTTCAATAAATCATTATTGAAGTTTTGTAAGATACATAGTATGATCTGTACAAATGTAACCAACATATGGAAAAATGTCAGAGTGGATCAGATCTGTAAGTTATAGGAAACAATACAGGTTATTATAATAAAGATCAGTAAGTATAGCATATTACAACTAGGTTTGCAGAATGATGCACATATTATGAACTACAAGAGGATAGGTAGGAAAGGGGAAGTGGGGGGAGGGCAAATGTGTGTGAACTGTAAACCTGGGGACACTCTTGGATTAAATATGAGAGTTGGGCCCTGCACAGAGGGCAAAATCTATAGTAACCAAGGCCTTCCAGAACAGGGGGCTGAGAGAAGAAGAAAACAGAAGGCACAGAATTGAAAGGAGAAGGGAACAGAAGAAGGATGTCGGGGGCACTCTGGCCAGAAACTCAGGGCTTTCAATGCCTATAGCAGTGTCTAGCTTTCGGGGGCATGGAGGGGTGAACATATTGTATCAAGTGCCCAGGTTTTTAGGAACTTCTTATTTGTATCTAGGCGCCCCATCACCATTTCCATCCCTACTCGATAAATCTTTATACCTGAAAAAGGGGGAAATAATTGATCAAACTTAACTATATGCTTTGACTATTTCTTCATTTTATCTATTTTTATGTTGCCTGGGTCCCCATTTCTTCACCGCCATTTTTAAAATGGTCTGTGATACTGCACATGCATGGGTTGAAGTGCATGATGTCATGTGCTTCCTCTTGGGCATGCCCCGAACAACACTACAGGCATTGGTTGGCGGGGTAGGGGAGGGCCAAGATCTCCCAGAGATTCATGCTTATGTGATATTCAGGGAAAGGGGGAAAGGTCTGCTTTTAATGTATAAGGGCCAGTTCACACCACATGCAGTCCAGTACGTTTTTATTCTGCATCAAAAATGCATGGAAAGTAGGTTATATGGTTTCCAATGGCATAGTTCACATCAGTGCAGTCAGTTCCAGTCAGTTCCAGCTCCAGAAAAAAAAGTAGAACATGCTGCATTTTTCATGCACTGAACTGTACTGGAACGCGGTAAAATGCATCAAAAATGCACTGGAATGCACCTACATGCACCAAAAATGCACTGGAATGCACCTACATGCACCAAAAATGCACATGTCCTAAGAAAAAAAGGGGGATAAAACTGCACTGGACTGCATCAAAAACGCATCAAGAACGCACCGGAACGGACCGGAAAAGCGTCAAAAACACGCATGCAGAAAAGCATCCGAAACGCATCCGGACTGCGTTTCTATGGTGTGAACTGGCCCTTAGGCAAGAAGTAGTAATCCATAGTGGACAGTTAAAAAAAAAAGTTTTTTGTTTAATTCCTCTGCAGTTTTCCAGTCTGTATTAACTTTCCTTTCTCATTTCAGCCCACCAAAACCAAAGAATGTGGAACTGCCAATCAAGCCTAGGGCTGCTGATACTGTAGATGAATCTTCATTTGAAGTGCAAATACCCAAAGGGAACATTGCTAGCAAGGTGTCTTTATTTGAGAGCAAGAAAACAAGCCACAGGCAAGTTGACTTTTATACAACAAAGAACATTTCTCAGCCAAAGAAGTTTGTGGAAAGAGCCAAACTGAACTTTGGAAAACAGGTCAAAGGGAATGCTTTCAAAGACAGCAGCTCAACTGTTAAATCAGCCAGTGAACCTAATTCTTTCAGTAACAAAAACACTGAAAATGGCCATGGTGTAGTAAAGGCAGACACTAAGGACAAGTCTGCCAACCATAAGGTGGATTGGAAACAAAGTGAAGACATTTCTCAGGGAAATCCGATGCCGATGGAAGACAGTAGAAATGGTCTGGAAACGTCACCAGGAACCATAAACCCCCCACTGGAAAATATTTTGCCTTCAGCAGAAAATGAACAACACAAGGACCAGCCTACTGAGTTAGCCAATGGTGCTGTTCCTTTAACTCAAAGTATAGCAGACAGCAATGATTTAGAGTATACAGTTATTGCAGAGGAGTCTTTGCTACATTCTTCCCAAGCTTCTGGTGATAGTTTAGATGGGAATACAGCTGTGCTGAAAAATAGTAGCAATTCAAGCTTAGACTCTGGGCATATAGAAATGGGAAATAAACAAAATTCATTAAAACAGCCTACTGATGCTGGTACAGCAGAAGAGCCCAATAGCTACCTTACTAAAGATTCCACAACATTTCCTTCTGACCATGTAGATTCTGCTGTGACAGTTGCACTACCATCAAGTACAGACAAGCTCCAGATCAATCGTAGTAAAGAGGTAAATAATACAGAAAGACCATCCGAAGAGCTTACACAAGAAGATGATAAAAACAAGCCAACTGAAACAAGAAAAAACAAGGAAACAATTCATTCAGAAGACATCATATATAACCATGTCAATGTAGATATGCCAAATAGAGATGTACAACTGCCAACATATATAGATAACAGCAAATCTGATGACAATTTTGTGGTGCCTGAAAACTTTTCACAGAGTGAAATCCTGAACGAAGACACTCAAGAAAAAACAAAGCAATTAAAATCAGAGGGAGTACAATTTAGAGAAGAAACTGTAAATAACCTATCTTTCGTGCAAGATGAAATAGAAAGCAAACCCAGTTCTTTAGTTTGTGAAGAAAGTTTACAAACCGCTTGCGTCCTGGTCCCAGATGAAGTTATTAAAGCTGATCAAAAGGAATCCATAACAGAAGTAACTCAGAATTTCGTGGTATGCTCAGATGAAACCAGTAATGGATTTGAGGGAGTACATTTAAAAACTGAGGCTATCCCTTTGCAAGCGGATGAAAATAACCTACCAAGTTCTGCCAGTAGCCAGAAAGACAGCGGATCTTCAGATGTAAGTAGCCATTTAGTAGAAAATAACCTATCTGCCAGTGCTGCCCAAATTGAAGATAACCAATCTGTTCTGAGTAGCATTGTTGCACCACAGGTTCAGATTAATAGCAGTGATGCCATACAGGACCAGAACAGTAGCAGTGCTGCATTACAGGAGCCCGACAAATGCAGTGTTGCATCACAGGAGCTGGACAAATGCAGTGTTGCGTCACAGGAGCTGGACAAATGCAGTGTTGCATCACAGGAGCCGGACAAATGCAGTGTTGTATCACAGGAGCCCGACAAATGCAGTGTTGTACCACAGGAGCCCGACAAATGCAGTGTTGCACCACAGGAGCCCAACAAATGCAGTGTTGCACCACAGGAGCCCGACAAATGCAGTGTTGCACCACAGGAGCCCGACAAATGCAGTGTTGCACCACAGGAGCCCGACAAATGCAGTGTTGCACCACAGGAGCCCGACAAATGCAGTGTTGCATCACAGGACCAGATCATCACTGTAGTGGAGGAGAATGTGGCTAATGGCATTGTCACCTGTTCAGATGTCACAATGGAAGCAGAGTCTTGGCACGCTAGCTATGAATATGAAATGCCAACACCTGTTATTGAACCAAAAGATTATCATTCACAAAATACAATAGAACTGCCAGCAAATATAAAAGATCCAAGCATCAGTGAGCTAGATGTTGCTGGAGTTGTGGACCAAATAACAGAAAACATAGAAAATATTGACCACGCCCATTTGATCACATTAAACAATGCTGATCATAAAACAGAAGGAAGCTTTAGCACAATACTAAATAACGATGTTGCTGGTGCAAATGAACATGTCTTTATAGTCACCACAACTAGTACATTACAAAATGGCTGCCTTAATGATTCATATACCAGCATCCTCCCTGATAAACAAATACAGCACACAGAAAATGTGCAGAATTTCCCAGGAGTACAAAAAAGTCCAGAATCCAGTTTTAATGTCTCAGTAGGAGAGGACAGTGTTCTAGATTCATCTTCGGACATGGAAATTTTTGCTGAAACTATTCGAAAGTTGGACAGCCCAATCACTTTGCCTCAGAAAAGAAAAAAGCCCAGAGCTCCTAAGTCACCAGGCGTGTATTATGGCCTTCCCCCTATCCGTGAGGATTACTTGGAAAAGATATTGGACAATGACGCATTCTCCTTTGGCTTGGGAAAGAAAGATAGGCCTAGAGAGTTAGCGCCTATGGCATTGTTTAAAATGCAGAGCAAAGAGACTGCCGAGAAACTAAAGCCTAAAAGGGCATCAGCTGAACAAAGCATGCTTTTGAAATCTCTGAGGTTGCAGAGAGAACCACTTTCAGTGCCACAGGAAACATGTGGCAAGGAAAATGCTGATGTTTCTGATGTAGCCGTCAAGAGATCTCGTATAGAATCGTTTTACTCTGGCCTGAAATCACCGTTTGCAGCAAGGGAAGATAATGTGTTCTCTCCAACTGTCACCACAGTCAGCACAATGACTACCTCCTTCGACACACCCAGGAAGGAGTCTACTCCCCTAGGCAAAACCTGTGATCTGAAAACTACAGACTGTGCAAAGACAGCTCACACAGCAGTGAGGGAGGATTTAACAGTGCTGTCCTCAGATTTCCCACAAATTACTCCTGCAGAGCACTTGCTATCTACACCTGTATGCAGCATGGACAACCACCTGAAGTCCAAAGACCATGCACATGCTGACTTGGCTGTATCACTTCCTGATATCAACGGCCACCAGGAGGAAAATCACTGTACAACTGATAGCAAAGAAGCATTGCTGCCTCTAAAAAGCACTTCAAATATTGACAGACTGGCCAACGATGTCCCTGACATATTTTATTTTAAGGGTCAGGATCAACAATCCTTAGTGCCAAGCCTCCGTTCAGAGGTGAGTGCTACTTCCTTGGTTACAACCTTTTTTTTTTTTCTTTTTATTTACACATACTCTGATAAGTGTGGTAGAGTTCTTTACTTAGAGGGTGTATGACGTGCTAGGACATTGTAATGGTAAATTGAGTTGTTAATGGTCAGAGAACCAGCTTTACAATATAAAGCCAACAGTCTGAATTGTATTTGATCTTCTGTCCCACCTACCTACTTCTCATTTTCCTGTGCTCAAGGTTCAATCCCGAGTATCCTTATTGCTTCGTGTTTGCATTATACAGTTTTATTACAACCTGAAGTAAAACACAATAACTGTCATGGCTTATAGAGATACTGTATGTTATTAAATAATTATGAAACTATATTGAGTTGGCCACATAAAGTTAAATGATTGAGCCAGTTTGGAATAAGCTGGTTACCTAAAGAGTGCTATCCATAATTGCCTATGAGCATACAGTATATGACTATATAAAAAAATCTTTAATTAAGGATTTTAAGGCATATAATCATCCTAAACAAGACAGTTTGATCAAGATCACTTGATGACTAAGGATTTTTCAGCATGCAAGTCCTGACACATACAGATTTGCACAATTTTTTTTCAAATACATACATGAGCACCTGTCTCGCTTCGCAAAGAAAATTGTCTTCTAGCTGCCTTTCCCACAGTTATGATTGACTGAAATGACCAGACTGATTTTAACAAGCCCATTCATTGTTATAGCATGATTTTTTTCCCCCCAAATAATCCTAAATTGTGTAATAAAATCCCTTCTTAATTATACTTAAATTCATAGGCAAGTAACAGAAGGCTCTGGCTGAACATATACTATTGTAGTCAATCAGCTTTTGCATTTTGTTAAGCGATCTGCCCTAGAAATTGAATTGGTGAATGAGATTGGTTGGTGTAGATAGCACTGTTGATATAGTTCTAGATTGAAGGACGTCTGCTCTAGAAAATTACAGTGGCTACTGGCATTTCATTTTCTATTTTCCGACACATTTTTATTGAAAAACCTGGTGACATGTTTATAGCATGCATTTGTCAAACAACTACATGTGCATTGATCACTGTACACCATACCAGTGCTGCCAACTTACCAGATTGAAATATACTGACACAACAATTTACTGGCACAGCCACTTTTTACTGGCATTTCCAAACATTACAGAATTACAGTTTATAGTGTAAATTTCAGTATTTAGGCTACATACAAGTACATTTAGCAACGTGATTTAATGTAGATATTAAGGCAATAAACCTAATTCTTATTATATTTTTGATATAGTAAGTAGGTCAGGGACAGGAATCAGGAGGCCAAGAAATGAGAATGGACAGGAACACACACAGATGATGACGACACCTCATCGACTAAACATGTCCCCTCCTGAGTCACAGTGACAGTCTCTCTCCACGCCAGGTAGTCCACTTCAGTCCAAACAGCACTGACAGCTCCTGGTTTGCCTTGCTCCTGTCTCGCACACACTCGGGTGCCTTGCACCATAACATCACACAACCTCCGCCAGACCCACCCCCGAACACACTGTAGCAGGCACTCGGATAGTCCCAGCCTGCTCTGGACTGTAACTGTGCCTGCTCAGTTCCGAGCTGTGCGTCACAGCCATATTTTTTAACTGGCAACATTTTCCTGCCACTGTACTTTACTGGCAGGAGAAAAGTGCCTGTTTTTTTTACTGGCTGCCAGTAAAAATACCGTTGGTTGGCAACACTGCACATTACTCACATTGAAGGGTTGATTTACTAAAGGCAAATAGACTGTGCACTCTGCAAGTGTAGTTTCTCCAGAGCTTGGTAAATGAGGGGATGTTAAGCTGACTTCCATCATCCAATCATGCGCAAACAAAATTGGTGATTTTTAAATTTTCCTTGCATTTAATTGGGTATTCTTTGTAGAGTGAAAATTTACACCATTTGCTAAGCTCTGGAGCAACTCCACTTGCAAAGCTCAGTCTACTTGCCTTTAATAAATAAACCCTTCAGTGTCTTTAGAAAAGTTTCAATGCTGAGTCTTCAGCCTGGGAGATGGGAAATCCTGTTAGCTCACAACATTAAAATCTGGGATTTCCCTTAGTTGAGACAATCCCAGCCCTCTTGCGGAAGACCTTTCAGCATCTCTTTTCAATGTTGGCAATTGTTAATGTTAAAACGGAGCTCTATCCAAAAGGGGAAGCTCATTTTAAGGCCTCCATCCCTGCTCCTGTTTCTGTAATGGCACTTTTGGGGAGGGGGGGGGGGGCGACAGGTACCCGCTTTCGCTGCGACAACCTAGTCAATCGGAAGCAGACGTTCTCCTCCCGCATGTGCAGTGGGCACCCAGCTGCAAAGCAGGAAACTGTCATAGCCGTGTGCCCACAGTTAAAATGCCGGCACTGAAGACAGAAGATCAAAAATGGCTGGGGTGAGCACATCACTGGATCGTGGGACAGGAGAGTGGCAGTTTATTAAAAGTCAGCAGCTACAAGTTTTGTAGCTGCCGATTTAAATTTTTTCCACAGGAAACTGGAGCTCCTCTTTAATTCTTCATAACTAATGTTCAGCAGGGCTATCGCATGCAATGTAGCTACAAAACACTCTGAATACTCCAGGCAATTAAAATCCCTGTATCCAGTGAAGAGCTGATTAATGATAATGAAACAATAAATGTAAAGCTTTAAAAGAAAGCATAGAAAGCAAACTCAAATGCATAGCAAAGTCTAGCCCTAAATGCTTTCAGTGACTCCATATGTATAATAAATGTGCCTAAAAAGAAAGTTTGTTGGTGTACCAAATTTTCACCCTTGTTTTCAAAGGTAACTGGAATCTGAATCTGGTCGCTATCAGAAATATGGACATTTCCTCTAAGAAAACATTAATTCTAAGAAACCAAGAGTCTAGCAAACCTTTATTTTTAGAAAATGCACAATGTGAGTGGGAGTCCTCCTTCCCACAAAGACTATTATATTTACTTTTATCTACAATGGCATTTAGATTGACATCTTGATCAAGTAGGGGCAGATGTAAGGAAAACAGCTCATTAAACATTAAGAAGATGATAACCTTGAACATGAAAAGCTTTTAATATATATTTTAAAATGTGCATATTGTGAGGATCTGCCCACTATTTATTTTTTTACAGTAAGGCGTGATGCCTTTTAATTGATCTGACAGACTGGTTTAATCATTCCTGTCATTCATTTAGATTATCTTTATGGAAAGTTCTGGCCTTTCATCCAAGCATGCTGTGTGAAAACAGTGACACCTATAGGTTAGAAAACTGCACTACACAACAGTGGATAACTCTGGTCATCATTATTCATTGGGATAGATTTAAAAGCAGCAAACCTAGTAAACGGTCACATGGGGTAAGACACCCAATGGGAGACTGATGCATTTATAAAGTCAGTTCGCCAACTGGGTCACCTGACTGAGAATCATTTAAGGAAAATTGATGCATTTATAAATCTATTTGCCAACTGGATCACCTTGCTGGATATCTTTTTTTTACTGAAGCTTCTCCAATATCAGGATCTTCTACTCATCAGTGATACATTATTGGCTTTTTAATATTGCCAATAAAAAAATGTAGATATATATATATATATATATATATATATACAATGTGTATCTAGATATACTGTATATTGTGATAACTTGGGGGTTGTGTAGCTCAATGGCAATGTATAACAGTGAGTTCAGTCCACCTCAGCAACTCCATTTAAGGGTTTGGTAGTCCACTTTTATTTAATAAAAGTTCAACAAGACATCAACTGCCCACGCAGGGGTTTCCACCATCACAATACTTCAGCCTCCAGGCTCACACTCTCTGGCAATCCTGCCACTCAAGCATCATGCCTCTGGACCATCAAACAAATTCCTAGTGCTCTTGCACAGACCCTATCTGTCAGCTTGTCTGTTTTTCTTCCTGCAGCTCCCTGCTGCTCCGTCCTTAAGCCTTGGGCTTGTCTCTGTCCTTGTACAACCAGGCACCTCTTTCTTGCAGATATACACACTGACTCCCAGGAGGGTGGAGCCCTGAACTATAGTCCTGACTGCCCTAAGAACCCAGCACACATTTTCACCATCACTGGCCAGTTCTTTCCAAAACCTGACCCAGACTGGCTTTTCCCACAGTGGCATGGCCTTGCCCTGCCATAATATATACATATATATTTATTTATAGTGTGTGTGTGTGTGTGTGTGTGTATATGTACACTGAGCAAAATTATAAATGCAACACTTTTGTGTTTGCCCCTATTTATCATGAGCTGAACTCAAAGATCTATGTACACAAAAGTCCTATTTCTCTCAAAATTGTTCACAAATCTGTGAGCACTGATTAGACAGCATTATTATTGCACAGGTGTGCCTCAGGCTGACCACAATAAAATACCACTCTAAAATGTGTAGTTTTATCACACAGCACAATGCCACAGATGTCGAGAGAGAGCACAATTGGCATGCTGACTGCAGGAATGTTCACCAGAGCTGTTGCCTTTGAATTAAATGTTCATTTCTCTGCCATAAGTTGTCTCCAAAGGCATTTCAGAGAATTTGGCAATACATCCAACCGGCCTCACAACCGCAGACCATGTGTAACCACACCAGCCCAGGACCTCCACATCCAGCATCTTCACCTCCAAGATTGTCTGAGACCAGCCCCCCCTGGACAGCTGCTGCAACAGTCAGTTTGCATAACCAAAGAGTTTCTGCACAAACTATCAGAAACCGTCTCAGGGAAGCTCATCTGCATGGTCATCGTCCTCATCGGGGTCTCGGCCTGACCGCAGTTCATCGTCGCAACCGACTTGAGTGGGCAAATGCTCACATTTGATGGCACCTGGCACTTTGGAGAGGTGTTCTTTTCATGAATGAATCCCGGTTTTCATTGTACAGGGCAGATGGCAGACAGCATGTATGGCGTTGTGTGGGTGAGCGGTTTTCTGATGTCAACGCTGTGGATCGAGTGGTCCATGGTGGCGGTGGGGTTATGGTATGGGCAGGCGTATGCTATGGACAATGAACACAGGTGCATTTTATTGATGGCAATTTGTATGCACAGAGATACGAGATCCTGAGGCCCATTGTGCCATTCATCCCTGACCATCACCTCATGTTGTAGCAAGATAATGCACGGCCCCATGTTGCAAGGATCTGTACAGAATTTCTGGAAGCTGAAAACATCCCAGTTCTTGCATGGCCAGCAAGCATACTCACCGGACATGTCACCCATTGAGCATGTTTGGGATGCTCTGGATCGACGTATACGACAGCATGTTCTAGTTCCTGCCAATATCCAACAACTTCGCACAGCCATTGAAGAGGAATGGACCAACATTCCACAGGCCACAAACAACAACCTGATCAACTCTATGCAAAGGAGATGTGCTGCACTGCGTGAGGCAAATAGTGGTGACGTCAGATACTGACTGATTTTCGGACCCCCCAATACAGTAAAACTGCACATTTTAGCGTAGCCTTTTATTGTGGCCAGCCTAAGGCACACCTGTGCAATAATCATGCTGTCTAATCAGCATCTTGATATGCCACAGCTGTGAGTTGGATGGATTATCTTGGCAAAGAAGTGCTCACTAACACAGATTTAGAGCCAGTTCACACTACAGCGACTTGGGATCCAACTTGTGTCACCCCAAGTCGCTTGACATAAGAAATCCCATTGAAGTGAATGAGAGCCGTCTTAATGTACACTAGTGAAGTCGCTCCAACTTCACAAAAGGTTCCTGTAGTACTTCAAGGTGACTTCTATCTGACTTGTGCCCATAGATTTCAATGGAAGTCGCCTCCAAGTCGAATCCCCATCTATATTGAAGCGACTTTACAGGAAAAATAAAATAATTTTACTCAGTGAAAAACCCAGGCTTCAGGTCGTGTTGTAAGTTGCGCTGAAGTCGCCCTGATGTCATGCTGAAATCGCCTATGAAGTCGTGCCTGAAGTTGAATCGCCCCTGTGTGAACCGAGTCTTTGTGAACAATATTTGAGAGAAATAGGCCTTTTGTGTACATAGAAAAAGTCATAAAACTTTGAGTTTAGCTTATGAGGGCAAACACAAAAGTGTTGCATTTATAATTTTGTTCAGTGTGTGTGTGTGTGTGTGTATGTATATATATATATATATATATATATATATATATATATATATATATATATTTATATATACACACACTATATTGTCAAAAGTATTGGGACACATGAACTTAAATGGCATCCCAGTTTTAGTCCGTAGGTTTCAATATTGAGTTGGCCCACCCTTTGCAGCTATAACAGCTTCAATTCTTTAAAGCCTTCCTTCTGGGAAGGCTGTCTACAAGGTTTAGGAGTGTCTATGACAATGTTTGACCATTCTTCCAGAAGCACATTTGTGAGGTCATTGATTTTTCAGTGTGTGTTCATTCATTCCTATGGAGTGATCTGTTGTGCCCAATTCTGGAATGCTTATTAGCATATACGTTTAACACTCTACGGATGTGCACAGTGCCTGGATTCTGCATAGCTTTATAGACATGTCTCATAATACGAGTCTGCTATATTTTCATACATATTAAGTTTAAAAAATTTGATTTAGATTTAAACAAACAGAACTTTGTGTTTTGGTTAATGCTGCCTCCTGTCTTTTTTGACGAAATGGCATAATATTTCAAAACTCTATTGTTTTAGGTTCAGCCTTTACAAGGTGCTGAAAAGATCAACCCCAGGCCAGGAAAGGTAAGAAAAAATGTTCTTTGATGTTGTTTATTTTTTATGGCGTATCTGTGAAAACACAATTAAAAGGTTGTTGGAATGTGTTTGTTTCAGTTGGTGATTCTCACAGAAGCTGAGCATGGAGGTGCTGTATTTGAAGTGTTTGCTGACATAGCAGATTGTAGTTCCTGGGAACTTTCTCCGACTATTTTCATCAAAACAATAAGAGGGTGGTAAGTTATATCTAGTCATTCTTGAGATTGGACTTTAGATTATGATTCCATGTATTTTAGACAAGACAATACAGCTGACATGGCCTATGAAACATTGTAATAAGCAGTGGTGATGTGCAGTAAGATAGCCAGCATTTGCTTTCATAGAGTGGGCAAATATATAAAAGGTTTTCTCTGATTTACTTCATGGGTCTCCATGCAAGCAATGAAGTGTGCACTTACCATGGTTTGTCCTTTTTGTTTTTTGCCACCTACCATGATTCGACTTTTACATACCTATTCGATTGCTGACTAGCTTTGCTACTGATATTGCTCTCCTAAAGTATAATAGAACTCTTAGAATACTCTGCAAAACTCTTACCAGTATACACATTACAGTCTGTTGAATCACAACAAGCTACCGATGACATCTCAATATACAGCCTCAACACTGTCAGCTTGCTTGCCTAACAGCATACCGCACTATTGTTTGTGGAAAAAAATAAATAAAATCCCTGTCATGATATTTTGAGCATTTTTACGGTTGATTCTATATTGGTGTTCCGCAAACGGAAAGGAATGGTCATTTACAGAAATCTTAGTAGCTGGTGCTGTAGAGTACTGAAGAATTGTGTCAGCATGTAATATATAGTAATCAGCTGTAAAGCGAGGGTCATTGGAGCAGCACATCACAGAATGCATATCTGAGTCTCTGTGCACTGACCTGAGCTACACATGCTTGTGTTTGCCATAGACATAGGTCTACAGCATTGCATAGTGTCTGTAAAGGCACATCTGTCTTCCCATGTTCAATAGTCCCAATGTTTGCTATTTTTTCACACTATCCCCTTGTGTGATTGTTATGTACTCTGAAATAATACCATTTATATTTTTATGTAGCTTGAAGGTTATTATTCTGCAGTATAAAATGCTGGTTAGTCAGTAACAGACTTCAGGGCATGTTCTTTGTGCAATGATCATGCAGGTACAGGATGCAGCAGACATGTGGCAGGCTGCCGTGACATTACCAGAGTCAGTCCTGGTACAGAAACTCTGTACATGTGGCTGTAATGATGCAGAAAAGAATGCCAGGGAAAACCCAAACTAACAAACACTGTATGAATCAGTTACTTATTCAGGGGTTGGACAGCTGAAACTGAAAAATCGCTTTAAAATCCGTAGCAAGACACAAGGGATAGATTCATATTTCTGTCTTGGGTAGACATCAATGGGTCATGTCATGCTCTGGTTTTACAGAGGAACTGTAGTCTTTTTGATGTTTTTTTTTTAGCTATGTTTGTGAATAGTCTGATCCATATAAGAACTTTTTTCCTGTGCATAGTTTGTAATGATACATAGCAGTGTATGTGTGTGTATGTATGTGCGTATATATATAATTAGAGCTGCACGATTGTGGCCAAAATGAGAATCACAATTTCTTTGCTTAGAATAAAGATCACGATTCTCAAAGCCTAACATCTTACATATACATCTTACATATACAAAAAAATTGGGTAAACAGCACTGTTTATTTATTTATTTATTTTTTTTGAAAGTGCAATTTCTCCTAAAAGTGTTTGAAAGACCGCTGTGCAAACACCGTGTGACATAAAATATTGCAACAACCACCATTTTATTCTCTAGGGTCTCTGCTAAAAAAACAATTCTAATGTTTGGGGGTTCTGAGTAATTTTCTAGCATAAAATACTGGATTCTTACTTGTAAGCAACAAATGTCAGAAAAGATTTAGTCTTTAAATGGTTAAACTAAACTCTTCTATACACAGGAGTTAACTCCTTTGATAACTAAGAAACCTAGTACCTGTTAGTTTCTTTTATCAGCAATGATCTCAGACTTGGCAGTCTGCCCAGATAGGAGAGACTCAAGTCGCTCCTACTTAGAAAAAGGTTCCTGGGGAGACTTCAGACGACTTGCATTGACTTCTATTACAGTCAAAGTTGCGCTGAGTCGGCCTGCAAGTCGGACTCCATTAACTGCACTGAAAATCATGGTAATGTGTGATGGAGATCACAGGGGGGGTTGAATCGAGATGGATTTTATCACGATTCATCCTGCAGCGATCTCTCTCTCTCTTTATATCTATCTATCTATATATATATATATATATATATATATGTGTGTGTGTGTGTGTGTGTGTGTATATATATTACCAAAAGTATTGGGACACCTTCCTTTACATGCACATGAACCTTAATGGCATCCCAGTCTTAGTCCGTAAGGTTCAATATTGCGTTGGTCTACCCTTTGCAGCTATAACAGCTTCAACTCTTCTGGGAAGGCTGTCCATAAGGTTTAGGAGTGTGTCGATTAAAGGTGCACATCTTCAGTCATCTCATAATTCGATTTGATTACAATTATCATGTCAACGATTCGATTTGATTCCGCGATGCATCACGATTACTGCCCATGGTTTTCATCAACAAAGTCAAGCAGTCAGAAAAACTGAAGGATGGAAGAATTGAAGGAAGGAAGGATGGAGGAGAGTGGTGATAGAGAAGGAGGAATCCATGAATAGGAAGAAAGGAGGAGTCTGGGGATAGGTAAGGAGGAATCCATGAATAGGAAAGGAAGGATGGAGGAGTCTGTGGATAGGGAGGGAGGAATCCATGAATAGGAAAGGAAGGATTGAGGAGTCTGTGGATAGGGAAGGAGGAATCCATGAATAGGAAAGGAAGGATGGAGGAGTCTGTGGATAGGTAAGGGGGAATCCATAAATAGAAAAAGGAAGGATGGAGGACTCTGGGGATAAGAAAGGAGGAATCCATGAGTAGGAAAGGAAGGATGGAGAAGTCTGGTGATAGCAACTAAAGGATGGAAGAGTCCAGGGATAGAACTGGAGGATGGAGGGCTCAAGGGATAATAATTGAAAGATGGTGAAATCCATGGATAGAGAATGGAAGTGTCTGGGGATAGGGATGGAGGAATCCATTAATAAGAAAGAAAGGATGGAAGAATCTGAGGATAGGAATGGAAGGCTGGAAGAGTCCAGGAATATTATGCGATGGAGGAGTCTGAGGTGAGGGTAATAGGAACTGAAGGATGAAGGGGTCCTGAGATAAGAATAGATGGGACCTCAGATTGTTCAGGGTTGCATGGGGTGTGGGTTGGAGACTGTGAATGGAGGTGAGATGGGTGAGGGTGGTGGCTATGCAGTGGCAATTGGTTTAAATGGGGAGGTGGAAGAGGAATGGGCTGGGAGCCATGTCTTTCGGAGTTTGGGTGATCTGGGGTTAGTGACCGGGAGCAGTTTGAGACATGAAAGGGGAGGGAGTTGGGCGAGAGACAGTGGGACCTGCAGGGGGAGGACTGGGTTGTGGAGGACATTAGGCAGTTTGACAGCCAGCTGGGAAAATGCTGTCATATATGCATTAAAAACAAAATAAAGCGGGCACTGCATAATTAGTTAGCAGCTAGCACATAGTGAATATACAACATTTAATAGACAATAAAACAAAAAAATGGTCTGCAATGCTTTGTGGTAATAAATGTTTAAAACCGTCTTATTAAATAGTGTGTGTGTATATATATATATATATATATATATATATATATAAATCTGTGATATGATTGAAAGAAATCTTCTGTGTATTCACGGTTGTTCCAGTGTGCTGTGTTCAAACCATTCACCAGGAATCAGAAATGACTGAACACAGCACACTCAGCTCAGATTTATATATATTTCAGGACTATATTTGCTCAATACTTAATAAGACTGTTTTGTACATTTATCACCACAAAGCGCTGCACACCATTTTTGTTTTATTGTCATATCTGCATGCATTGCTCTCTGTGTAGAGGTGCAGTGGGGGGACTGAGGACTGTGTGGATGCCGGTCGAGAAGGATGGGAATCGCTCCATGATGACACATTGGCAGGGGAACGCTATGGTAATGAGTGGGGGTGGCAGCTGGAACAGTATTATATGGTGGCAGGTTGGTGGTAAGGGGGTTTATTAGTCAGCTTGGACAGGACAGTCTGGCACCTCCCTTACCATGTCCAGTCCCCTCAGTGTTCTCCCCGCAGCTCCCTCATCTCGCTCTGCTGCTCTCTTGGCTCTCCTCTGTCTTGGGCTCGTCATCCTCCACCGTAACACCTATTGACAGGAAAGCCACAGCTGCCCGAACCCTTCTGGGACCAGAGTAGTGATGGCTCCGCTCTCCTCCCTGGAGTTCCGTGTTCCACAAGCCCTTTGGCATTACTCTCATCAGCAGCAGCACCAGCACAGACAGGCCGAGCCACGCCCAGATCTGGCCCTAGCCCTCCATGTCCCCGGCAACATGCACACAGTGTAGCTCCTCACGGCCTCATTCTGCCACCATGAGGTTGCCTGGATTTACTTTCTGTTGGTTGGTGAGGGGGAGAAACAATGAGGGGAGAGGGAAGAGGATTGATGGAAGGTGGCAACACATAGGTGGCCGGGTTTGAATGTCTGCTAACCCGCCATTAAGATAAATGTGACAAGGGGGAGGAGCCGCGATGCTGTCAGCACACTTCGCGATTCAGCTGATCTCCCCATTGATGCAGAATTAAGCAAGGCTGAATCATGATGCATTGATGCAATTATTTTCAACACCCCTAGTGTCTATGGGGATGTTTGACCATTTCTTCTAGAAACGCATTTTTGAGGTCAGGCACTAATGTTGGACAAGAAGGCCTGACTCACAGTTTCCACTCTAATTCATACCAAAGGTGTTCTGGCAGTTTGAAGTCAGGACTCTGTGAAGGCCAGTCAAGTTCCTCCACCCCAAGCTCGCTCATCCATGTCTTTATGGACCTTGCTTTGTGCACTGGTCCAAATCATTTGGTGGAGGGGGGTTGTTTTTAAGGGGTTGGGCTTGGCCCCTTAGTTCCAGTGAATGTAACACTTAAGGCATCAGCATACCAAACATTTTGGACAATTTCATGCTCCCAACTTTGTGGGAACAGTTTAGGGATGGACCCTTCCTGTTCCAACATGACTGTACACCGGTGCCAAAGCAAGGTGCAAAAAGACATGGATAATCACGTTTGGCGTGGAGGAACTTGACTGGCCTGCACAGAGTCCTGACCTCAACCCGATAGAACACCTTTGGGATGAATTAGAGCGGAGACTGCGAGCCAGGCCTTCCACATCAGTGCCTGACCTCACAAATGCGCTTCTGGAAGAATGGTTAAACATTTCCATAGACACCCTCCTAAACCTTGTAGACCGCTTTCCCAGAGGAGTTGAAGCTGTTATAGCTGCAAAGGCTGGGCCAACTCAATATTGAACCTTACGGACTAAGACTGGGATGCCATTAAAGTTCATGTAAGTGTAAAGGCAGGTGTCGCAATACTTTTGGTATTCTTGTGTGTGTGTGTGTGTGTGTGTGTGTGTGTGTATATATAATTTTTTTTTTTATTTAATTATGCACATTGTGATATATTTGTAGGTTAGCCATAATGGTTGTTCTCCTGTGATCCACTTGTGTCAATTCAGGTCTTCCAGGCAAGGTCTGTGTGAAAACAGTAGACACTGCAGTCTCTAATCATCTGATCACAAAAGATAACAATATTGTTTCTGGTATCCAGGGTGATCTTAGCCAATAATAAGCTTTTCTGGAGCAGTGGTACAACCAGCACCCAGATCATGCAATTTTTTTTCAGGAAAAAAAATTGCTTGATGATTACCTTATTACTTATTAAGTTTTGATGTGAGAACCCCTCCCACTGAGCTATTGTGTTCTGTTGGAAGGGAGACATCCCTGCTGGCAGAACACAATAATCACTGCTGGTGGCTATAGGCATGAAAAAAATTGATGGATCAACTTCAGTACCACCATACTGCCCATAGATGGATCGAAATCTCGGCTGGTCCCTGCTGAACCGGATGAGATTTGATCCATTTATGGCCAGCTTTATTATTCATGGAGAGAACGTATTTTTTTACTTAAAAAAATAGGGTGATCGGGTTATGCTGACTTGTATCCTACTAATTCATGCAAGGTTTGAATTGTAATGATAGGTCTACTTTAAATTAATTTAGCAGTTGATCCTTCACTCAGAATATGTCTTGTTTCATTGTGTATTAAGGCATGCGTTGACCATTAAACTTCTTTCTATAGTTGGATAATTTATGAACATCCTAATTTCGAGGGAAGAACCATTCCTATAGAAGAAGGTGACATTGAAGTTACTAATCCTTGGGGTGAAGAGCAGCAAGAAGAAAATCCCCCTAAACCTGTGGTGATTGGTTCATTAAGACATGTGATCAAGGTAAATAATACAATGCAGTATAGAGAGATCCAGGCCCCTGTCTGCAATGAAAATGCTACACTATATTAACATGGTTTTATAATGATAACATTATTGTATATTGCTGAAGTTCCGCTCCGTTAAAAAACGGTTTCTGTATACAGTATGGCAGAGATTGTTTCCATGCTCAATCTTTACTGCTGTCCATGACATTGGACTACCATTCTAACCAGCCTAAAGATGTGCTCTGATACTGAGGTGATACTTTTGTTATCTGTGTTCTCTAGTGAATGGTTTATAGGAACATCAGGAAAGCTTACTTAAAGTGTATCTAAAACCAAAATGTTTATTGGAGTAATGTAAGGTTGGGACGTTTTGTCTGTCTGTGTTCCCACTTGGCAGATTCGGTCTCCTTATTTGTACTGCTGACCATTGCCAATGTTGCCAATGTGAAATGAAAGTAATAGAAAATCCACTTTTACAGTTGTTTCTCAAAGTGATTTTAAAGGCATAAAGTTTTATACCCTAATGTATTCACTGCATTAAGGTAAAAAGCCTTCCACTATCAGCTCCCCCATCTTCCCCCCTAAATACATAACTGGCTTTTCTTTCGACCCTGTGCTGTGCCCAAGAGCAGTATCGCTGCTCTTTCTTGCTTCTCACAGGACACAGAGGCAGCAGCGACAGCAATTGGCTCCTGCTGCTGTCAATCAAATTCTGTAAGGGGGCGGGGCTAAGCCATGCTGTGTGTGTCTATGGACACACAAAACCCGGCTTGGGAGTGAGCCCACATTGTCTGCCCACATAGCAAGTGCCTTGAAATGGGGTTGGACACAGAAGAGGAGGAACCAAGCGCACCAGTGGGGCACCCCAGAAGAGGAGGTTTGGGGCTGCTCTATTGCACAGAGAAGGTAAATGCAACATGTTTATTATGTTAATTTAAAACAAAAGCCGAGCCTTTACAATCACTCTAAACAGGAAGTGAAAGTAATTTTCCAGTGGGACACCTGTTCCTGTTTAAGTGTGGTTTCCCCTTACTTTGCAGAGATTTCTTTCACTTCCTGTTTTGTCTCTGGGGTGGAAAGAGAAGGAAAATTTCCCCAATAGGACAAAACAGCAAAAAAAAACAAAACTAAACTTTTGGGTTGAGTTGTACTTTATTGTTCAGAGGGCAGATCTGAGGAGGAATTCCTCTGCCGAAGTCCACAATGAGGTAGCGGCTTATGGATCCTGCACCACTCCTGTTATGTGAAGGTATGTGCAGCAATAAGAAGACTTGGGGATGCAAACCCAATCTCATCCAAAACGCAGGCATCTGTATAGGGTGGCAGAACTCTGAATGGCTGAAGTGAAAAGCTCATTTGATTATGGGACACATTGAGAAATAACATGGAATGGTAATCTACGGCAACCGATCCAACATCTTTCACTGGCTGGACATCAGTAAACGGAACTCTGCTTGCTATTTGCTTACCATAGTTTATACATTATACCATTCTTTACTCAGTAAGCTTAGTCATATTGCTTTTGTATATTTTGCAAATGAGATTAGTATATTCCATCTTCAAAGACACCTCCAGTATATATTGGTCTTAATAAAAGCTAATGTATTTAAGAGTCTAAAATAAGAGCTGCAAGTAATCATATTAATAGTTGTACTGAACATTTACCATTGACGGTAAATGATCTGAATTTACGGTCTGGCATTAAAGCTCTTTTCATACAATGATACACTAGATTCCTACTGCAACAGGTTGTCATAGCTAAACTCTTAGAACCATATCTGTGGCTGATTTCTAATGCTGGGTACTGTGGGTCAAAACCATTTTATATTACATTATTAAGGCAAGTAGGCTATATATTTTTTTATGTATGTGTATGCTTGTGGTTTTATATGAGTCACTCAACCTTATGAGTCACGCAACCTAGTCATTTGAAGGAACAAATGGCATTTCCTTTTTATGTCTTCCTGCAAAATTTGTATGTTTTTATATTTGGTTACCAAAACACTAATTGTAACTTGAAAACCTGGATTGCTAGGCGTGTATGTATTAGACAAAATAGCATGGGTTTATAGCACAGTGAGCATAACTTGCTCCAATAAAGAACAATTATAAATCAGGAACTTCAGGCATCAAATGTAGTTTCCAGTCTAGTAAACAATTTTAATAATTTTAAGCTCTGATCGACTGGGGGCGGGGGTTGTTTTGGCCTCCGGAATACATTTGATTTTGGAATAAAGCTGTCAGTTACAAGTTAGGGGGGTCAGTGGAGATCCCTTGGCATGGAGAAGCAGCCTGTATCTGAACCAGATACCACAACAAATGTGAAGCAAAATATAATTAGCACAATATGCAAACAAAATACTCAGTGCAACGGAATAATACTCAAATCTAATGTCGATAGCCTACAAACTAGGCTTAACGAGATTACTGCCAACACCCCTCAGAGTGTATCCACATGTGACTCTTAATAAACTGTCAATAAACAAATAATGGTGTAGTGCAACCTATGTGAAATAAAACTATAAACAAGGTCCAAACAATGGAAAAATTACACCGTAGTGCAACTTTCTAGATAGTAAGCTTTAACGATCAGGGCCCTCTGATCCCTCCTGTATTGATTTGTATTGTAACTGTACTGTCTGCCCCCATGTTGTAAAGCGCTGCGCAAACTGTTGGCGCTATATAAATCCTTTATAATAATAGCTCTCAGTGATAGTTCATAAAATCAATGAATTTGTGATATCCAGTGACTTCAGTGACCACCACCTCTAGCTGAATTGCCTGCTCACCTCCAAATAGTGACCCCACTACAGGGTCCGCACCTGGTTTTATCGTCTTTACGGATTCCCCGGGAAAAAACTCTTCCTCCCAATAAACCTGGATCACGCTGACCTCATCCTCAGAATAGTGACCCCATTACAGAGTCACACCCGTCTGATGTTGTATCTCTCAGACTGCCACAGGGAGATGAATCTTTCTCCCAATGTCCCTGGATCACACTGACCTCCCCCTGGGAGCTCGATCATGTGTAGCCATAGAATGACAAAAGCAAACCATAGTGCTCTCTTCTACAAATATTTATTAAAACTGTACATAGGGATAAAATACTCAAATGTGCAAAACGTGCATATCATCAACTATCCACATTGATATAAAACCGAAAACAAATGTCATAAATGGCAGATCCTCACGCCTGTATGCATTACGCTGTTAACTGAGCTTCTTCAGCAAGTTTGATTTTGCACTATGGTTTGCCTTTGTCATTCTATGGTTACACTTGATCAAGCTCCCAGGAGGAGGTCAGTGTGATCCAGGGACATTGGGAGGAAGATTCATCTGAGAGATAGGACATCATGCGGGTTTGACTCTGTAATGGGGTCACTATTCTGAGGAGGAGGTCAGCGTGATCCAGGTTTATTGGGAGGAAGATTTTTTTTCCCGGGGAATCCTGAAAGTGTAGTGATTCCTGTAGTGGGGTCAATATTTTAGGGGTGAGCAGGCAATTCAGCTAGAGGTGGTGGTCACTGAAGTCACTGGATATCACAAATGTATTGATTTTATGAACTATCACTGAGAGTTGCACTACTGTGGAATTTTTACGTTATTTGGACTTTGTTTATAGTTTTATGTCACATAGGTTGCGCTACACCATTATTTGATTATTAACAGTCTATTGAGATACCACAACAAGACTATAAATAAATAATAAAATAAGGACTACCATTTTTATCTTTTACATCAAAAGGACGATTCTAAGGCTCTAGAGTACTCCCCCTGTTTTCTACTATTGCATGTGGGGATTTTTCCATTCCTTTTATTGGATTTTGGAATAAAGCTGGATCTGGACCTGTGAATTTTTGGTGTGACACTTCAGTGTTGATTTCCTACATGTGTGTAGAAAACGCGGGATGTCGCTCACCCAGCCTTCATACAAGGCGTAGGTTATGGCCTCAGCCAGCACCACTCCACTGGCCACGCCCTCTGATGGGGTTTTGCCTCAGCCACCGGGACTTAGTCATAGAGGTGGGAAGCTAGAGCAGGACTAGCGCATTTATGCATCATCAATCATGAAGGAAATAAGGTGAGCAGGTGTGTATGTGATTCAAATGAGGAGGGAAAAAAAAGGTCAAAGAGAGAATAAGGCCTCATACACATGGGAGTATCTAAAAAAAATAAACAAAACGTCGGGCGCGACGTCAAGGAAAAAAAAACTGCGTTTTTCGACGTTATGCATCGGCGTCAGTGAGCTTCGGCGTCAATAGGCGTTTTTAAAAAAAAATCATCCCTCTGCTATTTTTCAACCTAAAAACGTCGGCGCCGGAAAACGCCGGTATAATATTAGTTGGCGTTTGTTGGCATTTTGTGGCATCGGCGTCAAAAAATGCCAAAACGTTACAGCCTCAGAACGCGATGCCCGTGGGTTCTACTTTCAGCTCACTAACGCCGACGCCCTCTACAGCTCAAAAACGCAGACGTTTTTATGGGGCCATTGACTAACATGGAGAGCTGCAAAAAAACGACGCCGGCGTCAAAAAACGTCCGTGTGTATGAGGCCTTAAAGTAATGCGAAGTGAGAAGTAAAAATGGAAATAAAATAGACTGAATAGGAAGAATAAGGAAAATTGAAGAGTCAGTAAGGAGAAAAATTGGTAACGTATATAGAAAGAAAATGATTATGCTAAAAATAAAAATAACAAGGGGGAAAGGTATATAGAAAATGAATGAAGATGAAAAAAAAAATAGGAAAAACAATGAAAAATATTAAAATGAATAATACAGATGAAAAATACAAAATAAAAAGAATGCATGAAATAATGATTAAGAAAGTGAAACATGAAGAAGAAATGGCGAATAATATTAAAACTATGCAAAAAAATTATAATAAAAATGTTGGTTTAATTTTTTAATCATTTGCGGGTTCAAGTTGTCATTAGTATTCAAGCACAATGGGTGGTGCATACAAAACCCATGTAAAACACAATTGAAAAGCAATGCACATATAACGCATCACACCATAATCGCTAGATCCACTGCATTTATTATAAGATAACTTACAAAAAGATTCTTGTAAATTGGGTATTTAAAATGTAAAAACAATTTCCCTTGTCAACCTCTCCGTCCGTGCTCATAATAGCTGACACTAGACCATCTTTCTCCCACGTTCACTGACAGACGCAGCTCTCCATTGACATGTGGGTTATATGCAGATCCTATTAGGAGTTAACTAGGCAAAGAAAGAAAGAAAGCAAGCTGGCCCCTCCCAGGGTGCTGTCCTCTCTTCCCATATAATCCCCCTACTCTGCTCAGTACATCAGTTTTAACATGCCTAGTACAAGGAGTTGACCTGGCTCCCTTATGGGACCTGCGGATTAGATTTTTGCTACCGCTTTTTTATTTTTCTCAAGCTAATGAAGACTACTATCAAGAAGCCGGCTGGGGCATAGAGGGTTCCTGAAAACCCTGTACTTTCCCCAGCACAGCCAACTGATGCGAGCCAGTCCCAGGATATTAGTGGGTCTCGCCGCATCGTGCCCGTTCCATGCGGGTGGCCAGTGGGTGATCCCCACTTGTGCCCAGTGTCCGTATTTGATCCTGTCCAGGGGCTTGTGGCCAGCAGCATCCCTCCCCAGCTGGGGAGAAAAGTCTGCGACCGGGTGGCTACCCGCTGCGCCCGTCAGGAGTGGTTAGTGAGCCCCCCTAGGGGCGCTGGGGGGGGGCGCCGGGCGATTTTGGCATCTCTGCCTGCGTTAGCCGCCGGTAGAGGCGGGTCGCTGGGGCTCTCCTGGGTCCTTTCGTCCCTTCCTCTCCCCCCCCTCCCCCCGTGGAGCTTTCTGAGGGTGAACTTGTCCCCTCGGATGATGAGGATGACCAGGGGGCTAAGGCAGCGCGTGAAAAGGCACTGGTGTCTGCAATAATTTCTGGCATCCGTGCGTCTTTGCGACTGGACCAAGATGGCGAGTCGCAGACGTCTACTTATGTCCGCAGGACTGCCAGGCCTCCTAGGTCGCCCAGAGCTTACCCTTATGATACATTCTTTGATCGTCTGATCTATCAGGAATGGCAGCGCCCGCAGCATTCCTTCAC
This sequence comes from Glandirana rugosa, assembly GCA_018402905.1. Taxonomy (NCBI): domain Eukaryota; kingdom Metazoa; phylum Chordata; class Amphibia; order Anura; family Ranidae; genus Glandirana; species Glandirana rugosa. Next base: position 276,561 of record BLSH010495397.1, on the reverse strand, counting down.
CATGCCAAAGTGTTTCGCTATCCGGTATCCCTTTGAGGATAATTTCATAAAGAAGTGGGCGTCCCCCTCGGTGGACCCACCAGTGGCACGACTGAACAAGGCGACGACTATTCCCCTAGAGGGGTCGCCGTCGTTTTAAGGATCCTGACGATAGGAGGACGGAGGCAGTGTCTAAGGCACTTTTCATTTTGGCAGGATCGGCCTTGCGACCGGCCCTGGCGTCTGCCATGGCGGCGCAATATCTGTCTGAATGCACGGCAGAGCTGCAGAATGATCTGGACTGCGGCAGAAGGCTTGAGGCGTCGCAGAAAGCAGAACATGTGTTTCACGGTATCAAATACCTGTGTGATGCGGCTCTAAACCTGCTCCCTATGTTGTCCAAAATGTCTGTTTTTGCAGTCATTGTCAGACGGGTCCTTTGGTTGCGTTCGTGGTCGGGTGACTACACGTCCAAAAAAGGTTTAGCGGACCTCCCCTTTCAGGGTGGCTGTCTCTTTGGGCCTCAGTTGGATGAAATCATTAAGGATTTCACGGGCGGGAAGAGTACCTTTCTTCCGGAGCCCAGGCGGCGAGAATTTCGCCGCAAGCAGGGACCTGTCTCTTCGGGTCAGAAGAGGTTTTTTCGTGCCCCTGGCGCAGCGCGCAAGGGCGCGCGAGACGGCAAGGCTGCTGCAGGGGCCGGCAAAAGACCCTGGCAACGCAAAAGCAGAGGATAAGCCCTCCTCTGCATGATGGGTTCCCCCCACCCGTAGATCGGGTGGGGGGACGTCTTCTGGGGTTCCCAGACAGGTGGACTGCCCGCATTTCCAACCGGTGGGTGCAGGAAGTGGTGTCCTCCGGGTACAGGATAGAGTTCAGCACTCTACCCCCAGACAGGTTCTTCCCATCGAACTTAAGACTCCCACATCAACGTCGGGAGGCCCTTTTCGGGCGGTTCAGGCACTATCAGACCAAGGGGTGATCGTGCCGGTACCTCAGCCAGAGAGGTTTCACGGTTTCTACTCGAACCTATTTGTGGTCCCCAAGAAAGGGGGGGGGGGGTAAGGCCAGTTTTGGACCTGAAGGCGCTAAACTTTTATGTGAAAGCGCGAAAATTCCGGATGGAATCGGTCCGCTCGGTCGTGGCCGCCCTTCATCAGGGGGACTTCCTGGCATCCCTGGACATCAGGGACGCGTATCTCCATGTTCCCATTTGTCTCCGTCACCAGCGCTCTCTATGCTTTGCGGTGGGAGATCTCCATTACCAGTTTGTGGCACTGCCCTTCGGTCTTGCCTTGGCTCCTCGGGTCTTCACCAAGTTGGTGGCCCCTGTGCTGGCGCTACTGAGGCAGAGGGGATTGCGGTGGTAGCTTACCTCGACGACTTGCTTCTGAGAGCAGAGTCTGCCTCAGCCCTGGAGGAGAGCGTGGCTTCCACCTGTTGCCTGGAATATCTGGGTCTGATTCTGGACACGGAGCAGGCGAAGGTGTTCTTACCCCCGGCCAAGCTGCGGTCCCTGCAATCAGCAGTCCGAACCTTACTGTCTCACCAGCAGTCATCATTACGGTTCTGTATGCGGGTGCTGGGGCTCATGGTGTCGGCCTTCGAGGCGGTACCTTACGCTCAGAGCCACACCCTGCTACTTCAGCGAGCGATTCTGTCTCGGTGGGACAGATCCCCACTGTCTCTGGACCAGTTGGTCAACTTGGATCATCAGACCAGGGCATCCTTGGCTTCAGGCCCCAGCTTTGACGCGGGGAAGAATTGTCTCTTCCTCTGACGTGGTCGATGATCACTACAGACGCCAGGCTGGGGGGGCGTCCTGGGCTCTCTATCGACCCAGGGTCGTTGGTCGGCGCAGGAATCTCGCCTTCCGATCAATGTGCTGGAGCTAAGAGCGATCAGACTCTGTCTATCCCGCTGGACGGCGAGGCTGCAAGGGCTCCCGATTCTGGTTCAATCGGACAATGCCACAGCAGTGGCGTATGTGTACCATCAGGGCGGAGCGAGAAGTGCGGCAGCGGCTGCAGAAGCAGCTCTCATTCTGCGTTGGGCAGAACTTCACGTTCTGGCAATCTCCGCCTTCTACATTCCAGGTGTAGAAAATTGGCAGGCGAACTTCCTCGCCAGACGCTGGATCAGGGGGAATGGTCCCTCCATCCAAAAGTGTTCAGTCAGATTTGCCACAAGTGGGGCACGCCAGACGTGGACCTCATGGGGTCTCGGTTCAACCACAAAGTAAAGACCTTTGTGTGCAGGACAAGAGACCCGTTGGCGGTGGCCACAGACGTGCTTGTGGCACCTTGGGGTCGGTATCGTCTTCTGTACGTCTATCCTCCCATCAAACTTCTCCCGCGCCCACTGCGCAGGGTGGAAGTGGAGGGAATTCCGATGATCCTGGTGGCTCTGGATTGGCCCCGGCGTTCGCGGTACGCCGACGTAGTAAGAATGGTGGCAGACGCTCCCTGGCGTCTCCCGCTGCGAGACGATCTGCTGTCTCAGGGACCCATATTGCACCCTGCTTTACACTCGCTGGCTTTGACGGCCTGACTATTGAGTCCCAGGTGCTGAGGGACAGGGGTGTAGACGACTCAGTGGTTCCTACCATGCTGAAGACGTGCAAGTGTACTTCACGCAAAATTTATCATCGCACCTGGAAGGCCTATATTGTCTGGTGTGAGGCGGGGGGTTGGAACCCTCGCTCTTATGTGGTGTCTAGGGTCCTGACTTTTTTACAACAGGGCCCGAATAAAAAATTGGCCTTGAGTACTCTCAAGGGCCAGATATCGGCCTTGGCGATTCTTTTCCAACGCCCTTTGGCGCCACATTCCTTGATTCGTACATTTGTAAAGGGTGTGCGCCATGTGGCTCCTCAGGTACGGTCGCCTATGGCACCGTGGGATTTGAATTTTGTGCTTTCAGTGCTTCAGAAGCCACCTTATGAGAAGATCAGGGATATTCCCTTACAATGTTGTTGCAGAAAGTGGCTTTCTTGGTGGCCATTACATCCGCTAGGCGGGTGTCTGAGTTGGCAGCGTTGTCCTGCGGGTCTCCTTACTTGGTCCTGCACAGGGACAAGGCGGTATTGCGCCCGTCGCCTTCTTTTTTGGCCGAAGGTGGTTTCTTCTTTTCATATTAACGAAGACATTGTTCTTCCTTCGTTGTGTCCACAAATTTCCCATCCTAAGGAGATTTAGCTGCATTCCTTGGATGTCGTATGGGCTTTGCGGGTGTATTTGGCGGCTACAGACTCTTTTCGGAGGTCTGACGCGTTGTTTGTCCTGACGGATGGTCCACGCAAAGGATTGCCGGCCTCGTCAGCTACTGTCTCTCGCTGGATCAGACAGACCGTGACTCATGCGTATTCTGTTCGGGGCAAAGTGCCTCCTTTTCCAGTCACAGCTCATTCTACCAGGGCTGTTAGCACTTCCTGGGCTGTTCGACACTAGGCCTTGGTGTCACAGGTGTGCAAGGCGGCTATTTGGGCCTCAGTGCACACGTTTACTAAGTTTTATAAAGTTGATGTGTCCGCATCTTCGGATGCTGCTTTTGGCCGTAAAGATTTATAGGCGGCAGTGTAGGTGCGTCTGGCGCCTCTTCAGAGGTTCTGTTGGGTACAGTTGTTGTCGTTTACCCACCCCTCTTAATGACACAGCTTTGGGACATCCCCACATGTCAATGGAGAGCTGCGTCTGTCAGTGAACGTAGGAGAAAAAGGGATTTTATCTTACCGTAAAATCCTTTTCTCTGAGTTCACTGACCGACGCAGCACCCACCCCTCTGCGTTTTTTTCGGTACGGCTTGTTAAGAACTGATGTACTGAGCAGAGTAGGGGGATTATATGGGAAGAGAGGACAGCCCTCTGGGAGGGGCCAACTTGCTTTCTTTCTTTGCCTAGTTAACTCCTAATAGGATCTGCATATAACCCACATGTCAATGGAGAGCTGCGTCTGTCAGTGAACTCGGAGAAAAGGATTTTACGGTAAGTTTTAATAAAATCCCTTTTTTTCCTTTCACTCACAGCTCTAGAATCTCTACTCCACACCCTCACTCAAAAATTATAAGCATTTACAGTACAGGCAGTCCCCTAGTTACAAACATCCGGCTTACGAATGACTCCTACTTACAAACAGAGGGAGACAACAGGAAGTGAGAGGAAATCTCCCCCTAGGAAGGGAAATTCACTCCTATAAGAGTTATTATGGGGAAAAGGTGTCTCCACTGATGCAATCCAATTATTATTGGGACAGGAAGTGAGGTGAAATCTTCTGACCAGAAACAGACAGAAAAACAAAACTTACAGGGGTGTTTGGTGCTAGCCAAAAAGCGTAAAAATAGTTTTTTTGGCTGAAGCTACACTTAAAAAAAATGTACCTGTTCCGACTTACAAACAAATTCAACTTAAGAACAAACCTACAGTCCCTATCTTGTTTGTAACACGTGGGACCGCCTGTACACGGAAAGAAATGTATGGATGCATAGCACAGATTTCTTAGTGCATTTAAAAATCAACTTAAAGTAACAGCTATTATGTGTATCTTTGGAATGCAAGTACATTACATCTGTTTTAAATACAAAGACTCTAATGGGGAAAAGTGCATTTTCTTGTAGGATTACAGAGTTTGCCAGATCGACCTGTTCACAGATCCAGGAGGTTTAGGAATCATGACATCGTATGTTGATGATACAGAAGAGCTGCAAGTGTATGGCAGGCTGCAGAGAACATGTTCCGTTAAAGTGCATTGTGGAGTGTAAGTAACAGAATTTCTTAGAACAAATAAGTTTGTTTTTAACACGGCATTGCATTTGAAAACATTGGGGTTGATTTACTAAATCCACCTCAATAGACTGTTTGCAATGTAAGTTGCACTTTGTAAGGGAATTTTCCCCAGAGATTGGTGAATGATGTGAAGCTCTGCTGATTTTCATCATCCAATCATGTTTAAGAAAAAAATGCTGTTTTTTTTTTTTTTTTTTTAGATTTTCCTCGCACGTGATCAGCTATTTTTTTGCAAAGTGAGCTACATTCACTAAGTTCTGGGGAAAATTCCTTTCCAAAATGAAACTTCCCTTCCAAAGTGAATACCCCATTTGCCTTTAGTAAATTAACCCCATTAACTCAGTCATGTGGAAAGCAGTATTTAAATTGTATGACATTAAAGCAGCATTTTCTTAGCAGTGATTTAAAGATGGATTCACTAAATATTTGTATTTTATTTGTGGTCAACAAATTTGCAGGTTAACAGGCTTCAATTCATCTGGATTCAGACTTACATTAATGATTTCAATGGTGATGAGATTAACGAAAGCTGTTCTTAATTGCTTCAGCTCCGGAAGGTTTTAACCCCCCCATTTTTTTTGCTATTCCACACTGCGCCATTTTAACTGAATTGTGCGGTCATGCAATACTGTACCCAAACACAGTTGATATAATTTTATAGAGCTTTATTTTGGTGATATTTGATCACCTTTGGGGGAGGGGTTAAACTTGCTTAATCTGCTACAGGTCTTTGGTATATAAAAAAAAAAAAATCCCAATTAGTGTATATTATTTGGTTTGTGTGAAAGTTATACCGTCAACTATAGGGTCAATTCACCAAACTTTACCGCATGCGATAAGGGTATCATATTAAACTATTGTATACAGTAAATTAAGTCCAATTCATAAAAAAAGAAAAGAACGATTATCCGGTATTTATCGGAAAGAAAAAAAATGTCAACCCAGCATGCACCAGTCCGTGACGTCACAAGGGTCCACCAGATGATGTATCCAGATGGCCCTGCTCCTTCCCTATATAAGAAATGATAAATGGCGGAGCCTGCAGTAGGCGGCCAGCCTTTGACGGCGGGAGCATTTTTTTTTTTTTTCTCTTTTCAGGTGCAGTGTGTGGCGTGATTGACGATGGATTTACATGGGAGGAACACTGTTTTTTTATTTTTTAATAAAGGAATTGTCAAAAACTGTGTGTTTATTACTTTGTGACACTTTTTTGGTGAATGGGTGAACCCCATACTCATTCACACGGGGGGGGCGGGATTTAGGGACCCCCTTGTTAACCACTTCCCGACCGCGCGCCGTGTTTTCACGGCGGCAGTCGGGATGCTGAGCGCGAATCGCTGTAAAAAGGCGGCAATATACGAACAGCCACTAGGGGGCACGCGCGCACCCGCCGCACTCCTGGCTCGGGTGGACCTGATGTCCGCCGGCGAGCCGCGATGAGCGGCCACGGAAAGAACGGGGAACCCCACTCTGTTAGTAGGGGCATGAGAGATCTTCTGATCCCTGTCACTGGGATCAGTTAGATCTCTCATGCCCATGTTAGCCCAACCCCCCCACAGTAAGAACACACCCAGGGAACACATTTAACCCCTAGCTCTTCCCCCCCCAGGTTAACCCCTTCACTGCCAATGACATTTATACAGTAATCAGTGGACATTTAAATTTCTGATCGCTGAATTAATGTCATTGGTCCCAAAAAAAGTGTCAAAAATGTCCGACATGTCCGCTGCAATATCGCAGTACCGCTAAAAATCGCAGATCGCCGCCATTACTAGTAAAAAAAAAAATAAAAACCCCAGAAATGAATTCTCATCATCCGTAAACGCGGCCACTTTTGCGCAAACCAATCAATAAACGCCAATTGCGATTTTTTTTATCACAAATATGAGGAATTATATAAATTGGCCAAAAACTGTGAAAAAAAATGTTTTTTTATATTTTTTTTTTTTTTGGATTTGAATTTTAGCAAAAAGTAAGAAATTTGGGTTTTCTTGCAAAATGGTCGCTCTTCTTTTGTTTATAGCGGCGATCAGAAATGACGCAGAGGCGATCAAATACCACCAAAAGAAAGCTCTATTTGTGGGGAAAAAAAGGACACAAATTTTGTTTGGGTGCAACGTCGCACGAACGCGCAATTGTCAGTTAAAGCGACGCAGCGCCGAATCGCAAAAAGTGCTCTGGTCCTAAAGCTGGAAAACCTTCCGGTTGGTAAGTGGTTAAAGGGAGCTTCCAGATTCCGATAAGCCCCCCACCCACAACCTCTGGCCATGGTTGTGGGGATGAAGCCCTTGCCCTCATCAACATGGGGACAAAGTGCTTTGGGGTGGGGGGGAGCAGAGCCCCCTGCACCAAAGCACCCCCCCCCCCCATGTTGAGGGCATGTGGCCTGTTATGGTTCAGGACCTGCCGGGCGGCATGTTCAGGTAAGGGTCTAGTATGGATTTTTGGGGGGACCCCACACGTTTTCTTTTTATCTTGGCGTGGGGTTCCCCTTAAAACCCATACCAGACCCAAAGGGCCTGGTATGCATTAGAGGGGGACCCACTGCGTTTTTTTTTCCCCATTATTTTAAATGTCAACTTTTTACATTCAGCTGTCAGCAGGGAACCCGCTGACAGCTGATGAGCCATCCGTTGTTAAGGACGTGATGGCCGGCTTCTCGGCCCGCTCCTCAGCAACCAGCTTAATGTGGTAAATTGATGCATTAAATAATGCAGCAATTACCGCTAAATTGAACAAATACCGCATTCGGTATTTAAAGCAGAATTCTTAACGCATTTAACACTTGCACAATTGTTACGCATTTTATGAGCCGTTATTTAACTCTTAGTGAAATGACCCTATACACTGGAATTTTTTTTTTATACTAGTAAATCAGCGACTTGTAACGGAACTTTGATAGTGAGGCGGGCAATCTGACACTGGGGGAAACTGACTAACTGCCTCTGACCTCACCAGTAACAGAATTAAAGTGATCAGTGCTAATAATATGCGCTGTCACTGTACTAATGACACTGGGCAGGAAGGGGTTAACATATTGGACAATCAAGGGGTTAAATGTGTTCCTAATAAGTGTTTATGAATGTACTGTGTGCTGCTTTTACTGGGAATCTAGTTGTTTTTATTTCCTGCTTAGCAGGGAATGAACAAACAACGAGATCCCCTGTCACTGAACACAGCTCTGTGTTGTTTTCATTCACAGAGCTGTGTTCGGTGAAGCTCAGAGCTGATCACTGTGGGTACCGGCAGTCAATCATTGGCCGGGCCCAGTGATTGGTATGTGCTGTGACTAATCTCAGCACAGCTGGGCCAGTGGGCACACAAGCGCGCGCACACCCCCCTGACCAAGCGTGCGGATCATGAACTAGGTACATAATCCAGCGCAGAGAGGCTGCTCTGCCACCATATATGTAAGCTATATGGTTGGCAAGCGCTTAAGGTGTATATAATGTTAAGCCAAATTAAAATAAGACCAAATTATTATAAACCCAAATTGTTTGTGCCCAATTTTGGAGATTTTTTCTTGTCAAGCAACAGTAAGTGAGAGGAAATCACTAAAAAGTGAGAGAAATTCCCCGCTTAAACAGCTGTCCTCAGAACAAATGTTCTCCTGGGACAATTTGGAAAATTTGCCTTGACCTCTTGATCTGCTGACAGCCCTAAGTTTTACCTTTCCCATCAATTTCTGTCCCAGTAACAATGGTCACAGGACAAATTGAGAGGCTGAATCTACCAGCAGGATCAGCAATAGAAACATTCCCTATTCAAAAGTAAAAAAAATTGTTTTGGTTATACATAAACTTTAAGCCGGGGGTCGGCAACCAGTGGATCACAGGCTGTCGATCGCGGTTATCTAACAGGTAGACCACGACCTGACATGCCCGCCAGCTCCTGCCACCTGTACGATCTACATGTGAAGCTGAGCCGCGGTGCAGAGTGCGCTCCTGCACCTGGCACCTGTGTAATAAGTATACGTACACTTCTGTCAGGTGTGGTGATCTCCAGCCGACAGAAGATTTCTAGTCCTAGCCTCTGCCTTGCTGTCATTCAGAGGCCTGGGAGGTGGGAGAGGACCAGAGATTGGCAGCAGCATCGCGAGAGAGCATAAAATGAATGCAAGTAATAACAAGGCACTGGTTGGCAGATTTACATTGACATTTTTGACATTGTAATGTTGTGTTACAGTGGCAGTGTGGGGGGTGGTGAAAGCATTAATTAAAAATTACATTAGTAATGTGCAGCATGAAGAGGTTAATGTGCTGCCACTGGTCAGAGTTAGTTAAATAAACTTTTTGTGCTGCATTAGTGGTACCAGTGTCAATGTTAATTAACCCCTTTATACTGCAGCATGAAAGGGTTAATTAAAGAGGAGCTCCGTGCTCCCCCAAAAAATTCAAAGTCAGCAGCTACAAATACTGTAGCTGCTAACTTTTAATATAAGGTCACTTACCTGTCCAGGGATCCAGCAATGTCCTCACCCAAGCCGATTCTTCAATCAGCTTCAGGTGCAGGCGCCAGCATCTGTAGTAAGAGGATCGGGAAGTGAAGCCTTGCGGCTTCACAGCCGGTTTCCTACTGCATATGCGTGAGCGTCTTATGAATGGTCCCATAGTCTTTTAGGACCTGTAAAGTGTCCCAGAAGACTGCGGGGGGCCGAATTTCCAACTCAGATCGCCGTAGCGATCTGAGCCGGGAGTCGGAGCGTGTACCTGTCAAAACCAGAAACCCACTCCCTCCCAAAAATTGCCAAATGTGGCGTGGGGGGGGGCAAACCAGTGGAGCTTACCCTTTTGGGTGGAGCTCCGCTTTAACACTGCCACAAACCACCAATAGGGAGGGTAGTTTGAAAGTAGAATGCAAACAGAAAAGTTAGTGCATACAACACATTGATAGCAGAGCTCCCAGGTGCTCGATCCACAGTCGCTAGCTGAGTAGAGTAATGTGGGAAACATGATCCGCACACCGGTTGTTGATCTTAAAAAAAATCGTAATTTATTGAAAAGCCACAGTGTACAAACATAGATAAAATCAGTTGACGCATTTCAGCCTATAAGACCTTAGTCATAACCATCGGTTTGAAAGTAGAATTCAGGCTTGCACTAACCTTAAAAACTGCCCCCCACCCCCTTACCCCTACACCTATGCTGACTAACCTATTTTCAGGCTGCTCCAATCTGGTCACGTTATCTCATCTGTGTGATCCAGCAGCGTATGCAGGGGAGATGACGGAGCGCCAACGACGACAGTGACATGGGGACCTATGGGTGACATCCAGGCTTTATCAGCCATCACCAATCGCTTTCTCCCCTGCCCCCCCCCCCCCCCCCCCGTGCTACTAGTACCGCCATGCGGCGATGGCGGCGGATAGCCGCCATTTTGTCTGAGTCGCGTTCGGCAGCCATTTTGCTGTAGCCGCGGCCATTTTGATGGCTGTTTTGGCCTCTTGTGACCGATCGGCGGCCATTTTGCCGTAGTCCCGGCCTTTTTGGATGTGCTTTTGGCCTCTTGTGACTGCTCGGCGGCCATTTTTGGTATGCCTTCCTGAAGAAAACGTGCGTGTCGGCTCCGGTTTCTCCCTCTTCTCATCTGGATAGCGGTGCAAGCACAGTGGCAGTAACAGCACAAGGCAGGGGCGGACAGCACTCCTACTGGGATGCAGCGCTAGAAGGGCACTAACAGCAAGTATAGCTGGCTCTCCCTGGGGTGTCGGTGGCGGTGGGCACAGTCCACCTGGGCATTTACCCGGTTGCTCTGTGGGGCAGTTGGTGGGACTGCATAGTGGGGGTGTCATGGCCTATAGGCCTAGCAAGTGTTCAGGTGGCACAATGGCGCCTGAACCTGTGGGTTCTTCTCCGGAGGGGTCCGTGGAAGCTCAAGCTGCGCTGGGACCTCCCCTAGATCAATTAACTTCCATTTTGGGAGAGTTTTTCGCCCGCGGTGTACCAAGCCGTGCTAAGGGGGTGTCTAAAAAGCGTCCACCCCCCCATCTTCTGGGGAGGAATCTGAACCGGAAGGGGCCTCAGTGGTCACAGGGACCCCCGTGGAGCTCTCAGATGGTGAACTGGAGCCCTCGGACGGTGAGGAAGACCAGGGGGCCTCGGCGCGCGAAAGGGCGCTGGTGGCCTCCCTGATCACTGATGTCCATGAGTCATTGCGGCTGGACCAAGCCGGGGAGTCGCAGGAGACTTCCTACGTTTGTGGGTCCTTTAAGTCGTCATGGACCCCTAAGACATATCCTTATGCCCAATTTTTTGACCAGTTTGTGTATAAGGAATGGCAGCGTCCGCAGAATTCCTTTTCACTGCCCAAACGTTTCTCTGTGCGCTATCGCTTTGAGGACAGTTTTTTGCAGAAGTGGGCATCCCCCGCAGTAGACCCTCCGGTGGCTCGTCTGAATAAGGTGACGACCATTCCCTTGGAACGGTCTCCATCTTTTAAGGATCCGGCGAAGAGGCGGACGGAGGCGGTATCCAAGGCTTTGTTCTTGGTGGCGGGGGCGGCCATGAGGCCAGCTCTGGCGTCGGCCATGGTGGCACAGTCACTTACGGAATGTGCAACAGAATTGCACAATGATTTGGGCTGTGGGTGCTCACCTTAGGTTTTGCAACGGGCTGACCACCTGATACAGGGTCTCCGGTACCTGTGTGACGTGGCCTTTGACCTGCTCCCCGTGCTGTCGAAGATTTCTGTTTTTGCAGTCATTATCAGACGGGTGCTGTGATTGCGGTGTTGGTCGGGTTGCCACGCGTCCAAAAAGGGCCTCACGGATCTTCCTTTTCAGGGTGGTCGGCTTTTTGGGGCGCAATTGGATGAAATCATTAAGGATTTTACCGGGGGGAAGTAAACCTTTCTTCCAGAACCCAAGCGGTGGGATTACCGCCGTAAGCAGGGTCCTTCATCATCGGCCAGAAGCGTTTTTTTTCGTGTGCCCGGTTCAGCGGGCAAGGGCCCAAGGTCCGGCAAGTCTGCCTCGGGGTCCAGTAAGCGGCCCTGGCAGCGCAAGCCCGAAAAGACAAAGGAAAAGTCCTCCACATGATGGGTTGCCCCTGCCCAACTCTCGGGTGGGGGGCCGGCTTCTGGGGTTCGCAGACAGGTGGACTGCCCGCATTTCTGACCGGTGGGTACGGGAAGTGGTGTCTTCCAGGTACAGGATAGAGTTCAGCACTCTACCCCCAGACAGGTTCTTCCCATCGAACTTGAGGCTTCCGCCGGGGCATCGGGAAGCTCTCTTAGGGGCTGTTCAGACGCTGTCCGAACAAGGGGTGATTGTGCTGGTACCTCCGTTGGAAAGGTTCCGCGGCTTCTATTCAAATCTCTTTGTGGTGCCCAAAAAGGGTGGGGTCAGGCCAGTCCTGGATCTAAAAGCGCTAAATCACTTTGTGAAAGCGCAAAAATTCAGGATGGAATCTGTCCGCTTGATCGTGGCCGCCCTTCACCAAGGGGACTTCATGGCATCTCTGGATATCAGGGCTTATCTGTATGTTCCCATTTGTCTCCGGCATCAGCGCTTCTTGTGCTTTGCGGTAGGAGACCTACATTACCAATTTGTGGCACTTCCCTTCGGTCTGGCCTTGGCTCCTCGGGTCTTCACCAAGCTGTTGGCTCCGGTGCTGGCTCTATTGAGGCAGAGAGGCATTGCTGTGGTAGCATACCCCGACGACCTACTCCTGCGAGCGGAGTCAGCTTCGGCTCTGGAGGACAATGTTGCTATCACCATGGCCTTGATGAGAGACTTCGGCTGGCTGATCAACCTACAGAAGTTGACGTTGACTCCGTCCTGTCGACTGGAATATCTGGGTCTAATACTGGACACGGAGCAGGCGAAGGTATTCCTACCGCCGGCTAAGTTGCTGACACTACAAGCAGCAGTGCGAATCCTGCTGTCACGTCGGTGGTCCTCCTTACGGTTCTGTATGCGGGTGTTGGGGCTCATGGTCTCGACCTTCGAGGTGATACCCTACGCCCAGAGTCACACTCAGCTCCTGCAGCGAGCAATCCTGTTACGGTGGGACAAGTCTCCATTGTCCCTGGACCAGCTGATCAAATTAGATCATTAGACCAGGGGGTCGCTGACCTGGTGGCTCCGGGCCCCGGCTTTGACTTTGGGGAAGTTGTTTCTCCCCCTAAATTGGTCGATAGTCACGACGGACGCCAGCCTATCAGGCTGGGGAGGGGTCCTGGGGCAGTTGTCTGCTCAGGATCATTGGTCAACGCAGGAATCTCGCCTTACGATAAATGTGCTGGAGTTGAGGGCGATCAGGCTCTGTCTCTCCCACTGGTCGGCAAGGCTGCGCGGCCTCCCGGTTCGGGTTCAGTCGGACAACGCCACGGCAGTGGCGTACGTGAACCATCAAGGCGGAACAAGGAGCTCGGCAGCAGCTGCGGAAACGGCCCACATTCTGAGGTGGGCAGAACTTCACGTGACGGCGATCTCCGCCATTTACAATCCTGGACGTAGAGAACTGGCAGGCTGACTTTCTCAGTCACCAGACACTGGATCAGGGGGAATGGTCCCTACATCCAGAGGTGTTCCGCCAGATTTGCCACAGGTGGGGCACGCCAGACGTGGATCTAATGGCATCCAGGTTCCATCACAAGGTGCAGACTTTCGTGTGCAGAACACGGGATCCCTTGGCGGCTGCCACGGATGCTCTGGTAGCACCTTGGGTTCGATACCGGCTTCTGTACGCCTTCCCTCATCTGAAGCTTCTACCGCAGCTACTGCGCAGGATAGAAGCGGAGGGGATCTTGACAATCCTGGTGGCTCCGGACTGGCCTCAGCGCCCTCGGCGTGGTGCGGATGGTAACAGATGTTCCCTGGTGGCTCCCGCTTCGCGAAGATCTGCTGTCACAGGGACCCATCCTGCACCCTGCTTTACCCTCATTGGCTTTGATGGGTTGGCTATTGAGTCCCAGGTGCTGAGGGATAGGGGTGTCTCTGACTCCGTGATCCCTACCATGCTTAAGGTGCGCAAGCGTACTTCGCGCAAGATATATCATCGCACCTGGAAGGCTTATATTGCCTGGTGTGAGGCGGGGGTTGGAACCCCCGCTCTTTCGCCATAGCTCGGGTGCTGGCTTTCTTGCAGGAAGGCCTGGATAACAAGTTGGCTTTGAGTACGCTCAAAGGCCAGATTTCTGCCTTGGCAATCTTTTTTCAGCGTCCATTAGCGACGCATTCTTTGATCCGTACATTTGTACAGGGTGTACGCCATGTGGCTCTTCAGTTACGGTCGCCTTTGGCACCGTGGGATTTAAATTTAGTACTATCTGTACTGCAGAAACCACCATATGAGAGGATCAGGGATATTCCCTTACAATTGTCACAGAAGGTGGCTTTTTTGGTGGCCATCACATCAGCTAGGCGGGTGTCTGAGTTGGCGGCCCTGTCCTGTAGGTCTCCCTACTTGGTCCTTCATAAGGATAAAGCGGTGCTGCGCCCTTCTCCTTAGTTTCTGCCGAAGGTGGTTTCCTCTTTTCACACTTCCCGACCAGCGCCGTAAAAAGGCGGTGGTCGGGTTTGAGCGGCTGTACCGGGACATAGCCTGCGCCTGCAGGCTATATCCCGGTATCATTTTTTAGAGCTGGTGGTCGGCTATCCAGGGGTAATGACCGATCCGGCTCGGGAGCCGCTCGGTCATTACCCCAGGGTGCGGGAGGGGACGCCCCCCCTCCCGTCGCCTTCCGCCGCTCTACTCCTACCTCCCGTCCCACCGGGAGACCGGAGCGACGATCCGGCGTGTCCGCCGGCTGGAAGGAGACCTGACAAAAGCTG
>BLSH010495397.1:202335-225498 GCA_018402905.1 Glandirana rugosa | reverse complement strand
GTTCACTGACAGACGCAGCACCCACCCCTCTGGGCTCTGTTTTGGTACGGCTTGTGTACAAACTGGAGAGTCCTCTGTGAGGGGGGGTTTTAATGTAGGAAAGGAGGACGGCCCCCAGGGGAGGGGCCAGCTGAACTCTTTCCCTGCCTAGTTAACTCCTAGTAAGACGAACATAAAACCCCACAAAGTCAAGAAGAAGCTGCGTCTGTCAGTGAACTCGGAGAAAAGGATTTTACGGTAAGTTATAATAAAATCCCTTTATTTCAGAGAAGCATTGCAATAAAAATACACATTTGCTAAATAGGAAAGACCTTATGTCTCTTGCCATGGTATGGCATAGGCAAAATTAGTTGTGTTGTTGCTTTCTATTAATATATCCATTTCTAGAGCAAAACCCTTCATAGTGTTTTAAACTATTTGCTGCGGTGTGCATAGATATTGTAAATCAATAAGAATTTCCACATCCACATTAAATGTATTACATTGTAACATTATTGAAGACTAGCAAAGTGTGCCGATTTGTTTGTTTTATTAATGTGCACGTACAGCATTTTTCACCATGACACTTCTGTGCCGTAGACGCCAATGCAAAAGCAATCTGTGCTTACTCGAACACAGCCATATACAGCCATTCACTTGTATTAAAGGCATGAGTGGCTTTCCAGGTGCAAGAGAGTGACAGGGATTGTACACTTCAGCACTCAGGAGCTTCTATATTCCACTTGAATATGAACATTAAAGTTCCCACGCCCATATCTCCAGGTCAGACTGTCACTGACAACTTCTGTTCCCACTTATTGTTGAGAACCAGCATGATTCCCAGTAATATCTTATGACATTGTGATCACAAGCTATTTTGTGTCCAGCTATTTCTGTGTGCACTTGCTGTGCACACAGAAAAGAAAAAATATTTTTTAGACTAGTACAGGTTTTTAAAGGAAAAAAAGTTCTTTTCACATTTGTATTCATTTGGTAGCCTATAACAGGGGTTTCCAATCTTTCTAAACAAAGGGCCAGTTTACTGAACTACAAACTTTAGGGGGCCAGACTGTGACCAGAGGGAGAAGAAAATGTCCTGTGGTCAGTGGGATTAAACTATGCCCCATGATTGGTATTAGGGGGAGTAATAGTGCCCCATTGTTGATATCAGTGGGAGGAATAGTGCCCCATCATTGGCGTCAGTGGGAGGAATAGTGCCCCATTGGTGGTGTCAGTGGGAGGAATAGTGTCCCATCATTAGTCTCAGTGGGAGAAATAGAGCCCCATCATTGGTGTCAGTGGCAGGAATAGTGCTCTATCAATGGTGTCAGTGGGAGGAATAGTGGCCCATCATTGGTGTCAGTGAGAACAATAGTGCCCCATTGTTGGTATTAATAGGGGAAATGGTGACCCATCATCAATGGAAGGAATAGTGCATCTTAGTTGGTGTCAGTGAGAGGACTAGTGCCCCATTGTCGGTGTCGGTGGCAGGAACTATGCCCCACAGTTGCTGACAGTAGGGGGAATAATGCCCCAAGGGCTGGATAAAAGCAAGCAAAGGGCCACAGTTTGGAGACCACTGTCCTATAATAAAAAAATATATATATTTATTGATGTACCAAATAAAAGCATTATTGTAAAACTATGTAAAATTATTCAAAATTAGTTCTTGTCAAGTGAATTGACGTATGCTGAAGTTGTTAAATTTGGTCTGGACATCTAGACATCAATGACTTCTAGTAATGTAAGGGATAATATATATCCTTTGCACATTGTTTAAAACATTTCTTCTGGCACATGTATGCAAACAGTTACGGTGTTTTTGGAGGGTTCCCTTAACGTGTATATTTTTATTTCTGGTTTTGGGTAACTAGGAGAGGGTTAGACCCCCCTGCATTGCTTACTTTGTCCCCACTGGGGGAGAATCACCTCCCTCTTTATTCTGGTGATGATGGTGATAGAAAGTGGTAGGAAACCCAAAAATGTAGAGTTGTCCGTTAACTTTTTAGAGATTTCCTCTGATTTCCTGTTGCATCTCCAGCACAGGGATGGGAAATCTCCCCATGGGACCTCAGGCAATGGAAATTAATCAGATAAGGATTTTACCCTTCCCTAGCCTATTCAAAACTAAAAAAAGAAGTTGGCTTTACATACACTTTAACCCTTTCGCTGCCACTGACATTAGGCTTATTTTGGTGTCAGCAGAAGCTTTTACACACACTCCTAGCTGCTACACCAGCTGGAAGTGTGCATGTGTATTTTACAAGCTGACTGTGGGTTTCTGGTATAGGTTATTTAGGGTTTTACAGCCACCCAATCACTTCCACAGCCACCGGAATACACCACTTCCCCAATATGACACCCACCGCTGTGTCATACTGGACCAATACGCTGATATCATGTGACCTAAAAAATTGCAACTACAATAAATGTATTCTCCTGGGTCTCTGCTTTCTGAAAATATATAATTTTGGGGGTTTAAACTAATCTTCAGGTATAAAATGTGCATTCAACACATTTTAATGTGCATTTTTGTGAAAAAAGGCTCTGGCAACAAAGGGGTTAAATGCATTTACTCTATGCAAATGATTTTCTGTAAGCTGATTTTGGTATTGCATTTTGCAATGCATGTCAATGAGTTAGCAGATTAAAAAATAGACTATAATTCTGGAAATGCTGTGACTTGTAACAGACTCCCTTGTGTGCCATTATAGGACATGGTTCCTGCCACAGGCATGTCTCCTCTTTTTTTAGCACAAGACACTATTAATATGCTGGTAAACAGATCTGTTAGCCATATTATTTATATAGTGCATGTTCCCACAACTGTGACATTCTTCATCCCGGAAAACAGAAGAGTCACTGGCCCAAAACAGAGCAAGCAGATAAGGCTCACCCTAGATTACACTTTGGATTTTTTTGTTGACTGTTGTAATCCTTTTAAACTTACTCATAAGCATTAGAAGTTCATCATCTGAGGCCTATGACAGCTTTGGCTTTTCCTTGGACTGTTTATGAGCCTTTCTCAGTTTGTATTTATTTATTTATTCATTACAAGTACCTTTATATTGTTGTCAATTTCGCATATCGCCGTACCAACCCAAGCGATGTTGGTACAGTGATCTCCCCCGTTGTGCTATTGTATTCTGACAGGGGGACTGCTCTCTTTCCTGCCAGAATACACTGAGCAGCGCTTGCAGCCATTGGCTGTGAGTGCTGATTGGATGCTGCTTTTCCAAGATGTCCCTTCAACAAAATTCGGTCGTTAGACTGCTGTACACATTGAACAAAAATCATCTGGTTCCTGCTGAACAGTGTGTACCCAGCTTTATTCAATGATTTGCCTCTGTTCTTTTCTTTTTCCCTTTCATCTTACATACATCCTCCTCCCTTTCTTTGTGTGGGATCAGGCCAAGTCATACCCTACCTTGGTAAAAATCCAAGGATGCCAATTTATGTGTGAGAGGACTACCTTGCTCTAATCCTTCCCAAATTGTGCTTGTTTTTTTAATTGTGTTTTCGAAAACCCATCTTGAGGCAAGGAGGTCGAACTGGTTAGTCACTTTTCCCATTGATGTTTTAGATTTTTATACCAGTGTAATAGTTTGAATGTGAGCAGTGCCTGTGTTCACCTATGTTTGTAACAATATTTCTATAGTGTATATAAAAAGTCAGACGCTACTAAACTACTTCAGTTTTTCATGACAAATCATAAGTAAAAAAATAATATAGTAAACCTAAGTCCATAGAAAAATATCAATTCACAAGAAGTGTAAATATTAAAAATCCATTTAAAAGTGTAAATAGTCCTACTTAAAGTCCTCCAACCACCATGGTTAGGATATAAAGGGTTTGCATCTACCATTAGTGCTCCACCACAGTGCATACAAAATGCACACTCCGCAACCATAAGGCCTCATACACACACGGACGTTTTTTAATGCCACGTTTTTTTGAAGCTCTCCATGTTATTCAATGGCCCCATACAAAACGCTGACGTTTTTGAGCTGTAGATAGCGTCGGCATTTGTAAGCTGTAAGCAGAACCCACGGCCAGCATGTTCTGAAGCTGCAACCAGACGTGTTGCCAGGGAACAGGAAATTACGTCAACAATGGCGGATGCGCAGCCTCAATGCATTTCGCTTAACCAGCATCATCAGGGAGCTTAGTCTGCACGTCTGCCATGGCTGACATAATTTCATGTTGGGTCTCGGGCAACACTTCTGGTTGTTGGAACACACGCCAGCTCGGACAGAGCACAGGACAAACTAGGCTGTTTATGTTGGTGGTAACAGCAACACCCTACAATGCAACTGTGAATTTGTTTTTATACCCATATATTTTTAATAAACAATATTGCACTATCTTGGAATATTATACTTTTTCTGGGTCCCGGTGGTTTTAAATGAGAGCAGGAGATGGCCAATTGTTGGTGCCATTGTATACAGCAGTATATGTGGATCATTAGAACTGTGATCTGAGGGGTGGTACCCCTAAATATCGGAGGAGTGTTTAACATGGTTGTTGAGTGTGCATTTTGTACGCACTGTGGTGGAGCACTAATGGAAGGAGATTCAAACACTTTATATCCATAAGCACAGTGGTTGGAGGACTTTAAGAAGGACTATTTATACTTTTATATGGATTTTCAATATTTACCCTTTTTGTGAATTGATATTTTTCTATGGACTTATGTTTACTATTTGTCATGAAAAACTTAGGTAGTTTAGTATAGTGCCTGACTTTTTATATACAATATAGTTTAGTTTAAAGGTGGGCTACTCACCTAAAGGGGCAGCTGCACATGTTTAATCAAATTTATATATTTTTTACTTTTCACAAGGTTGGTGCCATACTTACTATTCTGTGTAACAATATTTCTGTTTATGAAAGTGAGGTTTCTGAAATGTAATACAGCATCCGGTTGGATGATAGTTCTAATATGTGGACTGAACTACTATTTAATAAAAAATAAATTTATATATATATAAAAATAGTGAAATCATTTTTAAAACCCCTTACCTAGCCTCTATACATATGAACGCAAATGGGCACATAGCGCTTATTTACTTGACTCTTTATTTTCTTCTCCTCAATGAAAATGTGGAAATTTTATTGTGTTTGTGAACACTACAATATATTTAGGTATATATATTTAACTGAAAATATAAATTTGATAAACAATTGTGCCAATATTGTACAGTAAGAAAAAATAGCAAATACTACAATTTTATTCCAGGGGTCCCCTGCTTTGTAATAAAATATACGAGGGGGAATTCAATAAAGCTGCTTATTCCTGGTGTTCATCCCTTTTGTTAATGTGTTGTGCCAAATGCATGAAGCATCTGTGACACCTTTGGTTCTGACAGGGACTTATGTGCCAAATTTAGGGAGCGTCTACATTGTGATGCAATGCCTGCACCCACTTTAAAATGAAATACTTAGGGAATGATTTACTAAAGCTGGCGAATGCAAAATCTGGTGCAGCTGTGCATGGTAGCCAATCAGCTTCTAAATTCTGCTTGTGCAATTAAGCTTTCACAATAAAACCTGGAAGCTGATTGACTTTTATGCAGAGCTGCACCAGATTTTGCACTCTGCAGCTTTAGTAAATCAACCCCTTAGAGTTTGTATCTTAGAAAATTTGAGCAAATTAGACCATCTCTCTTTTGGCATAGTGAGAGACCCTGGCACAGATTTTGTGAAAGTGTCACGTGTGGTACATGAAGGTACATGAATTTGGCACATGCTGCACCACATATGAAACACTTGCAAAATCTGTCTGCATGAGTCTTTATGAATTCCAGGGATAATGATTTGAGGTTTTAGCTGTGTTTTCACTTTGTGTATTTCTTGGGGTTAAAAAAAAAATAAAAAAGACACCTCATTTCATTTATAAATAATTCTGCCATCTTTGGTACCAGAAACATAACTTTAGTGCCATGATAATTGGGGAAAATGTGCAGAATTAGATTACTACTTTATAGTTATTAATGCTAGTTGTTTTAAAAGTATCACACTTAAAAAAAAAAAAAAGTATTTTTAATTTGGCAACAAAACTCAACCTCTGCTCTCATATTGTCTTCTGTGTTATTTCTGTGCCTAAAAAAATAGATTCATTGCAATTAGCTGGTTTTGACCTCTGCCACTAATTCATTGTATTAATTTTTGTTTCCTTGTCAACAGGCACTTATGCTGAAACATCTCTTTATAGCAGCATAGGGCCACTGGCAGCAGCTCTTATTTACAGATTAGAACTTTGGCTGTCAAACTGACAACAGGTTCTGATAGCAAACCCTGCAGGTATCCATCCATCTGTAGGGTGTATGAGGTTCATCCTAGGTCCATAACTGGTTAGGTAAAGTTTTTGGTGTTCGCCTTGCCATCAGGAAAAAGCAGATCTGCTATATCAAACCGCTGTACAAATGCCAATCTTTGTTAAAATTCAAAAGCTTTGTGTTAATTTGTGGTGCAATAATCTGAACCTTTGAGACTTCTGTCTATATAATGTCTTTTAAAAGTGGCTAGTCTACTACATATTGATCCACTATATGTTTCCTATCCACTCTCTTTATTTATGTTTACATGTTTCATGCTTCTTTTGTTAAGAATATATTAGTGTACATTATAGTAATTTCAATCATTTGTAACCTGCAGATTGCTGAAGAATGCAGTATGGCCAGTGCAGGGAGCCTGATCACCGCTGGCAGCAAACTTGGCTTCAGCCTGGATGAACCTGGAACATCACCAGTTCTTTGGAGTATCAGTCCTGAGGGCAGAATCCACAGTCGATCAAAACCAAATCTAGTTTTAGATGTCAAAGGTAAGGTGTATTTTAAAGGTATACTTCGGGATAAATGGGAAATTTTACTTTGAAATGGATAAAGGGATGTCAGACATAACTGTGTATTACCATCCCAGCACTGGTAATTTTATTTAAATATGGTAATGTATCTGTGCCATTCAGATATGCCCAACTGCTGTAGGCTCCCAAATAAAGAGAGGGCATTGCACAACATGATCCAAGTGACCTGAGGATGTTGTTCAGTTCAGAACCATGGGAGAATTCTGTAATCTAGTGTTAATCTGGTTACAGGGTAATTGTGCCTTCCATGTAAACTGGCTATTTGTCCTTCCTCCGCTATTGCATCAGTATTTGAACTTTCAGCATTAATTGGCTTTGTCTCCACCCTCCCAACAAACTTTCTAAGACAAATATTATACCCTATGACCAAGCCTGGCACTTTTCTATATATACATGCATTGCAGACCACCACATCAAGAGAGGATATAAACTTGTCTTGGCAATCCCCATTCTGTGCCTGTGTGTTTCAGCTTTACCTATGGATTTTACATGTCAAGTAAACAAACTTTGCACACCAGTGACACTTAGAGAGTTCCATGTTTGTCTGGGCCAACCTAGCCCAAATTAACTATTTCTAATAGAGAAAGATGTGGTTCCTGAGTCTCCTTTAATTGACTGTAGTAGCACTAGCTAAATACAGCAAGTTGCAATGTGTTCTGGGAGCAGAGGTGGGTGGATCATATCACAATGTCCACCTTGGCCAATTAGAGTAAGCCTTGTATTCCTTGAAAAAACTACAGCCCAATTTCATAAAGGTTGGGACACTATGTAAAATCTACATAAAAACAATGCAATGATTTTCAAATCTCATAAACCCATATTTCATTCACAATAAAAAAAGAAAACATGTCAAATGTTTAAACTGAGAAAATGGACCATTTTAGGAAAAAAATAAGGTCATTTTGAAATTGATGGCAGCAGCACTTTTTTATTTCCAAATGGAAGATGGACCTCCCAGGTGCTAAAGCTGAAGAAGACTGGTTACTAATCTGGTCTACAGTTGCTTCCTGCTCTATAGACAAATTCAGATGAATCTGTGTTCAATAGTGTACATGGCCCCATCTCGGCTAGAACACCTTCATCTATCTCACTCATGTTTGCTTTCACGTTTGTGCTGCCTCGGGAGATGCTTTACATGTTTGGAAGGTTTTGGACCAAAGTCCTCAAGCCAGAGGCTCTGGTGCAAGGAACCATAATGGGCCCCCCTGACCGGGGCCCTTCCCACTGGTTCAGGGACCCTTTACTCCTGTTGCAGGGTTCCTTATTACAGTCCCTCAGCAGGACCCTTTTACATGTTCTGCAGTGGGCCCCCTTCCTGACGTCTTGGGGGCCTCCTACAGTGGCAAAATGCCAGGGCCTAGTCGGAAGTCCGACCGTGGTAGTTCTGCCACTGCCTTAAGCTCTTACAACATTTTTTCCACTGTTCCATACCGAGAGACCCTTGGTTGGCTTTATTTAATCTCAAACATCCAGTCCTCTCTTAAACTCATTTAAATTAGCAACCCATGTTTTATCAGCAGCAAAAGCCTGGAAAAAAAAACAATTCACTAGTTTTCAGGAGTCTGCCAGTGCATCAATATATTCTTTATCAACAACAGATAAAAATACAATAAATTTGTTTTGGTAGGGTCCCTTGGATACAATACAATAGTCAGTAGAAAGTTACTATTCCTTGTAGGGGAAGAACAGCCATGATGTTCCATACCATCCCTTCCGTTTTTTTCCCCTAACCCTTCCTCTTGCCCCAGGTTACCTTTTCCCTCCTCTTTTCCTCTGTTTCTTTTACACACTACTGGAACCTTTCTCTTGCTACATTTTCCTTCTCTGAGGCCTTCACTTTCATCCTCTCCTTTGAAGTATGCCTCTCAATTACATCACTGGCTCATTCCAGACCAATACTTTTCCTGTTGTTCAAACGTATTTCAAGGTACTTACAAGACACTCCTGTATCTATGGCTTCATGTTCCATATACCTGCAGGCTTTTGCCATGCCTGAACAGAATGTTATACCACTGAGTCTCATTGTCCTGGCAGCTAACTGTGTATAACTCACAAAAGCATAATTTCTGTACCTTGAAGTTTTCTAATAGAAATTATTAAAAGTGAAATTGTTAATTCAGGCCGGTGTGTCCCATACAAACGAGTTAAAGTGACATTAAACATGGAGCTTTTCTTTAAGTGGTTCTAAAGGCTGAAGGTTTTTAACCTTAATGCAGCTCCCAACCCCCGTTATACTTACCCGAGCCTGATCTTGATCCAGCGATGTGCATGAGAGAAGCGGCTGTCTCAGCTCTCTCCCTCCTCATAGGCTCAGAGACATCAGTGGGAGCCACTGGCTTGGCTTGGGAACAAGTCCGCACAAGGGCACCCATAGCAAGCAGCTTGCCATGGTGGGTACTTGGCGGGTGGGAGGATCAAGGAGCGCCAGTGGGGGACCCGAGAAGAGGAGGATCGGGGTTGCTCTGTGCAAAACCACTGCACAGAGCAGGTAAGTATAACATGTTCGTTATTAAAAAAAAAAAAAATAAGCGTTTACATTTACTTTAAATGCCTCTTGGCATACACAAAGCTTATATTGATTTGTGTAAATCCTGACAGTAGAATCTAAGCAGAATATACCCTGTTTCAGTGTAACCCTTGTAGTAATGACTACTAGATGTAATATTCAGATGATATTAAACTAGTGACACTGTTGTATAATGATAGATGTTTTGTATATTTGGGCAACATGAGTTCCAGTGATTTTACGTCCCAACTTGTGCTCTCTGAATTGCTACATTTTATTTTTTTCCCCCTAATATATACATTTACATATATATTAATTGCCTGCTAATACCAATAGTAAAAGTATATTGAATGAAAGCTGTACTCATTTTGACGTGATCAGATACTGCTTATTCATTAAATTGTACACATTTTTCTTTCCCACAGGGGGCAATCAGTATGATCAACAACACATTGTGCTGAACCCAGTAACAGAAGACAAGCTCACCCAGCTGTGGGAAATATGTGTTTTATAAACAGACACGGAT
This sequence comes from Glandirana rugosa, assembly GCA_018402905.1. NCBI lineage: Eukaryota > Metazoa > Chordata > Amphibia > Anura > Ranidae > Glandirana > Glandirana rugosa. The sequence goes on along the minus strand of BLSH010495397.1, from coordinate 215,622 downwards.
GTAAAGTGGATGTTCTGGTGACCCAAGGCACTCATTGTTCATTCTATGCGCTGGCTGCCTGTACTGCTGCTAGGAGACCTGTATCCTGAGAATCATGACTTTCAGAGGATATGTTTACATCACCAACGAGTTTGCCATGGAGTTAACTGGTTTCATGTTCAATGGTTCTTCGATTGCCTTCTATTAACTTTTCTTTGTAAAGCTTGAAGCTTGTGCAATATTCAAAGGAACTTCATTTGAACCTCTAGCACAGTCAAGGCAAAAAAAGGCCTACCATGTGGAACTTCGATGTGTTATAGTGACTCTTGTATATAGACTATTAAAAAGTGAGGCAACTCACAAACCTTCACTACAAACACTTGATCATAGATCTATATGTTGTCATCTCAAAGTGATACCTGCACTGTTTTATTGGTACCCACTCAGCTTGATGCCCCTTTAAGGCTATTATCAAAAACCAAAAGTATTCATAAGCACTGCTAAGCTACCTAGACTACAAACCAATTCACTGGATTCTCCTCATATGTACAAATTTCAGTTCTAAGTGACTTTTTTCCTGTTTGCCCTAGCAGATTTCTATGTAGTTGTACAATATAACTGGTCAGTCAGGCGCTGTCTTGTGCAAACAGCTGAGTGTTTTAAGTAGAAAAAGTCCTGTTTAATTCAGCAATGATGATTGGGTGAATCCATTGTGGCAAAATGTATAGCATTGGAGCAATGCTCACGTTTGTTGTGGACACACAAGGAAATTCCACCATCATCAAGCACACAAAGGGTTTTTCCGAGGCACTCTTTTTAGTTCTAATAAAATACTCAAAACAAGCATATGTAGGTCCCCCCAATAAATCTTAGATCAAATCTGATATATTTGCCATGCATGTGCAGTTGTCAAAAGACATCTTGGACATCCCACTGAGAGATTTTTCCTCGCTTCCCATAATATTCAGCCTTGCTTTTTCCATGTGTTTCCCATCACCGTCTTCATCCGTTAATGCCTTGCGATCCTTCATGTGTCCCATCCCTTTGTTGTACACCAGCTCTGATCCTTGGAGCCTTCTCCATGTGTACAGTATGCATTATCCATTTTAAACAGGCATATTCTTTACATGTGGTCAGGAGCATGTTTTAAAGTGACATCGCACTATTTCTGACCACTAAAGGGGGAATTTCCAAGAAACCAAATACTCCTGAATGAATGGATGTTTTTATGTATTTTTTTTTTTTTTTATGCATCTTTCATTCATCACTACAGAAAAAGGCACAATACCAGGAGCTGCTTCGTGTTTAAATATTAGCAAAATGCATTACTCGTTTTTTACTGCTGTTCCATGGAACTTACATTCTAATATAGCCTAGTGGTACATTTGTTAAATCCTTGCACATGTGTTGTGGTCATATGTGGGTAGTATTACTGTAATACAGATTATTCATTGGTTAAGATAAACATTTTGATAAGGACTTTTGAAGAACTCTATAAGTAGCCATGAGCAAAGATTGTTGATGCCATCATTTAATGTAATTTCTCGGCTGATTGCATTTGCAAGGAAAATGCTTCAGTAAGCTGGGTATACACATATCAAAATTTGGCAGGTTCAGCAGGATCTGGATGAATTTTGGTACGTTTGTAACCCTGTCTTTTTAACTAGTCAGACTGGTTTCTGTCGAATGGTCCTGCTGGAAAACCAGCATTCGATCAGCCATTGCAGCCAATGGCTGATCAGTGTATTCTGGCGGGGGGTAGTCCCCACTGTCAAACTACAACAGCGCAGCAGGAGAGATCCCTGCATCCACATTGCTTGTGTGGATAGAAGAGTCTGTCATTTTTGTTCTTAATTCAACCTGCTGATTGAATAAAAAAACTCTACGTATATACCCTGCTTAAAATTTTGTGGAATTTCGTGGAACCGAGCCAGTTGATAAATATTGAAAGAAACTGAAAATACCTTGGGCAAAACAGCATCCATTAATGGCCCTGTATACAACAGACATTATGATTATCTTTGTAATTCTACAAAACATACTGCACAGAAAAAGGGATTGTGGTGTGTACGCCATAAAAGACAAAGTCTAGTTTGGGGTAGAGACAGCTCATGCATTCTCATAAAAGAGGCAAATTGCTCTCATTTAATGAAAACTTGTATCTTGCTGAATGTTATCTTATCAGTGCAACTCTTACAAACCCGGCACTTTAAGTCATGCCCATACTAAGCTTTCTCTGAAAGAATTTTGGGTAGAATACAAGACAGGAAAGCATTCAGAGAATTAATATAACTAGAATATTTATGGAAAAGCTCACAATTAGGCTGCTTTCACACTGGAGCATTTTACAGACGCTATTTAGCTAAAAATAGCGTCTGTAAAGCGCCTCAAAAGTCCCCCCCTAATCCACTCCAATGTGAAAGCCCTGAGTGCTTTCACACTGGGGCAGTGCGCTAGCAGGACGTTACAAAAAGTCCTGCAAGCAGCATCTTTGGGGCGGTCAGGGGAGCGGTAATATGCCGCTCCTCTACGGCCCCTGCCATTGAAATGCATGGCAAGCGCTGCCGAAGCGGCTGCACACTGCCTCGGTAGCGCTGAGCGCCGGCACTTTTAACCCCTTGTGGGGGGTTAAAAGCGCGGCGCTCCCACATAGCGGAACCCTATCCCTGGTAAAACTCCTCTAAATCTAGCGGTGTTTTACCGCGACCGCGGGTCCCGCTCCAGTGTGAAAGTAGCCTTAGAGACACAAGCAATAAACATATTGAGTATTTCTGACCACTGGATCTTAAAGCTTTATTTCAGGATATTTTAAAAGAAAATTATATTAATATGGCTTTATTTAAAAAATACCTTATGTGCCTTTCATGTTTGTCGTTAAGAGGTTTACTCTTTTGTTTCTGGACTTCTTTATAGTTGGTGGATATTTTTCTACAACCCTTTTTTTGAAATATAAATAAAACAGATTTTACCTTTGAATCTATTGTCTTGGTCTGATTTATAGTAACAAGAACATTGCATCCTGAAAACCACATATGTAAGTTAGAGGCAAATTGACTACTGTCTACTGACCTATCCACTATAGTTAACACAGATCTGGGCAGTGCCTGAAGAAGACTACCTCTACCTATGTAGTACATATTTAGGCAATTCTCTCTGCACCAGGTAACTGTACAGCAGTGTAGTAGATGTCAGGGGCTCTGCCTTTCTGCAGTCTGACAATCTGTGACACGTATGGCTCCTAGTTATGCCTACACTATCAGTTTTAGAACATCGTAGTCTCCTATTCACCTCTATTGTATATTGGTCTTACTAACTCTCCTGTGCCATCTAGTATTGGTCTCTTCTCCCTGACACAAACCTTTATTCTAGTCACGGTGCTGGGAGCGTGCACGATCGGGTGAGCCGTAGAGGCCCCTGTGAAGGGGTCACCCATCTAGAGGAAGTGGGGAAAACGGACCCCCCAAAAAAATAACAACGGAATTTCATGACAAGATTAGTAAATTCAGAATATGCAACTGTAAAGGGACAGGATTAGCAAAAAAAAAAAAAAAAGTTTAGTATCACTTTAAGGATTTAGAGAAGATCTAAGAAGAGTGGACCAAAATCCCTCCTGAGACGCGTGCAAATCTGGTCACCAACTACAAGAAATGTCTTACCTCTGTGCTTGCCAACAAGGGTTTCTCCACCAAGTACTAAGTCATGTTCTGCTTGGGGATCAAATACTTATTCTCTTCACTGAACTGTAACTCAATTTATAACATTTGTATCGTGTTTTTTCTGGACTTTGGTTGATATTCTTTCTGAATCATTTAAAATACACTATGATAAAAAAATATATAGACCGTTCATTTCTTTGTAAGTGGGCAAACTTACAAAATATGCAGAGGATCAAATGATTATTTTCCCCACTACATGGCATTTCACATGTCCTGCAACTTTGGGTCTCACAAGTCGGATCGTAATTTGCACAAGCGTGAAAGGAGTCTTAGACTTTACTTAGTTTTTCCCCAGGTTTTATTCCCTGCACTGGACAAGGAAAAGCGTTATGATCATGTTAACGTTAATCTTAAAAGGTAAGTTCTGTAATAAATACTTTACGTACATGCTGATTGAAAATGCACTACATTTTCCCTTTGATTTATGCATTTACAGAAGTTACATGACTTTGCTAAAATAATCTAATCCTTTGAATTTGTTCAGCAAAAGACAAGATTTTATTTTATGTCTTGCAGAAAATCTGTCTTTAATTAACTCTTGGCACTATTTTACAATAACATTTTTTAGTAACAATGGAAAAAATGAAAAGCCAGCTAAAAGTCTCCTAGCAGACAATCATACTTTTGCTGTTGCGTGCTCTTATTTATGTAGTTGAAGAGTATGTATAAAGCCAACAGGCTTTATTCTCTAAAGTTTACTGGAGGACACAGCATGGCATTACTGCCATCTACAGGATGGACACTACGTGGATTAAAAAAAAAGGGCAGTTCCTAATGAAGACATACCTACCTAACTCTGATGGGTCCCTATCCTCGCCGCCATGCTGGTCCGCCCAACATCCATCCCTTCCCCTCCCCTCCCTTCTTCTTTCTCTTACTCCCCTACTTCCCTATCTTATTCTCTCTGTTCCAAATTCTGCTCCACATATGGCATGTTTATTATGATTTGCTTTCTCGTTCTATGTTGGAATCCACTCATTCATAATTGATGTTCCTTACAACCACTGCAGACCAAAATGTCTAACCACAAGTACTATCAGTACAGATTCCCTACCAACAACTTCAATACCAACTGAGGGTAATTACTTCTTGTTGGGGATAAACCTTCACCCCTATGTGTCAGACATATTGACTTTTCCGACAGGCCTTGCGGAGGGGTAAGTGGGGGGGGCCCTGCCCTGATGGCACAGTGTGTACCCAATGGGGTGCCTCAGGACACGGCCCTTCTCAGGCTCAACGTGTTGACCTAGTAGCTACCTTGATCCTCTGACTCCATGTGATATTGAAGGTATTCCCCCATTTCTTGTTACTCATCCTATACCGCTCAGGTAGCCACCTTAATTGTTACCTGTACGTGTGTTGTAAACCCTGTTCAAATGTTGTGGTTCCGCCATTGTATTTGACCTGCTGTAACTATTATAATCTTTAATAAAATTTCTTAAATACAAAAAAAAAAAAGGGCAGTTCCCTCTAGTGGTCCTCTACAGCTATACCTGGTCAAAGGCTGAGGCTGGGTGCACACCTATGCGAATTGGATGCGGCTTACACCTCATCCAATTCGCATGACACTTACAAGAACATTGCTTTCTATTGTGCCTGTTCACATATGTCCGTTACAGCTGGGGTGCGGATTCAGTGCGAATTGAAAAAGAGTCCTGAACTGATACTGATGTAAACCTGACCTGATCCTGATCAAAAACTGACCTGAAACGCTCGTGCGATATAGCGGGATTACAGTACTGGGAAGTTCAAAATAGTAAAGTTAATCACGAAGCACCACACGTTACACACCTCATATTAATAAAAAAATAAAGTTACATTCCCCCTACACAATATACATTACCCCAATTAATAAAAAACATGTTTTCTATCAATATTTAAAGATCATACATGTACATGTGACTATTAATGTGAATGGTGTATAGTATGTCATGCAGCTATACACCATTCATCTAAATGAAAAATACATTTATAATTATTAAGAAGTCATTTTACTAAAGTACACGAATAAAAATAGTTTTAATAAACTAAAATTAAATATGTTTTATAATTGGGAAACCCCCGTATAACTGTAATAAAACAGTCCATAATTAGCACCATATTTTAGGGTTTAATAAAATATAGCAACTGAATGCATTCACCCCTTTCACACCAAAACGTTTTTCAGGCGAAAAACTCCCAGTTTGCTTTCACACTGGGGCGGTGCGAAAGCGGGACGGTAAAAAAAAGTCCTGCTAGCCGCATCTTTGCAGCGGTGTATTCACTGCTCCTATACCGCCCCTGCCCATTGAAAACAATGGTGCAGCGCTCCTCAAGGAACCGCTGAACACCAATTCGGGAGCGCCGCTAACCGTCACTTTTAACCCCTGTTCAACCCCTTGTAGGGGGTTAAAAGCGCACCGCCGCTATAACTAGCAGTAAAGGGACGCAAATTACTGGTGTTTTAGCGCTAACGCTCGGGTGGCCCCGGTGTGAAGGGGGGCTTAGGCATCTAGACATGGTGAAGAGGACTTCCTGGAGTTCAAACCAAGCATCAGAATGGGGAAGAATGGGGATTTAAGTGACTTTTAAAGTTGTATGGTTGTTGGCGCCAGACAAGCGACTTTTAAAGTTGTATGGTTGTTGGTGCCAGACAAGCTGGGCTGAGTATTTAAAAAACTGGTCTACTGGGATTTTCACACACAACCATCTCTCGGGTTTACAGAGAATGGTCTGATAAAGAGAAAATATCCATTGAGCGGCAGTTGTGTGGACGAAAATGCCTTGTCGGTATCAGAGGTCAGAGGAGAATGGGCAGATGGTTCAAGATGATAGAGTCAACAGTCACTCAAATGACCACTTGTTGTAACACAGATATGCAAAATACCATCGCTAAATGCAAAACACATTGAACCTTGGAGCAGATGGGTTAAAGCAGCAGAAGACCACACCAGGTACCCGTCCTGTCAGCTAAGAACCGGAAACTGAGGCTACAATTTGCTCAGGATCACCAAAATTGGACAATAGCAATGGTGAGGCCTGCTCTACTGCTAGCAGGACCTCCAAACCACCCATTACAGGCAAAGGTCATGGGCTCCCGGTTGTGAAGCCACGGCCCTCAAAGCATAGCAAAGTACCTTGGTGCTAGCTGGGTATAGACAGACCACTACTCCTAGCCCATCCTCTTCCAGCCCGCTCTGGCCTATCTTGCTGTCCAGTGACACTCCTTCCCCTGACTAGCTCCTCCGACCTCCACAGACTGTCCACTGTCTTCTCCCAGCCTGCTCCAGCCTTCTCGTCCAGCTCCCAGGGTCTGTCACTCACCAACACTGGTGGATCCTTTAAAGAGTCTTTAGTGTAGCCTTTCTGCTGCTCTCGCGCTCCCTTGTGCTACTCCAGGAACCGACTCCGCTCCTGGCTGCACCCAAGCCTCCAGGCCTCAAGGTCACCCCCCCAGACAGTATTTAAGGAGGCCTGCCAACCCAGGTTGGGGATTGGTCAGGGCTCCTTAACAGAAAGTGACACCTCCTCTCCCATCCCCCTTTTCCAGAGCCTTCTAGAAGCAAATGGGAGGAGTACCCGAGGGGTGTAACTTCCTGCAATCTCCAGCTCTCCCTGGGCCTCTCCCCTGCCCAGATCAAAACACTCAGGCCTGCACTTTTAGTCAGGCTTGACTAAATTTTGCCTTTCCTAACAAAAAACACACTACAAAAAGCACACCTATCACTATAGGGGTGCCACACACACATATATATATATATATATATATATATACATACATACACAGTATCTCACAAAAGTGAGTACACCCCTCACATTTTTGTAGATATTTTATTCTATCTTTCTCCTTACGTTCACTGACAGACTCAGCTCTTCATTGACTTTGTGGGGTTTTATGTTCGTCCTACTAGGAGTTAACTAGGCAGGGAAAAGAAACAGCTGGCCCCTCCCCTGGGGGCCGTCCTCTCTTCCTACATCAACCCCCCTCATAGCATAGCTCCTCAGTTTCAATGCCTAGTTCGCAAGGAGTTGACCTGGCTTCCCTTCAGGGGAACTGCGGTCCTATTGTGACCATTTCTACTTTTATTTTTACTTTTTCTGCAATCAAGATGATTCTGTCTATCAAGAAGCCAGTCGGGGCATAGAGAGTCCTAGAGCTCTGTACTTTCCCCGACCTGGCCAACATGATGCGAAGCCAGTCCCGCTGTAGGGGACCCGCCGCATCTTGCCCGTTCCGTGCGGGCGGCCCGGGGTGTAATCCCTTGTTAGTGCCCTTTACCGATGCAATTTGGCAGGGCGACTGTGGGCCTGCAGCATACCGCCATGAGTGGGCGGAAAGTCTGCGTTTTGGGTGGCTACCGCGGCGTCGGACTGGTAAGTGAGCGCCCTGCCTTCCCCCCTTTTTAGGGGCATGAAGGGGGCCCGACGTCCTGCACACAAAACTGTGATTTTCACACAAATTGTCCCGGGGTAGCCACTGGTGGGACACTATAGCTCCCTAACTTGACCCCTGCCTCACCCCGCCCCCCACCCAGCACCACCGCGATTGTCTGGGCCTTTTCGTCCGCATCGCCATGCGGCGACCGGCCGCCATTTTGCGGCGGACCGCCGCCATTTTGCCGTAGCCGTGGACGTTTTAAGCCTATGGGGCTTTCCCTCTAGTGCTCAGAGCGGCCATTCTCGGTACTGCACGTTTCCTGAAGGGTGTGTTTGGCCTCTAGTGTTTCACGGCGGCCATTTTGACTGCATGCTCTGCAATCTACACATGGCTGCAGCTTCTCCCTTCTCCCTGGAAGCGGTGATACGGGCAGCGCAGCTCTTCCTGACGATCTGCACTGTAACGGGCAGCGGAACAGCAAGTATAGCTGGGCTCCCTCCGGGTGCTGGTGGTGGTGGGTGATGTCCCCAGTATAGGCCTGTGGGTGTGTGGCTGTGTGGGGGCGCCCCTTTCTATTCCTGTGTCATTTCTGGGGTAACTATATCTGATCTTCCTGCTGAACCTGCTGAGGTGGCATCAGCAGCGACGCAATCTGATCAAGGGGCCTTTCTGGACCAGCTTTTTCCCTGTGGGGACGCCGCTCAGCGGGTCCCTAGGAAGCGTCCCCCTCCCCCTCATTTGTCCTCAGGGGAGGATTCGGAGCCGGATGTGGCCTCAGGGGTCTCAGGGACCCCTGCGGATCTGTCTGGTGAGGAAACGGGAGGCGACAGTGTTCTAACTGAAGGGGACCAGGGGCAAGCAGCTGCGCAAAAAAAAAAAAAAAAAAGCACTAGTTGCCGCCATCATTGCTGGCATTCGCACTAAGTTGCATCTGGATCAAGATAGTGAATCACGATCTGCTGCGTATGTGTGCGGGTCTTCTAGGCCCCCCCAGGGCCCCCAAGACTTATCCTTCCAACAAATTTTTTGACCATTTCCTATATCGTGAATGGCAGCGTCCACAGCGTTCCTCCTCGCTGACGACACGTTTTGCTGTTCGCTATCCCTTTGAGGAAAGCTTCCTAAAGAATTGGGAATCACCTGTGGTGGACCCCCCATTGCATGCCTCACTAAGGCGACTACTATTCCTATGGAAGGGACTCCTTCCTTTAAGGATCCCGCTGATAGAAAGACAGAGGCACCTTTGAAGTCCCTGTTCTTGAGCGCGGGCTCTGCTGTGCGACCAGCACTGGCTTCGGCTATGGCGGCACAGCATTTTTCCGAATGCATGGAAGAACTCATGAAGGACCTAGAAGGCGGTCGCCTGATGGAGGCGCCGCAGAAGGCTGAGTTTTTACTCCAAGGAATCAAATACCTGTGTGATGCGGCCATGGATATTCTGCCTCTGTTGTCCAGAATATTGAGCTCGGCCGTCAGACTCCGACGAATTCTTTGGTTGCGTTCCTGGTCCGGTGACCACGCTTCCAAAAGAGGTTTGGCTGACCTCTCTTTTCAAGGTGGGCGCCTTTTTGGCCCACGTCTAGATGAGATCATCAAGGATTTCACGGGAGGTAAGAGTACCTTCCTTCCGGAGCCCCGCAGGCGTGAGTTTCGCCGTAGACAGGAGCCCCCTCCTTCGGGTCAGAAGAAGTTTTTTCGCGCCCCGGGCGCGGCAAGTAAAGGGACCCGTGGCGGTAAGGTCGCTGCAGGGGCCGGAAAATGGCAGTGGCAGTGCAAGACGGAAAAGACGGAAGACAAGTCTTCTTCAGCCTGATGGGTTGCCCCCGCACGAGTGTCGGGTGGGGGGGCGTCTTCTGGGGTTTGCGGAGCGGTGGCTGGCCCGCATTTCGGACCGCTGGGTCCGGGAGGTGGTGTCCACCGGGTACAGGATAGAGTTCGTCACTCTACCCCCAGACAGGTTCTTCCCTTCAAATTTAAGTCTCCCGCAGGAGCATAGGAAGGCCCTCTCCGGGGCGGTACAGGCCCTCTCAGACCAAGGAGTGATTGTACCGGTTCCCCCAGGAGAGAGGTTTCGAGGTTTTTACTCAAACCTTTTTGTGGTACCCAAAAAAGGGGAGGGATTTCGGCCCATCCTGGACCTGAAGGCCCTGAACAGGTATGTCCGGACGCAAAAGTTCCGGATGGAGTCTGTTTGGTCGGTTGTGGCCGCCCTTCACCAAGGGGAATTTTTGGCGTCGTTGGACATAAGGGATGCGTACCTCCATGTACCCATCCATCCGCGACATCATCTTTTCCTGCGGTTCGCGATAGGGGATCTCCATTTTCAATTTGTGGCTCTCCCTTTCGGCCTGACCTCCGCACCCCGGGTCTTCACAAACTTGCTAGCCCCGGTGTTGGCGTTGCTGCGTCAGAGAGGAATTGCAATAGTGGCATACCTGGACGATCTGCTCCTGCGAGCGGACTCTGCCTCTGCTCTGGAGGAGAATGTGAGTATCACAATGGCCTCCCTGCTGGACTTCGGCTGGTTACTAAACCTGAAGAAGTCGTCGGATGTCCTCATCCCGCCGTTTGGAGTATCTGGGTCTCATTCTGGACACAGAACAGGCGAAGGTGTTCCTCCCTCTGAGAAAACTGCAGTGTCTACAGTCGGCAGTGCGCACCCTCCTGTCGCACCGTCGGTCTTCATTGCGGTTCTGTATGAGGGTGCTGGGACTCATGGTCTCGTCGTTCGAGTCGATACCCTTTGCTCAGAGTCACACTCGCTTCCTCCAACGAGCAATCCTGACTCAGTGGGACAAGTCCCATCGGTCGTTGGACCTTCCGATCTGGCTGAGTCCCCAGACCAGGGCGTCTCTGATCTGGTGGCTTTGGGACTCGGCCCTAACTCAGGGGAAGTCGTTCTTGCCTCTTCAGTGGATGATAATCACCATGGACGCCAGCCTAACGGGCTGGGGTGGAGTCCTGGGGCAGCTATCTGCTCAGGGTCGTTCGTCGGCCCAGGAGGCTCGCCTGCCCATCAATGTGCTGGAGCTGAGAGCAATCAGACTGTCTTTTTCATTGGACGATGAGATTGCAGGGCCGTCCGATCCAAATTCAATCGGACAACGCCACAGCGCTGCCGTATGCGAACCATCAGGGCGGCACAAAGAGCCCAGCGGCTGCAGTAGAGGCAGCTCTGACACTGCGATGGGCGGAACTTCACGTTCCGGCTATCTCAGCAGTTTACATTCCAGGCGTGGAGAACTGGCAGGCGGATTTTCTCAGTCGCCAGACGCTGGACCAGGGGGAGTGGCCCCTCCACCCGGAGGTGTTCAATCAGATTTGCCGCAGATGGGGGACGCCGGATGTCGATCTCATGGCGTCCCGGTTCAATCACAAAGTGAGGACCTTTGTATCCAGAACGAGGGATCCGTTGGCAGTGGCCACGGATGCTCTAGTGGCTCCCTGGAGCTGTTATCGTCTCCTGTACGCCTTCCCTCCGATAAAACTGCTCCCGAGATTGGTACGCAGAATCATGATGGAGGGGATACCAACTATTCTGGTGGCCCCGGATTGGCCCCAGCGCACCTGGTATGCCGACATGGTGCACATGGTGGCAGACGCCCCTTGGCGGCTCCCGATGCGAGACGATCTTCTGTCTCAAGGACCCATATTGCACCCTGCTTTACCCTCGCTGGCTTTGACGGCTTGGCTATTGAGTCCCAGGTGCTGAGGGATAGGGGAGTCGCCGACTCCGTAATCCCTACTCTGTTGAAAGCTCGCAAGTGCACTTCTCGTAAGATTCATCACCGCACCTGGAAGGCTTACATTGCTTGGTGCGAGGCGGAGGGCTATAACCTTTGCTCTTATGTCGTGTCCAGGGTCCTGACCTTTTTACAGCAGGGCCTGAATAAGAATTTGGCCTTGAGTACTCTCAAGGGCCAGATCTCGACTTTAGCCATACTCTTTCAGAGACCCTTAGCTTCGCACTCTCCGATTCGTACCTTTGTACAAGGTGTGCGACATGTGGCCCCTCGGGTAAGATCTCCGATGGCTCCGTGGGATCTGAATCTGGTGCTTTCTGTTCTTCAGAAACCACCTTATGAGAAAATCAGGGAGATTTCCTTACAGCTTCTGTCGCAGAAGGTGGCCTTCTTAGTTGCCATCACTTCTGCCAGAAGGGTGTCGGAATTGGCTGTACTATCATGCAAGTCTCCTTATTTGATAATGCATAGGGATAAGGCGGTCTTGCGACCCTCTCCTTTTCTTCCGAAGGTAGTTTCTTCTTTTCACATCAGTGAAGATATTGTCCTGCCTTCATTGTGCCCTCGTCCATCGCACCCAAAGGAGTTTGAGTTGCATGCCTTGGACGTAGTGAGGGCCTTACGGGTGTACTTGGCTGCTACAGCTCCCTTTTGAAAAGCTGACGCCTTGTTTGTTCTGCCAGAGGGCCCGCGTAAAGGATTGGTGGCCTCTTCGGCTACGATTTCTCATTGGATCAGAAAAACCGTGACTCATGCGTATTCTGTTCGGGGCAAGGTTCCCCCTTTTCCGGTCACGGCTCACTCTACCCGGGCGGTTAGTACTTCCTGGGTTTTCAGACACCAGGCTTCGGTTCAGACTTTCACTAAGTTTTATAAAGTTGATGTGTTTGCATCTTCGGATGCTGCTTTTGGCCGCAAAGTTTTGCAGGAGGCGGTGTAGGCGCGTCTGGCGCCTCCTCAGAGGTTCAGTTGGGTACAGTTGTTAGCGTTTACCCACCCCTCTTTTTTGACACAGCTTGGGGACGTCCCCACAAAGTCAATGAAGAGCTGCGTCTGTCAGTGGACATAAGGAGAAAAAGGGATTTTATTAAAACTTACCGTAAAATCCTTTTCTCCGAGCTCACTGACAGACGCAGCACCCACCCCTCTAGGCTCTGTTTCTATACGGCTTGTGTACGAACTGAGGAGCTATGCTATGAGGGGGTTTGATGTAGGAAGAGAGGACGGCCCCCAGGGGAGGGGCCAGCTGTTTCTTTTCCCTGCCTAGTTAACTCCTAGTAGGACGAACATAAAACCCCACAAAGTCAATGAAGAGTTGCGTCTGTCAGTGAACTCTGAGAAAAGGATTTTACGGTAAGTTTTAATAAAATCCCTTTTTTCATGTGACCACAATGTTCGACATGTGAGTGATGAAATATAACATCTTTTCATATTAAAAAAGTCACACCAGTGTACTTTTTTCCCTAAAATAATTTTGAATGGCATTTTAGGA
>BLSH010495397.1:132835-142945 GCA_018402905.1 Glandirana rugosa | reverse complement strand
GAAGGCGAAATCCAGGAAAGTGTGTATGCCTGGTAAGTAGTCAAGCAGTCAAGGCAGTGTAGTTTTGCCTACTTCATAAGTAGGTAAATAGTAGGCAAAAAAGTAGGCACCAGTAGTCAAAAAGAAATGTAGGTGATGGTTACGTTTTTGCCTACTTTTTGACTGGCAAGCAGGCAAATGTAGGTAAAAAGCAGGTTAGACAAAAAAACTGCCTACTTTTTATCCTGAAAGAGTTCAGCAGAAGGTCCTGTCGGAGACTCTGGAACCCGAGGAGGGGAGGCCTGTCCTTTGTGTAGGGGTTAAAATTTATTTTCCGTCAGGAGGTCCGGTGGGTATGTGGCCTGGAGGACTGCCTTTTATTTAAAATTGGGGATGTGTTTCCTGTCCGGAGGGGAGGAGCCCAAGGTCTCAGAGGCTGTCCTGGAAGACGACTTGAGAAAGTCCTATTTTTCATCCGTCAAAAAAACAGATTGGACGAAAAATGGATGTAAACGGACGAACGGTCAGTTTTTCATCCGTTTTTGCATTGGTAGTGGATGTAAAGAAAAACTGATGACCACGGATGAAAAAACGGATGATAAATGGATGAATACTTCATCCGTTTTGATGTGACGGAACTGACGAACTGATGAATGGTCCGTATGTGTGAAAGGACCTAAAGCGGAAGTTCCACTATAAGCTCAGCTGCTCATAGGAAGTCCGTACAAATAAATTAGGGGCTGACACTGTGTGGCATGGGACAGATGACTGACTTTGTATGCAGGCAGTTTGCATGCAGAACCACTCCTCTATCCCTAACTGTAGGTAATCGCTCCATGTGTGATCATTAAGGATGGGCTCGGGCATGTTCAGAACTGCACGTGCCCGATTCCGCCATGAAGTTTGCACTGCGCCGCGCTAATCACAGGCAGTGAAACATTTCCCAATGCGCGGCTGCAGTGATCGGGAAATTTTTCACTGCCTGCGATTAGCGCAGCGCAGTGCAAACTTCCTGGCGGGATCGGGCACGTTGGGCTCCGAACACGCCGAGCCCATTCCTGGTGATTATACATGGATGGCCTGTTATTGGTTTGTACTGGCTGAGCGTCTGTAGCTAATCGCAAACACTTGGCTGTACCCATTGTAGAAATACACTGATCTGGGTCATGTACGACTATCTGAATGAGCCCTTAGAATGTGGGGCAAGGGTCTGCCTGACCGAATAAAGATACATTATATGGTTTAGGAAGGTGCTTATATCACAGTTTCTGTTAGTCTTAGCCCCTGTTCACACCGGTGCAATTTGACAGTTCCAAATCCTATGACAAGTCACACCCCATTGTCGGCAATGATACCATTCAAATTGCCACAACTCGCATTGCAGCTACTTTGAAAAATGTTCCTGCACTACTTTTTGCCGAATTCATTGCAACTTGCATAGACTTCAGTTGTATGAAGTTGCAATGAAATCGGCAGTACAAATTGCAATTGGCAGTGAAATCATTTTGGATAAAGGAGGGTTATAACCCCTGTGAGTTTATATTTTGCCCTGTTGGGGAGATTTCTCTTCACTTCCTGTCCCATAGCCAAAACAGGAAGTGAGAAGAAATCCCTGCAAATTAAGGGAATCCCTTGGGGACCCCCAGGACTATTGTCCATATTGGAAAGTTTGCCCTCTATTACTTTTCTGGGTACAACCCACGATTTGATATTTTCTTTTATTTCCTCTAAGAATGGGCTTGGGTGTTTTCGCAAGTGCAGCCCGCCAGGAAGTGAACCCGGCGCTGTGCTAATCACAGGCAGGGAGACATTTCCCCGATGTGCGGCTACAGCAATCGGGGAATGTCTCCCTGCCTGTGATTAGCGCAGCGCCGGGTTCACTTCCTGGCAGGCTCGGGCACGTGCACTTGCGAACATGCCCGAGCCCATCCTTAAATTTCCACTTTCAATGATAATGGTAAAAAGTAAAAATATAGAGAGTTTGAATTTCCTGAACAGGGGCCCAGAAAGCAATAATTACTGGCAGGTGTTCTAATCCAGTGTTTCTCAACCCTCTCCTCAAGTACCCCCAACAGGCCATGTTTGCACGGTTTTCCTTTATCTTGCCCAGGTGTTTTAATTCAGAGTCAATGGCTTGGTATTTTGGACAGCTATTTTATCTAGGAGAAATTCCCAAAACATGGCCTGTTGGGGGTACTTGAGGACAGGGTTGAGAACCACTGTTCTAATCCATCTCCACTCTATCCAAAACTAAAAGAAAAGGTTTGCCTTATGTTGTACTTTAAGTTGACTGCACAATCAGACTGTATTGCACTGTGAGAATTAAGCACCTGGTGAAATAGGTGACGACTTTGATAAATAATCCTGACTGTGCTCTCATTCCTCATTTTCCTATACGGAAGATACAAATGATCAGAATATTTTACATGACTGCACCCAATAAGTAAACCATCCGGGGCAGTTCTTTGCAGCCAATCGGAATCCAGACTGAATACTCCAGCGTTCTGCACATCCTCAGTATACTGTGTCTAGCACTGATCACAGTAAACTAGGACTGAAGATGCACTGATGGCAATCCATACTCACTTCTCATATTGACATCAATAGGGTTGACACTTGCAGCATGGACCTGGATGATGACTTCATTGGGGTAATTGATGACAGGGAAGAGCATGTTTTCATTGAAGCGCAGGACATCATTCTTCCCGTATTTGTCAATCACCCACGCTGGCATGATGGTGTTTCTTACAGATGACACATGGATTCCTCTGTCCTTCCCAGGTGGTATTATTCGAATTGGTCTTTTATATAAACCAGCAGTCCTCCACAAGCATCTACTACATGCCATATTGATCGTTTCCAGTGCAATCTATATAACAGTGCTATTAGTTCCAAATATTCAATTGTCAAATTTCAGTTTCAATGAAGAACACATCACTTTGTGAATAATTTGCCCATTGGCATTAAGCTACCCGAGCAGTTGTAGGTGAATACACTGGGGCTTTTCTCAAGCTTCTCACATAAAACATGAGTTCCAAGAAAAGAACTGCCACGTTACAATATCCAAGGCAGCAAACTGTAATATTAGTTCTCACGCTCTGTCCTTAGTGTGTTAGTTCTCCGTGTTTCTCTTGCTCTCATGGTCTTGTCTCCTCAGTGCCCTCTAGCCACTTCCGCGTTCCGAGCCTCGTTGTTAAACTATCCATATGTGTCGCGGTTTACTAAAATATTGACCAATCAGCTCTTTTGGTATTGTCAGGTGTCTGTATGCCAACCAACACATGTCGGCTTCCGTACACATCGCGACTATGTGATTGTCTGTTTAGTATAATAATGCTTGGGATAAGTTTACGTGAGGTGAGTGATTAGTACGAGAGCTTTTGTTTTGCTTTGATATCGGTAATGGATGAATGAAGTGAATTCGGGCTGGGGTGGGAAATTGAGAATGCCACAGCCTGTATGGCTTATTAGGGCTGAAAACACTTATGCCAGCTCATATACCCACTGTACGTTTGTATTAGATGTAGTAAGGAATGTTTGCAGTCTCCCATTGAGGAGAATTCCTTCCATTTCATGCCTGCAGACTCAATGTTAAAACGGAACTCAACAGGGAAAGTTCTGCATTAACCACTTCAGTCCCGGAAGGATTTGCCCCCTGATTGACCAGAGCACTTTTTGCGATTCGGCACTGAGTCCCTTTAACTGACAGTTGCGCGGTCGTGCAATGTTGTACCCAAACAAAACTGACGTCTTCTTTTTCAGACAAATAGAGCTTTCTTTTCTTTTCTGCGTCATTTCTGATCACCGATATAAACAAAAAAAGAGCGACAATTTTGAGAAAAAAACAATATTTTTCTTTTTGCTATAATAAATGTCCAAAAAAAAAAAACATTTATTCATCAGTTTAGGCCGATATATAGTCTTCTGCATATTTGTGGTACATCGGTGGTTTCCCGTTCTGGCTCTCTCACAGGCAATTGCGGGTCCCCGGCGGACAGCGAGTCCGCCCGACCTGCGGGTACGCAGGTTTCTCCAGTGCTAGGAGTTCAGGTCGGAGGAGATTTCCACTACAGCCTGTATACACGCCCACATGTGTGATGTCAATATCATGTGATCTGGCTATCTCTGAGAACAAGTGAGTATTCTCCCCATAAAAGACACAGCTGAGCATGTGCAGGAGGACTACCCTGCCTGCGTTAAACTGCCCTTCCCCAGATAGACAGTGCAGGGAAGTGAAGATCTGTGCATATAGGATAAAACAGACTTTTTTCACAATGCAGAGGATTAACCCCTTAGGTTCCACAGTGAGTATAGCAAGCATGCTATGCTGCATATACAGACTGCTTTTACTGTTGTGAGTTTAGTAACACTTTAAGTCCTCCTCCCCTGTGCTAGGGCTTGGCGGCTATGCTGATGGATGGAGGCTCCTGTGTGGTTCTAAACAAGACTTTCATGCTTTGGCTGGTCTGGACGTTGTGACTTGGGGGGTCTCCCTGCTGGCTGTATCTTCCCTTTTGGGGTGCCTTTACATATACCGGTTTGTCAGTGGTTCGCTGTGTGATCGTTTGTCACTTAGATAACAGTATATTGATGGCCATTACCCGCCACCCCCTTACGCGTTGGCAATTTTGAGGACTATTACTACGACACATCCATCAGCTGTGCATGTGTCTGCTGTTCCATATGTTGACGAGGACACCCTAGCAGCCACTGTTCTTCATGGCTGAGTATATTCTTTATCGTCTGTATTTCTGACTCGTTAATATTTTGGGTTGAGCTAAATGGTTATTCGCAACCTTTCTGTAGACAGTTTGTGTGGGTGTCCTACACGTCTATGAGCATTGTTTTTAAAATTACTACGACCACATACCCCTGAGGAAGATATCGAATTACATCGAAACGCGTTGAGTTCGTCTCTGCCTCCTTAGTGCGGCAGATGAGTGGTCTTTTATAATCTTGTCTGTCCAGTGTACAATTTGCTATGTTAGTTATTATTTTTCATGTCTATTTTGTATACATCATTGCCTATGTTGGGCACTATTCTTCGTCACAATAGAATGTGTATTTCAAAGTTCACAAATAAATGTTAAATTTTATGACTAGTTCTTGCTGAGTTGGTTCTCCCTTCAAAGTCCCATAGGGGGGTTTCTCTTATGCTTGTTCTGTCCAAATAGGGATTGGGACATAACCAACTGTTTATATACATAGGATACATTTACAACTGCCAAGATCCATAGTCTCTGCGTCATTTTTGATCACCGATATAAACAAAAAAACAGCGACAATTTTCAGAAAAAAAAATATATTTTTCTTTTTGCTATAATAAATGTCCAAAAAAACCAAAAACATTTATTCATCAGTTTAGGCCGATATATATATTCTTATGCATATTTGTGGTACATCGGCGGTTTCCCGTTCTGGCTCTCTCACAGGCAATCGTGGGTCCCCGGCGGACAGCGAGTCCGCCCGACCTGCAGGTACGCAGGTTTCTCCAGTGCTAGGAGTTCAGGTCGGAGGAGATTTCCACTACAGCCTGTATACACGCCCACATGTGTGGTGTCAATATCATGTGATCTGGCTATCTCACGTGAGTATTCTCCCCATAAAAGACACAGCTGAGCATGTGCAGGAGGACTACCCTGCCTGTGTTAAACTGCCCTTCCCCAGATAGACAGTGCAGGGAAGTGAGGATCTGTGCATACAGGATAAAACAGACTTTTTTCACAATGCAGAGGATTAACCCCTTAGGTTCCACAGTGAGTATAGCAAGCATGCTATGCTGCATATGCAGACTGATTTTACTGTTGTGAGTTTAGTAACACTTTAAGTCCTCCTCCCCTGCCATGTTTGGCATGTCATTTTTTTTTTTTCCCGGGGTTAGTAGGTACCTAGTTTTGACAGGTACTCGCCCACACTTCCACTCGGATCTACATGATGCGAGTGGAAGTTCTCCTCTTCCACGCAGCCTCCTGGGACACATCACAGTTCTCAGAAGACTGAGAGGCGATTCACAAAGTGCAGCGCAGCTTGCACATGCACAGTGGGCAGCCACAAGTAGCATAGTCGGCTGCCCACAGTTAGGATGCCGGCGCTGGGAACCCCAAGGCTAGTGAAGAGCTAGCCCAGGTAAGGACGGTGCTGGATCTCTGGACAGGTAAGTGTCCTTTTATTAAAAGTACAGCCTTTGTAGCTGCTGACTTTTCTTTTTTTTTCCCAGAGCGAACCTCCTCCTTACAGATGTAATATCTCTAGGGGCCCAGGCATGTTTGGATCCTAGTTTGAACCCATGTGAGTGATCCTGTCAGGAAGTTGTCACTGTACTGTGCTAATCATAAAGGGGCAGAGGCATTCCCTTCCTTAGGCAGCCACACATATATACACCCCTTGTATGCATGTGCTTCAGGGCAGGGGTATGCCCTGGCCGCTTAGGATTAGCGCAGTCTAGTGTCAACTTTCTGACAGGACCACTCAGGTGGGTTGAGACTAGGATCCAAACATGCCCGAGCTCAACGCACTTCCTGTGTGCTCTGTTCAAACAACACAAGTGTGGTGGGGTGTGCACCATGTCATTGCAGTGCGTTGCAAGATGCTGTGGTGCCTAGAGAAAAAAAAAGTGTAATTTTGTGACACGTCAATAAAGTTGATTGAAAAAGGAAAACCGTGCAGTTTGTTGTAATAAGGCATAGTACCAGTCCTTAATGCCCTTACACAACAGACACCAGGGCCCACTCATTTTAGTGTACACACTGGTGTAAATTCTGGTGTAGCTCTTAAGACTCTTTACAGCCGGCCAATAACTTTTACTTCCCCCACCACCCATGGTAGTTCCCGGCCAGGACTGTGGTAAGCAGTTGGGATGGCTTCCCACAGAGGGGATGAGAAAACATCCATTCCGGCATCTCCTCTGTGACGGATGAAGCCAAAAGCGATGAGGATTTTGTGACTTCCAGTTTCAGAGCTGTCCTTCTCTGGCTCTTACAGCCAGGGAAGTAGCTGATGAACCACTTCCCTACCGCCGTATTCAGAATGACAAAAGAGGGGAATTCCTAGGGTGGATTATCAAAGTAACCCTAATGAAAGTTAGGCTGGCCCCATCCCTCGTGTTTGGAAAACAGAGCAAAAACCCCCTAAATGGGACTTTCATTCGCATTCGATCATTCGCCCAGGATCGTTCCTTGTGGTGTCTTCTAGGACAGGTGCTGATGCGGCTTTTTGCTGGAGTACTTTGAAGATATCAGGTTGTTGACTGTTCAAGGGCTGTGTGTCTCGCAATAACCCTTTCGGGTGCCCCCTTTTGGGGGTGACTAGATGTAAATCATTGGCACCTCAACTCTCTCACCACTACTACATACTTTTGGTCTCTATTATTGGAATTCCCCTTCTTTGGGGATTATTTCCTGCCAGATCTATATGTGTCATCACACTAACCTTGGCCTTTCCCCTTCTGGGAACCCCTCTTGTTACCGTTTTTGGCAACTAATCCTGTTTGCCCAATTTTTGTTTGTTTTCCATATCGTTTATCCTGACATCTGAAATATTTTCTGGAGTGGATGTCCCTTGATTACCAGATTATAAGTATGAAACATCCGGTCCCGGATGATTATTGCTTTTAATTACCGACCACCTACACCTGAGGAAGATATCTCATTCTATTACATTGAAACGCGTTGGGTCTTGCTCTACCCCCTATGTGGGGCAGACCAGTGGTCTTTTAACCATTTCACCATTTTGTCATTACATTTGTTACTTGCTATCGTCTTATCATGGGGACACACTCTTCCTGTTCCCTTGTGCACTTATGTCTTATGCTGCTTTGATTATATGTGTTGTCTTATCATTTTTAATGTGTACAAATAAACTTTGATTGTTTTTATAATTTGTTCTCCTCTTGATGAGTTGGTTGTCCCAATTTAAAGTCCCATTTAGGGGGTTCTTGCTCTGTATTCAGAGTGACGGCCAGGAAGTGGTTGAGTTATCCTGACTGGACGTCATATGACGTCCAGCAGGATAACATGCCGACACGCGCCCAGGGGGGTGCACATCGCGGCGATCGGTGGTGTGTTGGGTCAGTCTGAACCCCCGCATTACTGATCTTGGTAAAGCACTTCCATCGGAAGCACTATACCATGTGATCAGCTGTGACCAATCACGGCTGGTCACAGTGTAAACAGGAAGAGCTGTTTATCGGCTTTTCCTGTACTCAGGTTTGCAGACCTGAGCAGTGGAGAGCCGATCGGCTGCTCTCTTGACGGGGGGGGGGTCTGTGCTGATGGTTTATCAGTGCAGCCCCCCCTAGGATCGCCACCCTAGACCACCAGGGAGCCTGCCCAGGGATGTGCCCACCCAGGACCACCAGGGAGACCACCCTAGACCACCAGGTAAGGGGCACAGTGCCCAATATGGATGGCACTTAGTGCCACCTTCAGATGCCACCCTAAACCACCAGGGAAATGGCCCCTATTAGTGTGTACCAGTGCCACCTATCAGTGTCCAGTGCTGCCTATGAGTGCCAATCAGTGCCGCCTATGAGTGCCCATCAGTGCCACTTATCAGTGTCCGTCAGTGCTGCATATCAGTGGCACCTATCAGTGCCCATCAGCGCTGCTTATCAGTGCCCATCATTGCTGAATATAAGTGCCTCATCCTCAGTGCCACCTCATCAGTGCCAATCAGTACTGCCTCATCAGTGATGGAGAAATTGTACTTATTTACTACGTTTTGTGACAGAAATAGAGAAAACCTTTTTCTTTTCAAAATTTTCAGTCTTTTTTATTTGTAGCACAAAAAATAAAACCCGCAGAGGTGATCAAATACCACCAAAAGAAAGCTCTATTTGTGGGAACAAAATGATAAAAAACATGTTTGGGTACAGGGTCGCATGACAGCGCAATTGTCATTCAAAGCGCAACAGCACTGAAAGCTGAAAATTGGTCTGGCAGGAAAGTGTTCTAAGTGCATGGTATTGAAGTGGTTAAACACAATCTGTGCTTTGATCAGCTGTAAAGGGCAGGGGAGATATCAGGGGTCTAATAGATGATATCTCCATAAAAAGTACCTGTTACCTGCCAAAGGCTTTTACAAGGGGATCCGTTGCCCCCTTGTGAAAGCAGTAAAGTTGAAATGGTTCTAAAGGCAGGATATTTTGCATCTTAATGCATTCACTGTATTAAAGTGATTGTAAACTCTCGTTTTTAAAAAAATAAATAAACATGTTATACTTACCTCCTCTGTGCAGTTGGTTTTGCACAGTGCAGCCTGGATACTCCTCTTCTCTAGCAGCTTTCTATGAAGGCATCCGAGCCAAGTCAGAGCTCCGTGTAGCCATCCAGACGCTGAGCCCTGACCCGCCCCCCTCTCCCCTAATTGGCTGACTGATTTTGATTGACAGCCGCGGGAGCCAATGGTGCCGCTGCTGTGTCTCAGCAAATCAAGCGTCCCGCAAGCGCACCGCCCCAGTGTGAAAGCACTCAGGCGACATGAGAGTCAGTTTTCAGGTGCTTTACAGGCGCTATTTCTAGCGCTAAAGCGCCTAAATACTGCCTTCAGTGTGAAAGGGGTCTTAATGTATAGAATGCATTAAGATAAAAAAAAACCTTCTGCTTTTACAACCCCTTTAACCACTTGACAACTGGGCACTTAAACCCCCTTCCTAACCAGACCAATTTTCAGCTTTCAGTGCTCTCACATTTTGAATGACAATTACTCAGTCATACTACACTGTACCCAAATGAAATTTTCGTCCTTTTTTTCACACAAATAGAGCTTTCTTTTGGTGGTATTTAATCACCACTGGGGTGTTTATTTTTTGAACAATAAATGGAAAAATACCGAAAATTTTGTAAAAAAATGCATTTTTCTTTCTTTCTGTTATAACATTTTGCAAATTAGTAATTTTTCTTCGTAAATTTTGGCCAAAATTTATACTGCTATATGTCTTTGGTAAAAATAACCCAAATTAGTGTATATTATTTGGTCTTTGTGATTTTTTCCTGCTTTTAAAGTAAACCCATGTCACATCATACTGACTCATTAACAGTAAGTTTTACACTCTCGTGACTTTCGACTTTTAACCAGACCAATCCTTCCCCCAAATTCACGGGTCAACAGTTCACCAATTTCCCCAACATTTTC
>BLSH010495397.1:108485-124149 GCA_018402905.1 Glandirana rugosa | reverse complement strand
ACCCCCCCCATCCCTCCTCCTAGCCCAAATCATTTACCTCCCATCCCCCAGCACAAATCACCCCTTCTAGCACCCCCCCCCAAATATATCTACTAGGAAAAATCAAGAAAATCTTATCCTGTCACCGCTCAAATTCCCCATCCCAGCATGACCCCAGTGCAGTTCTCCCTTCCTTCGGCTTGGCTCCAGCTTTTAAACATACAGACCTCAAATACAGCGCGGCACATCGCTCTGTGATGTTCTTCTTCCGAGACTCCTCCTCATCTTGACATGACAGAGCTGAGCAGGAGCTTGGGGGGGGGGGCGATTTCTAAGCCTTTGCACAGGCAGCTGGCGGGAGAGATGCCGCTGTCGAAGGGGACCGGGGTCGCGGCTCGGGGATGTCACCACTGGATGTCAGCTCAGCACTATACAGAGTTTTGTTTGCTACCCCCTACCCACATTGTTTGCTGGGAGGAGATGGTGGGGGGGGGGGGGTCGGTTAAGCAAACTGTAAAGTCCCAAATGCTACAGTGACAGGAGTGTGAAGCTGGAGAGGAGAGAGAGAGCACAACCCGCTCTCTCCTCCTCTCCAGGTTTCGTATATACAGTATCATACAACACTTAGCTGACTGAAGTAGTGATGCCGCTGTCACTACTCCTGTCAGCTAATAGTCACAGAAACTCTCCTTGCAGTGCCCCCTCCACCTCCTATGCTACAGTCGCCCCTCCTGCCCCCCCTTGTACCGGCCCTGCTGCTGCTTGGAATTATTAGTGACGCTGATTTTGTTCATTGTGTTATTTACGTAACCTGTATGTGTTGTTATTTGTGTTTTTACAGATGATTTTAGTTCTTGTTTTTACTCATTCACAGGCAGCTGCTGCCTTGAGGCGTGGACAACTAAGCCCTATAGAATTGTGCCAGAAGTGTCTGTCGTCCATCAAGGAAACCAGATTTCTTAATGCTTACATAAATGTAACTGAAAAAGTTGCCCTTAAACAAGCCGCTGAGGCAGAAAAACGCTTCAAACAAGGTAATTCTTTAGAAGGTTCAGAACTAGTATTGCTTGAGAAAAGCAGATTAGGCAGGATTGCTCACTTTTTCACCAGAGCCAAATTCTGAGCAACAAAAATATCTATAGCTCTGTTTCTGACCCCATTAAAGGAAGCAAAAAGAATTTTCACTTTACCTTGCTCCGTTATAGAGATATTTAAAGTTCTAATCCCTGTGATGTCAACACAGAATTATCTCTAACTGGAGCCATTGGACAGCGCTGAAGGGGTTTCCCATCATGTCTTCCTGTACACATAGGGTGCATATCAGAGCTAGTGCGGGCAGTACTAGGAGAAGTAACAAGGAAGGATAGATTCCCCTATCATCAATATCGCATCTTGCTAGTATTTATAATATTTTAACAATGTCATGTGTTGTCACCTCAATACCCTGACATGGTTACAAGTGCATCAGAACAGCAGTTGCTTTTCCCTGCTGAACCCTCTCTTTCTCTCTCTCTCTCTCTCTCTCTCTCTCTCTCTCGCACAATACTAGACCCACTGTGCCAGTGATGTTGACTTTGTTGTAGCTCTTAGAATGTTCACCAAAAACATTTAAGAAATTAGTTAAAGATCAACTCCGTATCCCTGTAGAAAGAAGCCAAAGCACAATACAGCTATTCTGTTGCCCTGTTAAGTTTTTTAGAAAACCGGCCAATTACAGGATCTTAGCAGCATTGAATAAGCCAGCAGAACAGCAGCATTGGTGCTTACTGCTTACTCCCCTTCCCCATTTGACAACAACACTGGCACAATGGGCTGTAAGGAGAGAGTTATGGAATTGTGAGTAGGCAGGCACATCAATGTTTTGTTGCCTTGTTCAACACTGTCAGGATCCAGGCAATCATATGATCCTAGCAGCACTAAGCACAGCAGCAGAACATCAGTGTTGCTGCTCCATGCTGCTTTCATCTTCCTTCCCTTTATAGCAAGCATATTGTGACAACGGGCAGAACACAACACTGCTGTCAACTTTGCAATCTCAGTAGGCCGAAGATCGAGAGAGAGAGGCAGGGAAGGGATTGGTCATCAACAATAACACTATTCTGGCTTGCTGAGCATCCCTGATAGATCAAAACAAGGCAGCAGTGCATTAGACTTGCTGTTCACCCCCCCCCCCCCCACACACACCTGCTTTTCCCATCTTCTAATAACATTTTGAGCAAAGAAGAGCAGGATGGTGCTGGGCAAGGAGAGGCAGAACATGCAAAGCTCCTCTTAACAAAATGTGATGTCAGCGCTGAACTGTGAGTGGGGCGGTGAGTTGAGCAATCACTTGGAACATAAGAAGCAGGCTGGGGGGGGGGGGGGCGATCACTTAGACAGGACAAACTGATATATATGCAGCTAGTTTATAGGATCCAGAGACCTAAGAACAAAAAGGAAGCACACGTTTCTTAAAGGTATGCCTACACCTTAAAGTTTATTAAAAATGGGTTCTGTCTGGAGTTCAGTTTTAATGGTGTATGGGAAACATATATAACATTTTTCATCAATAAACATTTATTAGGACTCATTCACATGGGCATTATCCACAAGAGCCTCGGCTCTCCGGGGACTCTCCCTCCTCATTGGCTGAAACCATTGGCTCCCACTGCTGTCAATCACATCAAATGAGTAAAGAGCGGGGCGGGGCTGGTTAAACAGTGAAGGTTTCTCTGTCACATCTATACCTCCAGCTTACTCATTGGATAAGGGATTGTTATTATAGAAAAGTGAGGACAAGAAAAGACAGAGTAGTCCATCAAATCTACCCATTTATTTATTTTTTGTTTTTTCATTAACTTTATTGTCTGACTATAGATCTATGTTTGTCCCAAGCATGTTTGAAGCCATTTACTATTGACTGTCTCACTACCTCTGCTGAAAGTTTATTCTAAGCATCAACTACCCTTTCAGTAAAATAATACTTTCTAAGATTAGTTTTGAACTTTCCCTCCAGTTAGTTTGAAGTCATGTCCTAGTGTTCTTGATTTTGGGCCCCTGTCCATTGAGCTTGAAGGTGATCCATGAAGTAGCAGAATAATCTTCCTGGCTGTGCTATGGAAGAGGCTTGTAAATAATAGTTGTTGAACAAAATGTCAAATCCAAATATTTTTGGTAGTACCAATCTCCTTTGTCCACTACTATGCTGTGACAACAGTGAGTGCAACAAGGAACACAGAAGTTTTGACACTCCAAAAAGTGTTGGTTTCTGCAGCATCCTCATGGGTTTTTCTTTATTGGCGTGTTGTTCAGTGGTGTGAGCAGCAGGAGAGGTGAGTATTTCATATTTTTTTTTCTTTTTTGTGCAGCGCAGGAGCTGCTTGGTAATCTAAGTTCTGTTCTGCACCTCGACTTCAAAAACAACCTCAGCCCCTCCGACACACCTGGTTGAATGAAAGTTACTGCAAGCACTTATAAGAACATGAGTATAGATAACTTTCACTCCGCTGTGAATTAGCGCCAGTAAATAGACACAAGACCGTTTAGGTACAGAACTCATTCTATTGGTAAAGGTTAGAATAAATAATGGTTTGAGCATAAATGAAACCACAGAAGGTAGGTTCAAACACAGTCCACTAGACAGTATAATCACTATGTCAAGGTAGCTTAGAATAGTGTTCTGTACCACTAGACTGGAATTAACTCATGAATAAGCAAAGTCAGCAATAAACAATTCATATTAACGCTGTTGTAACCCTAAAAGGGAAAAAAAAAGCTGTTCCTTTAACCACTTACTGGGCACTTAAACCCCCCTCCTGCCCAGACCAGTTTTCTGTTTTCAGCGCTATCACTCTTTCAATGACAATTGCGCGGTCGTGCAACATTGTACCCAAACAAAATTGACATCCTTTTTTCCCCCACAAATAGAGCTTTCTTTTGGTGGTATTTGATCCCCTCTGCGTTTTTAATTTTTTTGCGCTATAAACAAAAAAATGAGCGACAATTTTGAAAAAAACATTTTTTTTTTACTTTTTGCTATAATACATGTCCAAAAATAAAAAAACACATTTATTCATGAGTTTGGGACAGATATATATTCTTCTACATATTTTTGGTAAATAAAATCGCAATAAGCGTATATTGATTGGGTTGCGCAAAAGTTATAGCGCCTCCAAACTATGGAAATTGGTTTATGGCATTTTTATTATTATTATTATTTTTTTTTTACTGGTAATGGCGGAAATCTGCGATTTTTATAGGGACTGCGATATTATGGCAGACATGTCGGACATTTCAGATCAGCGATCAGATCTAAAAATAGACACTGATTACTGTATAAATGTCATTGGCAGGGAAGGGGTTAACACTAAGGGGGCAGTGAAGGGGTTAAATGTGTTCCCTGTATGTGTTCTAACTGTGTGGGGGCGGGACATGACAGATCTAACTGATCCCGATCACAGGGATTAGTAGATCTGTCATGCCCCCCCCCCTCTCAAGTTCTAGCTCTCTGTGAAGGGATCGCGGGTCTCTGGCGGACATCGAGTCCGTCCGACCCGCGGGCACACTCACGCAGCGTGCGGCGGCTGCGAGAGCGTGCCTGGGCGCGCAAAGGGGCGAACTGCAATTGACGGCGCCCCGGCATTTCAGATCCGTGCTGTAGCCATCAATCGGCTATAGCACGGGTCTGAAGTGGTTAAGGCATGATCTGTAGCATCGTGCTTCTGCAGTGTAATTTCTCCCTTTCTTTGATCTAAAATTCCTGGTTGATCCTGCCTGTTCCTGTGTTCCCCTCTGTTTACTAACCACGGTAATCATGGCTGCTCTTCCATGATGCCGTGGTCAGTTTACGTGCCTCCATCATCACGTCTGCTCTTTACTGCTCTCTACTGTGAGTCTCTCCCTCTCCCCCTCCCTCCCTGCCTGTCAGTTCTAAAGCCAGTGTGTGAGAGCCGATCTCCTCCCTGCCCCTCCCCTCCTGTTGCTATTTCCCGTGGCTTGAAAGTAACATTAAAAAATAACTTGCATCCCCACAGTTTTATCCAAAGTACAGTGTGTTAATTTTTTTGATTTTTTATTAAATTCTAATCCTAAACACCACCTTGCACAGCACAGATGTATGGTCACTGACACTCCCACAATGGACCCCACCCCTTTTCGGGACCTGCTTTTTTCTCTTTCGGCCAATACCAAAAACGCGGATAACTTTTGGCGGCTGAAGTTTCAGTGCACCTCTAACAGGGGATTCAAGTTAATGAATGTTAATGAGTTGTAAATAATAATATTATAACTAGTCTAGAGTGCACTCTAGAAGAATGGCTAGGATATGATGCAATGGCCCATAAGAGGTACCCCTTAGCATAAGCAATAGGTTAAGGTCTTTGTGTAACAGCTGCAAAAGGACAGTCTTTAGTCCTTACTCTTCAGCCAGCTAGCATTTAGGCCCAAATGTACCATTGGTACACATGAGAATAGTCCCAGTTGAGCCTGCAGGCAGCAATAAGGCTACTAGATAGCTGTGTGGTCAGTTCCTAAAGAGCTCAGTCTCTCTAGCAGCAGACAGTAAATGCCCACAGCAGCAGCTCACCAGTCACAGTGATGTTGCAGCTTACAATCCGGTCACACACAGTGATTAGTCCACTCTCTCATCTGCACCCAGGTAACTCTTGCTGTTGGCACTCCCAAACTCAGTGCTCTGGTTCCTGTTCAGGCCACCAATATGCAGCAGTGATGGTGCACACTGGACAGCAATGTGCATGTGCCAGTGTCTCTCACAGCAAGAGGAAGCTGTGTCCTGTACAGCCTGAGAAAATTCAGCCCTTTCCCCTCCTACTGGCAGTCTGTCTCTGGGAAATGCAGTTCAAAAGCTCTTGATTACAGTGAAGCCTCTGTCCTCTGGACTACAGTTCCCACAGTGCAGAGCTGCTTTACTCTACCAGTCTATTGCCCTCTTCCTGCTTATCAGCTCAGTCCTCTTGCTGATATAGCTGTTAACGAGTTCACTGCAGTCAGTGTTTCTCTCACTCTTCATTCTTGACCAAGCACCTGGCTACATTTGCAGGGACACCTTTAATTCTGGGATGTGTTTTTGTGAGTCACTTTTAAACACATAGGCTTTTTGCCTGGAGTTCATTTTAAACTGATCTATTTTCAATGGAGTATGGTTTGCTACTGACTCACTTTATGTGTAGTTAATCCAAAGTATGTAGTCAGGGCTGCTGCAAGAAATCGTTGGGCCCCACACTGCCTACCTGACAGGCCCAAACCCCGAAAATATTAAAATTATATTGCTAAAAATACACTAAAATCATTATTAGCAGACACAAGCACAACATAACTTCCAAAATTCCTGCTAAATATAAAAGATAAAGCTATATTGAATTAATAAATCAAACTTTATGTGTGAATGAGGTCTTGTGGCTCATTCACATGGACGCTGTGACCTGTACAGTCTGAATCAGGGTTTGTTTTTATGTGTCTTGAGCTGTGTGCTGGCAACCTACATTACATTACTCTATGGGGGCATAGCAGCTGTACAAACACAGCCATAGGTCCTAATTGAACAGGCGAGGAGCTGCAGGTGAAAGATCCCAAACACAGACAGTGTGCATTTGGGGCCACTCGGCCACGTGTTGTCAAATTAGGACCTGCAGCTATATCCATACAGTCAATTCGTCCCCAAAAAGTAACAGATGGCTCCCACTGCATGAACAAACCCCCCCCAGCTGCTACCACCTTTAGCTGCAGAGGCAGCGCATGGTGGTGTACACATGCCACAGCAGGAATTCGATTTCTGTAAAACAAGACCAATTCAAGTGAATGGTGCTGCCCTGCATGTGCCATGCAACTGAGTGCAGTGCAAGCTGTTGTGGTGCGCCTATGCAAGGTTGAAGGATTAAAGCAGGTGGGGAGGTGACGCCACAACGCCTCCTTTCCACCTATGAAATGTTCTCTGAAGAGTGATTTGAACAGGAATCCCACTTCAATCAGCAAAATATGTGCGAAACAAGCTCTTCATTTTTTTAAATTATTTTTTTACAATTTTATTTATGTATTTAGTCTACATTTGTATAAGCCCTATTGGGGGGAGGGGGGTGCCTTTGGTGAAATATATGGGGTCTAAACAGATGCCTGATGTCTGTTTTTGAGACAGAGAAAGGGACTGGTGACAAAGATCCCCTACCCTCTCTCTGCAGCCTCAGCTGCACTGCAGATGAATTAACAGGAGGCACTCTATACAGAGACTCCTGTTCATTCACAAACTAAAGCATAGTAAACAACAGTTTACTATACTTCAGTGAAGAATGAACACATGAGCGATCAGTAGCAGTCGCTTACTGTGTTCTTTCAGGAAAGGAAGGGACTGGTAAACAGGGTATGTTTACCAGCCCCCCCCTTCTCTCCATCCTGAACCTGATCACCCATAGGTCCCCAGCAGCAGCTACAGCCATTGGGGGGGAGAGGAGCAGAAGCCAGCTAGCAGCATTGCAGGGAGGGGGAACCACCAGGATAGGGGGGATCAGAGCGAAGGGGAAAAAAGATCCATCTTCAGAATTCGATCCCCCATGTGGCTCCCCAGCAGCAGCTGAAGCCGGTGGGAGGGAGTGGAAGGAAGCCAGCTGGCAGTACTGCGGTTAAGGGATAGGGGTAACCAGGGCAGGGAGAATTCATCTTCAATGTCTGATCCCCCATAGGGCCCCTGAAGCAGCTGAAGCCAGCAGGAGGGAGAGGGGGGAAGCCGGCCAGCAGTGCTGCAGGGAAGGAGGCGCCTGGGGATCGGTACTGCGGGGAATGAGAACAGGGGCATCGAGGGGGGGGGGGGGATCCATCTTCAGAGTCCTATTCCCCTGTGGCTCCCCGTAGCAACTGATGTAGTTAATCATTTTGGGAAATATGTACTAGTACTTTGAGTGGAAATCAGTGGCGGCTGGTGCTCCATCTTTTTTTTTGGGGGGGGGGCAAACAAATCACCCGAAACCCCAAATGTGTGCTCTGTGCCCCGAGCCCATGCTTTTTTGAAGCCAATTAGAGCCTCAGGCTCTAATCATAAAAAAACCTTTGACATCCATGTGTCTGTTGCCCTGCATGTAAATTAGGGGCCGGGCACATGGATTAGGGGAGCGGCGCCCCTAATGTAGCGGCCGCCACTGATGGGAATTGAATGAGGTTTAGCTATTCACTTGGTCCTGTACACAAAAGCATAACACTTATAAGCAGGCCTCTTTTTGGGGTGGTTGGAGATCTGAACCACATATATCTGTACATAACTGCTTTGAAATAAGTTGGACATATTTCACAAAATTTTCATCTGCAATCTCAATGCTGCCACAAAGTACCAGGTGCACAGCATAATAACCGCATAATCGTTTAGAAAAATGTAATGTGTAAGTTCTCAAAAAAGGTATCTCTCAGGTCACTTGTCGTTTAAAAAAAAAAGCTTAGGAGAGATATGTACAGTACATTTTTGTATTTCTTATGCAGAACTACAAACTAATACAAGTGCTTTGTAGTATCCCATCACTACTAGTACCAAAAAAACAGGAGGCATGATCAGTTTAATAAACAGGTGAATGCTGCATTAATGACATATAAGGGAGTAAACCATGCTTTGCTTACAAACTCATGTCATGTTTCTTTTTTTTTGGTTGGAAATTACATTTGTATTTCATTGCAGGCAAGCCCCTTGGGGAATTAGATGGCATCCCAGTCGCAGTTAAAGACAACTTTAGCACTGCCAATATAGAGACAACATGTGCATCACAAATGCTTAAAGGTAGATTATTGCCTCATCTGGGGATTTATTCACATATGATCGTATAAGATGTTGTTGTTCCTAAAACTTTAATGTCCTTTTCTTAATCAACATTATCATATTTTTAAGGTTACATCCCCCCCTATAATGCCACAGTTGTGCAGAAACTACTTGATCAAGGAGCAGTGCTCATGGGAAAAGCTAACCTTGATGAATTTGCTATGGGGTATGTAACATGTTCTTGATGCTCTTTGTTAAACTGAATGTTGAGCCCACTTTCCTAGTGTCTGTAGGAAGAACTATAGAAATGAAATCGATTGTTTCCTTTACCTCCTTTCACATCAGAACTTTTTTCAGGCACTTTTGCGCTACAAATAGCGACTGAAAAACACCTGAAAAATCTCCCCCAATACACCCCAGTGTGAAAGCCTGAGTGCTTTTACATTGGGGCGGTGCGTTTGCTGGATGGTAAAAAAAGTCCTGGAAGCTGCATCTTTGGGGTGGTGTATTCACCGCTCCTCCACCGCCCCTGCCCATTGAAAACAATGGAACACTGTTTCGGAAGCGCCGCTAACCGGCACTTTTAACTCCTTGTGGGCGGGGGGTTAAAAGCGCACCGCTGCCGTCCGAATAGCGGCGCCAAAGCGCCTCTATAATGAGCGGTAAAGCACCGCAAATTAGCGGTGTTTTACCACTAACGCTCGGGCAGCCCTGGTGTGAAAGGGGTCTTATTGTAAAGGTCCGCTCCATGCAGAATTGAAATTGGTTGAGCTCTCTGTGAGGTAGTACTTACCTTTTTAACAGGGCTGTAATAAAGGTTTTACTCGTGCATGTGTATGGTGTGTTTTTCTGGTTTACAATAGATTTTGCACAATCTACTGGGGAAATTCAATATCCTAATCTAGCTTTGTAAGTGCCATGGGAGTTGGGTAAACTTGGAAACTCTGAGTGAGGATATTTACTACTAAAGTCCCAGAGAAATACAAGAAGGCAGTATATGATTCAAATTATAAGTAACCACACAAATCTAAACTATCAGTTTCAGATAGAATTGACCTTTTAATCTGGCCAGGAAGAATGACAGATTCTGGTTATAGCAAACATTTTATCAGCCAGTTTGAGAATGGAGGTCTATTTCATATTAACAATTCTTCAGAAAACTGCATCATTGTAAAGTAATATTGTGGCTACTAGTCTATGCCCTTGACTTTGCATTTGAGTAAAATCATTTTAATACATTAAACTTTTCCTTTGCCCCTATTAACCACAGAACATGTTAATGTGGGTGGCATTTCATGATCTACTTGCCAATGTATCCTTTACAGCATTTTGAATGTGATGGTTTCATGTGTGTAGGAAAACAGTAGCAGGTGGTATGTTATTCATGAAAGAATAATTTAGTCCAATGCACACGCAGACTACTTTCACGGTGCCAAGTTCAGGGGATTCTAATGACTAGCTGCACAGATCAAATCTCCATGCTTATCAGAACTCTAGAACAGCAAGCTGAACTGGCTTATCTTGTTCCATGGGAAAGCACACTTGTCAATTCTTTATGAGGAAAATACTGGCTGTCCTAGCGCAATAAACACTTTTCTCCGGGATTCAAAATAAATATTTAATGTTTTTATGACTGATATGAATCAGTGTCAGGTAGCTTGTGCTTTAGAATTATCTCCTGGGAGTGATTAGATGCATTTTAAGGTTGCACTTACTAAACTTCACCTGTTCATTTGAAAGAAGACAGGTATTCTTATTCTAGAAAGCTGAACAAAATATAGTAATAAAGTGCTGAGTGAAGTAACCTGTAGCAACCTATTCACCTCCTCTCTGCTAGTGTAATCAAAGGCACATATTTATTTGTTGGCCAATTGCACTTAGCTTAAAGTGATACTAAACACACACTATTTAATTTACATTGTCCCTTCTATTTCTGTATGTGGATGATGGCACTGTAATTATTTCAATTCAAAAACACATCTAATTACCTTTTACCTAATCGATATACAGCTGTCACATGACCCAGATCTTTACCAGCCTGTCTGCAGAGAAACATAAGCAGGAGGAGCTTCTAGTCCGCATACAGAGTAAAAATAAATAATTATCAATAACTGTTTAAAATTGCCATACAAATATATATATTTGAAATCAAATCTTTATTATTTTGTGGAAATAACATGGTGTGGGTGGATTTCTACCAGTCACATGCTGATTCATGCCCATCCAGCCTGTGTCTTAGAATAAGAGGTAGGTGAAGCCTAAATCATTCAAGATGTAATATACCATTCCCATTGTATTTAGCTGGTTAGTGGGCATGGAGGAGGAGGGAGGGAGTGAGCTGTCATTTACCTCTAAGATGTGTGACCCTATAGTCACATGGGCTGCTCAGATGTGATAAGGAGGAAATGCACAGCATAGAAACTCACTGAAAACTGAGCATGTGCAGAGTTGCCACCACAGCTGCAAAATCGCAGCTGAATTGGGGACTTGGACAGAAGGAGAGATAGAGAGCAGCAGGATCAACCAGTTTTTTTGCAGAATACAGAAAACGGATCTCATAGTGACTGAGAATGAACAGCGTGTAATACAGCATATATTGATGGTTTTTACTGGTGTGGGTTTAGTGACACTTTAACTGAATATGTCTGAAGATTGTTTCCTTAAGGTTTAGTTTTACATGTTGCTGTTAATATTTTTTTGTTTGTGTTATTGCATCATATGTGATTGTTGCTTTTGCTTCAAAGGGCTGTTGTGCCCAGGAACAAAAACTTCTATGTATTTCTTATTAATGCATATATAGAAGTTAACATTCCCAAACCCTTTAGCACAATGCATATATTTACAATTCTGCTATATTGCTGTATGCATACTGCATTTGGGGCCACAGATATAAATAAAATGATGCAGTGTTGAACAAGAAATTAGGTGTGTGTAAAAAAAAAAAAAAAAAAAAAAAGAAAAAGAAATGCTGCTGCCAACAAGGATGCTGTAGTAAAAGAAATCTAGATCTTAAAATGCTAAGTGTCTTTATATCTCTGGCTTCAGTAATTTTAGGAGTGACCTAGAACAAACATGTAGATCAGGAAGTCCAGGGCTAAGTCAAAACTCCTAGTCTTCGTATTTATTCTGGTTAGTGACTTTTGAAAAGGCTGAAACCATTTGGTCAACAAGACAGCCAAAACTATTAAACCCAAAAACAAACATTTATTATATTGCAATGACCAATTCTTAGATGTGATGGCTGCATTGGTTTTCTTTTTTAGGCTTTTTCTTTATTTTCACCTGGAAATCGAGTCAGATTGTTGTTTTTCATTTGCAATGTTTTTTTTTTTTAATGTTTTTAGTAAACAAATAAAGCACATTTAAAAAAGATATAAAAGCACAATAGACCATCAACTGGTCACAGGTTCAAACAAATGTATCATAACAGAAGAAAATACTTAAAAAATACTAGTTCCTAAATGCTGCATAGAAAGTCGGTGTTGAGGTCCCTTCTGACATAACTGACTCAATAGGTCCATTAACTCCAATATTATTCTGTCTAATACTCAGTAGGACTTTGAAGCATTTTCCATAGAAGATACATAGTCGCAAACAACCATATTGTAGGTTGAGATGATCCCCCAATTAAACTAGGACCAAAGAAACTATAGTGGAGAAATGAAGGAGAGTATTGGTAGGGGCAAGCATCAACTCCAAACCTGGAAGGGATATTTCTAGCTCAGCTGGAAAGTCTGTTGTTTTTCAAGAGAACAAGCTGTCTTGCAAATGTAGCAGTTAGAGGGTTAAGACAAACCATTTAACACTGACAGGGATCCAATGGTCAGCTTTTATTTATGTAAAACCTTTATCCCAAAACTGCTGCTGTAACTGCTTATAAAGTGTTAGCTGGAGTTTGGCTTCAATTTGTCAGTGTATCCAAATATGCTAACACTCCCCTCCCCCCAGACTGACAGTGCTGCTGTCCTAAGATGTTTCTGTTGCTCCTTCATCCAGAGTGTAGGCACTCTCATACAGGAGTTGTGGTACTGGTCAGATCACCAGGGGAAAATAGAAGGAAAAAAGCCAAAGAAAACAAATGCAGCCACCACATCTAAAGATTGGTAAGCTAAAATATATAACAGTTTTGGTTTTGGGTTTAATACTGCTTAAACATTTTTAGAAGCTGTACATGTAATTGGATTACAATGAGAGACAACTTAGTAGGTGTATCCCTTAGGTGTCCTGTATTGAGTTTCCATAAATATACTGTTTTAAGCTCCCATATCACATACAGTATCTCACAAAAGTGAGTACACCCCTCACATTTTTGTAAATATTTTATTCTATCTTTTCATGTGACAACACTGTAGAAATGACACTTTACTACAATGTAAAGTAGTGAGTGTATAGCTTGTATAACAGTGTAAATTTGCTGTCCCCTCGAAATAACTCAACAAACAGCCATTAATGTCTAAATTGCTGGCAACAAAAGTGAGTACACCCCTAAGTGAAAATGTCCAAATTGGGACCAATTAGCCATTTTCCCTCCCCGGTGTCATGTGACTCAGTGTTACAAGGTCTCAGGTGTAATTGGGAAGCAGGTGTGTTAAATTTGGTGTTATCGCTCTCACTCTCATACTGGTCACTGGGAGTTCAACATGGCACCTGAAAAAAATAATGGTTGCTCTACATAAAGATGGCCTAGGCTATAAGAAGATTGCCAAGGCCCTGAAACTGAGCTGCAGCATGGTGGTCAAAACCACTTAGGGGTGTACTCACTTTTGTTGCCAGCAATTTAGACATTAATGGCTGTTTGTTGAGTTATTTTGAGGGGACATATTATGATGTGGGAGTGGTGAAGTACGGAAATTAATACTTGACTATTTTGCTGTCTGCTTCTCTGTGTGCCTCGCTGAGGACCTCTAAAGTCTGGATATGTTAACTATATTTATATAGATATTTCTTAGCAGTACTTTTTTATTATTATTATAATACAGGATTTATATAGCACAAACAGTTTGCACAACACTTTACAATACAGGGGCAGACAGTACAGTTACAATACAATTCAATACAAGAAGAATCAGAGGGTCCTGTTCATTAGAGCTTACACCACAGGGTCATGCTGAAGGCAAAATATGGTAAACTGTTTTTATGCTTCCAATTTTAGATCTAAAGTTTTTTTTATCAACCTAGGTCTGGAAGTACTGATAGCATATTTGGCCCAGTGAAAAATCCATGGAGCTATACAAAACAATACAGAGAGAAAAGAGCAGCATCTGGTGCCGTTGTCGATGAAGATTCTGATTGGGTTATTACAGGAGGAAGTTCAGGGGGAAGTGCTGTGGCTGTGTCCTCTGGAACATGTTGTGCGTGAGTAGTCAAAACTTTTTTTTCCCTCATATGCTGTCATGATTAATTATGGTTAATATGTGGGCTGTAATATTTCCTCTTTCTACTTTAAAATAGAAGTTGTAACATTCAAAAGAATTGCTCATACTTCTCAACAGTAAACACGTCCAAATCTAAAATTCAGCCTATTACATGGTAAGCTGTAACCATTTTCTAGGAGGGTGATGGCATCTGGAAGTTTTTTTTAAACCTGTAAAGCATATTCATGTTTGTGACATGTTTGAAAATGCTATCCAATCAGATGTAATAAAAAACTTTAATGCTAAGTTCACACTACTGCTGCTGTGATTTGATCCAATTGTCAGCGTGATTATGTAGTGCAACTTGGTTGTGCTTTGGATTTGGTTTGCATATTCTGTGGGGCAAAAATCACACTGGAATCCCACCAAAGTAGCACTGAACCCTTTTCCAAAATCACACCATTCTATGCTATATTGATGTGAATGGACACCAATGAAAACAACGTGATTTCCATTGTTGTGCGATTCTCTGTGGCTCAAGTCACATCTGAAATTGCCCTAATGTGAACCAGGCCTTATCTTTACATTTTAAAAGGTGACACAAGTGAAGAACATGGTCACTATTTTTATGCTGGCTAAACACAAAAGATAAGATAGGTAGTCCATTTTAATGCCTTCGCTCATATTACTTTTCTAACTGCTGGTGTTTTTTAGAATGTGACTGGATGAATGTCTGTCAATTTTGTGAGCTACCTACAGATATTTTGGGATGGCTGGAAGTGCTGGTACATTCAAACCATCTTTGGGGCATCTTCTCAGCACTGCAGAACACAGTGTAAACTTGTAGGCTCAGTTCAGCTTCATTTGCAAGGCAAGATTTGTAACCTGTCATTTGCTGTTTGTGGCTGCCTTTTCAAGCTGAACTCCAGGCATATATTAATGTTTCAAATTAATGCTGCTTTGTATTAATTCATTTTTTTTTTTTAAATACCTGAATTCAACTTGGTACCAAAAGCAGCACAAGAAGCCAATCCGTTCATGTGCTGAAAAATAGCATGTTGATGAGAGGAGTGAGCAGAAAGACAAAGTGTGTGCTGCTTCTCCTTCAGTGTCCCATCAGAGACTGGATTGGGGGGGGGGGGGAAGTATTACTTAGCTGCAGTAGAGTGGAAAAAACAGACAGAGCTGTGCTGCATGACAGTGCTGTATAAATCTTTGTACTGGATGGACAGAAATGCAGATCATTGGCAGATAAAACGACTCCCGTATATGCATTCCATCTATATAGTTTGTGGTTTGTCTTTTAAGCTTTGCTGTTGACATTGATATTAGAGGCAGTTAGACGTGAATGCACAAACCAGCTCTTCAGTCTTTAAGTATGTGTTTAGTCTAAGGAGAAGGGTGGCCACCCTAAAAGAACCTCTTCTGCAAGCTTATCATAAAGAAAACAAAAGCAATTGGACAAGCTTTTACTGCATGCATTTTCGAACAGGTTAACGAAAACAAAAGAAATACTATTCGAACGTCTTCTCCAAGAAAATCCCACCGGTGGGAAGAGGAATCTGATTTGTGTATGAATTTCTGACTTCTCGACCAAACACGT
>BLSH010495397.1:74388-89338 GCA_018402905.1 Glandirana rugosa | reverse complement strand
CCTCAGAGGTTCAGTTGGGTACAGTTGTTTGCGTTTACCCACCCCTCTTTTTTGACACAGCTTGGGGACGTCCCCACAAAGTCATGAAGAGCTGCGTCTGTCAGTGAACGTAGGAGAAAAAGGGATTTTATTAAAACTTACCGTAGAAGGTTTTTCTCCGAGTTCACTGACAGACGCAGCACCCACCCCTCTGGGCTCTGTTTTGGTACGGCTTGTGTACAAACTGGAGAGCTCCTCTGGGAGGGGGGTTTTAATGTAGGACGGCCCCCAGGGGAGGGGCTAGCTGATTTCTTTTCCCTGCCTAGTTAACTCCTGGTAGGACGAACATAAAACCCACAAAGTCATGAAGAGCTGCGTCTGTCAGTGAACTCGGAGAAAAGGATTTTACGGTAAGTTTTAATAAAATCCCTTTTTTTACTGGGACCAAGATCCATTACATCACCCTGGTCCTCATGGTAAAACCGCTGGGTTCTACTGTGTGAACACCTGTTAGTATGAGATCCTGGAAGTGGTGGTGTTGCAAGGCACATTTTGTTTGTTGTACTTTTTTCCTTTCAAAAAATATTGAAATTTCAAAATTGCGATTCATTAATTTTTATGCAATGCAGCTCATTTGTTGTGCACAGCACAGCAACAGACTGTACATGGAACCTTCTGGTGAGCTTCAAAATTCCATTGCAGAAAAATGCACACAATATGCATTTTATCACACTGCACTGCTCAGCACCCAGGGGCGCTGTTGCAGTGTGAGCAAGGCACATGGATAAAAAGTGTGGGATTTTTTTTTTTTTCAGAAAAACAGATTTCTGCACAAGTGTGAATGAGCCCTTACATCAGTGTCTCCAGACTCCCCCCCCCCCCCATTTGCATCACAGTCCCCCCCCCTTTCACATCAGTGCCCTCGGCCCCCCTTTCACGTCACAGTCCCCCCTTTGCATTACAGTCCTCACTTCATATTTCCACCCCCGTTATATCCCAGGCCCCCCTTTACATCAGCACCCTAAGTCCCCCCTTCACATCACAGTCCCCCCCATCCTTACCTCAGAGTCCCCTTCAGATCATAGCCCACTCCCTCATCCTTATATCACAGTCCTCCCTTCATATTGCCTCCCCTTTTTACATCACAGTCCCTCCCCTTTACATCAGTGCCCTCAGTCCTCCCTTTACATCACAACCCCCCCCCCCTTTACCATTACAGTCCCCTCCCATTTCATCACAGTTCTACCATTATCTTCCAGCCCCCTTCACATCACAGCATCCTCCACCCCCTTCACTTTCCTACCTTACATAGCAGGGCACAGGGTGGGAGGCGTGAATAATGTGGTCCGTGAATGGTATGGTCTGAGGGCGAGAGCTGCAAAAATTTCCATGTTAAAGGTCGGTAAATGATTGCTTGGCACACCCCACATCCTAGCAACCAATCACCTGCTTGTTAACTAGAAAAGTCCTGCCCCCTATCCAGACCTGCCGTGCCTCCCATATTCTGCCCTACAGCAGGTGGTCGAGGACACTCGGGCTATTCTGCAGTCTGTATGTGCCTGATTTAGCTTAAGAGAATCAATACACCATGTCAGTTTTGTGTGTCATTTGGTCAAGTATATCACCTTTATCTGTAGGTAAGATTTAAATGAAGATTTCATATTTACTTGTTTAAATATGTTAAAGCCAAGTACATGGGGTGTTCTTGGGTTTTGACTTGACTATATGTTCCAAATTCACATTTAAAAAAAAAAGAAGCTAATTAGAGATGACCTCCTGGCAAACCACTAAATAGACATGAGAAATATAAGGACGTTATTTTACTTTCTAAAGGATTTGTATTTCTGGCCATCTGAATCTAAGATGTATACATCATCACATGAAAAAATTAAGTACAGT
The DNA here is from genome assembly GCA_018402905.1 of Glandirana rugosa. Taxonomy (NCBI): domain Eukaryota; kingdom Metazoa; phylum Chordata; class Amphibia; order Anura; family Ranidae; genus Glandirana; species Glandirana rugosa. The sequence continues at coordinate 87,460 of BLSH010495397.1, read as the reverse complement.
TATTACTTCTTCAAATTAGAATCAGGTCTTCAAGAATGGTTTACCAATGAGTAGAACCTCCTTTAAAGAGTGTGAATGTGGAACCTGACTTTTTGAAACCTCAAAAATACTACCTACAAGTGGCATTGATTTCAAATGACTGCTAATTTGTCCAGGACTAGTCACCCCAAGAGCTGCCCGTTTAATGCTAAAAGAAATCTTCAAGAACCCAAAAATATGTTTGTTTAATATGCAGGTACTGTATCTGTGTGCCCAGAAAAAAAAAAACCTTTGCTGCCCAAAAATAACTTTAGAGCAAGACTACAGTTTTTTTTTATTGAACATATGGGCCATGGTCTTCTGGAACAATGTTCTGTGTACAGATTAGTCAGTTGTTTGGCTACAGTGACAGCAGAAAATTTGGCGCAAGCTGCAAATAGCATTTCAGAAAAATAGCCTCATACCAACAGTGCAGTTTGGAAATTTTATGGTTTGGGGTTGCTTTGCTGCTTCAGGGCCTGAGCAGCTTGCAGTCTGGGAAGGGCAGCTGGGCCCAGGCAGCTTGCATTCATTAGGTGATTATGAGTTCTACATCATATTAGATTGTGAAAATGAGACATCATCTGTTCAAAAGCTAAAGTTGAACCAGAACTGTATCCTTCTACATAAATGATCCAAAGCACAAAGAAATGGCTGAAGTAGAAATAGAGGGTTATCGCCTAGTCAGGTCACTGTTTTGAATGCCATTAAAATGTTACAGGAGACGTTGAAACAAGCAGATGGTGTAAGCAAACCTACAAACCTCTTGCAACTGAAGGGATTTTGCAGAGTTGATTCAAAATGTCCACAAGAAGTAGTTTATGCTAACGGGGGGCAAAACAGGTCAAGGATGTACTTAGTTTTCCTACAGTAAATCATTATTTTCTGTTGATGTTTGTTGAAAGTTTCTATTTGTAGGTGCTGTGTGTATGAGAATCTAATGTTTGCTTGTTCACATATGTTGGAAAAGTCACCAATTTCCATGTGCACTTACGGTTTGATATGACTGTATATCTAGGGCATTTTTGCATTTCGTGAAACAGAAAAGTGTGCCTACAGTAACCGTTTTTCTTCTTGCCTGACTTTGTACAGGGCTCTGGGATCAGATACTGGAGGGTCCACCCGTAACCCAGCATCTCACTGTGGTATAGTGGGGTTTAAACCCACATATGGGCTTGTTTCTCGTCATGGCCTTATTCCCTTGGTAAACTCTATGGATGTTCCTGGAATTTTAACCAGATATGTAGATGATGCTGCAACAGTGCTTGGTAATTTACCATATATTTGTATTTAGTAGTGTATGTGAGAAAGAGAAATGTCCATTTATAATACAACCCCAATTCCAAAAAAGGTGGGACGCTATGTAAAAATCTACATAAAAACAGAATGCAATGATTTGCAAATCACATAAATTCATATTTTATTCACAATAGAAAAGAGAAATACCAAATGTTTAAACTGAGAAAATGTACTATTTTAAGAAAAAAATTGGTAATTTTGAAGTTTATGGCAGCAACATGTCTCATAAATGTTGGGACAGGGCAACAATAAGCTGCCAAAGTAAGGGGTTGTAACCAGGAAGAGCAGGAAGAACATTTTGAAACAAATCAGGCTAATTGCCAACAGGTCAGTAATATGATTGGTATAAAACATCTTAGCATCAGAGTGTCTCAGAAGTAAAGATGGGCAGAGGTTCACCAATCTGTGAAAAGCTGCACCTAAAAATTGTCAAGCAATTTCAGAATAATGTTCCTCAACGTAAAATTGCTAAAAGCGCAAAATTGCTTAAAATGACTTTAAATATATTATCATCTATAGCAGGGCTAGTCCTGAGCTACTAGCCATGCCTTAAGGGCCATTTCACACCATAGAAACGCAGTCCGGATGCTTTTATGCATGCGCCTTTTTGATGCGGTTTTGGTTCATTCCAGTGTGTTTTTGATGCAGTCTAGTGCAGTTTTCCCCCCTTTTTTTCTTAACCTAAAATAAGGACATGTGAGTCCCAGTGCGTTTTTGGTGCATTTAGGTGCTTTCCAGTGCGTATTTACCACGTTCCAGTACAGTTCAGTGCAGAAAAAATGCAGTATGTTCTACTTTTTTTTTTCTGGAGCTGGAACGCACTGGAACTGACTGCACTGGTGTGACCTATTGAAAACTATATTACCTACTTTCCATGTGTTTTTGATGCAGAAAAAAACGCACTAGACTACATGTGGCGTGACCTGGCCCTAAAGGGATTGTAAAGGCTCATGGTTTTTCACCTTAATGCATTCTATACATTAAGGTGAAAAACCTTCCTTGCTGCAGCTGCCCCCAGAGTCCCCCTTTTTCTTACTTGATCCCATTTGTTCCAGCGATGTGCACAAGCTCATTGGTTCCAGCCGCTGTCTCTGTCCTCATTGGATAGATTGATAGCAGCGGGAGTCAATGGCTCCTGCTGCTGTCAATCAAATCCAATGACATGGGAGGGGGGGCGGGGCAGAGTCAATGGATGCAGCAGGGGGACTCGGGAGTGTGGCTCGACTTAGGTGCCCCCCATGGAAAGCGGCTCTCCGTGGGGGCACCCAATGAAGGGGAGGAGCCAGCAGCGCCTGTGGGGCACCCCAGAAGAGGAGGTTTAGGGCTGCTCTGAGCAAAACCCTTGCACAGAGCAGGTAAGTATAACATTTTTATTATTTTTTTTAATTCAAACCTTTACAACCCCTTTAGCAGTTACTCACCACCAGTTGCCCCACCCAACCCCTACCCTGCCTTGCCTCTAATTCTACCCCTAAACATGCCTTCATAAATGATCTCATGAAGTGACCCTGTTAAATGTTTTATGCAGAATTAAGTTACAAACATTAATATTAACAACAACTTTATTAGTGCAGCCTCATCAGTGCCCATCACTGCAGCATATCAGTGCCCATCACTGCAGCTTATCAGTGCCACTCCATCAATGCAGCCTCATCAGTACCCATCAATGCAGCCTCGTCAGTACAGCCTGACCAGTGCCCATCAGTGCAGCCTCACCAGTGCCCATCAATGCAGCCTCACTAATGCCCATCAGTGCAGCCTGATGAGTGCCAATCAATGCAGCCTCACCAGTGCCCAGCAATGCAGCCTCACCAGTGCCCATCAATGCAGCCTGATCATTGCCTATCAATGCAGCCTCAAAAGTGCCCATTAGTGCAGCCTCATCAGTCCCCATCAGTGCAGCCTCACCAGTCCCCATCAGTGCAGTCTCACCAGTGCCCATCAATGCTGCCTCAATGGTGCCAATCAATAAAGCCTTACCAGTGCCTATCAGCACAGCTTCACCGGTGCTCATCAATGCAGCCTCACCAGTGCCCATCAGTGCAGCTTCACCAGTGCACGGGGATCAGAGAGAGGAGAGCCGGCTGGATCACACTGAGTGGGGATCTCCTGCTGTGACACAGGTTTGACTTGAATTGCCTGGCGGCCGCAATCTAGTCCCGCCTCCTGGACCGGCCCCTATGATAGACATCACCCGTCCCGGCATTGGACCAGTGTGCTGTCTATCATGGGAACCAATCCAGGAGGCGGCTCTTAATTTGACTGTGGCCACTGGGCATTTCAAATCAAAGCTATGTCACAGCGGGAGATCCCCGCTCAGTGTTAACCAGCCGGCTCTCCCATTCCTCTCCCCCCCCCCCCCCCCGAGGCAGAACCACACTCGCCCTCAAGTTTTTTCCACTTGCCAAATGCGAGCAGGCGAGTGGAAATTTTGAGGGCTGATCTTTATTGCATAATGTCTTTAAAGATTTCAAGAATCTAAAGATCTCTGTGCGCAAGAGACCAGGCTGAAATGCAATATTGGATGCCCATAATCTTCGAGCCTCACCGATGCCAATCAATGCAGCCTCACCGGTGCCCATCAGTGCAGCCTCACCAGTGCCCATCAATGCAGCCTCACCAGTGCCCGTCAATGCAGCCTCACCAGTGCCCGTCAATGCAGCCTCACCATTGCCCATCAATGCAGCCTCACTAGTGCCCATAAATGCAGCCTGATTAGTGCCATCAATGCAGCCTCGCCAGTGCCCATCAATGCAGCCTCACCAGTGCCCATCAATGCAGCCTCACCAGTGCCCATCAATGCAGCCTCACCAGTGCCCATCAATGCAGCCTCACCATTGCCCATCAATGCAGCCTCACCATTGCCCATCAATGCAGCCTGATTAGTGCCATCAATGCAGACTGATTAGTGCCATCAATGCAGCCTCACCAGTGCCCATCAATGCAGCCCCACCAGTGCCCATCAATGCAGCCTCACCAGTGCCCATCAATGTAGACTTACTAGTGCCCATCAATGCAGCCTGATTAGTGCCCATCAATGCAGCCTGGTGAGTGCCCACCAATGCAGCCTCGCCAGTGCCCACCAATGCAGCCTCGCCAGTGCCCACCAATGCAGCCTCGCCAGTGCCCACCAATGCAGCCTCACCAGTGCCCATCAATGCAGCCTCACCAGTGCCCATCAATACAGCCTGATCGGTGCCCATCAATGCAGCCCCACAAGTGGCCATTAGTGCAGCCTCATCAGTCACCCATCGGTGCAGTCTCACCGGTGCGCATCAATGCAGCCTCACCTGTGTCCATCAACGCAGCCTTACCAGTGCCCGTTAAGGCAGCCTCACCAGTGCCCATCAATACAGGCTGATCAGTGCCCATCAATGCAGCCTCACAAGTGCTCATTAGTGCAGCCTCATCAGTGCCCATCAGCGCAGCCTCACCAGTTCCCTTCAGCACAGCCTCAACAAGGCTTATCAATGCAGCCTCACCAGTGCCCATCAGTGCAGCCTCACCAGTGCACAGGGATCAGAGAGAGAAGAGCTGGCCAGATCACACTGAGCGGGGAACTCCTGCTGTGACACAGGTTTGATTTGAATTGCCCGGCAGCCGCAGTCAAACGTAGTCCCGTCTCCTGGACCGGCTCCTATGATAGACGTCACACGTCCCCGGCATTGGACCAGTGTGCTGTCTATCATGGGAGCCGATCCAGGAGGCAGGACTTCGTTTGACTGCGGCCGCTGGGCAATTCAAATCAAAGTTATGTCACAGCTGGAGAACCCGCTCAGTGTGATCCAGCTGGCTCTCCTCTTCCCCCCCCCGAGGCAGCCCCACACTCGCTCTCAAGTTTTTTTCCACTAGCTAAATGCGAGCAGGCAAGTGGAAATTTTGAGGGCTGACTTATAATGTCTTTAAAAGATTCCAAGAATCTGGAGAAATCTTTGTGCGCAAGAGGCCAGGCTGAAATGCAATATTGGATGCCCATAATCTTTGAGCCCTCAGACAGCACTGCATTAAAAACCAGCATGATTCTGTGATGGGCTCAGGAATATTCCAAAAATCACTGTCTTTGAACATAGTTTGCCATGCCAGCCAAAAATACATAGAAGATGCCAAATATGAACATGATCCTGAAATGCTGCTGCGTTCTCTGGGCTAAAGCTCATTTAAAATGGCCTGTGTTAAAGTGCAAAACTATTTTGTGGTCAGATGAAGATTAAATCTGTTTAAAAGCCTGCATTTTTGATGGTATGGTGGTGCATTAGTGTATATGGAATGGGCATCCAAACAAGGTCTTTTTCAGGGAAGGCTTTCTATATTTCAGGACAGTGCTAAATGGCATATTGCATGTATGACATCGGAATCCGGGCGCTTAACTGGCCTGTCTACAGTCCAGACCTTTTATCAATTGAAAATATTTGGCACACCTTGAAACGAGAATTATGATAATGACCCAGGACTGTGTTCCCATACATTTATGGAGTGTTGCTGAAAGAAGATGCTACACCATGGAAAACATGGCCTTGTCCCAACTTGTTTGAGAAGCGTTGCTGCCATCAATTTCAAAATTGCCTTATTTTTTTCTTAAAATGGTACATTTTCTCAGTTTAAACATAAAATATGAGTTTATGATATTTGCAAATGCATTGCATTCTGTTTTTATGTAGACTTTACACAATGTCCCTACTTTTTTGGAATTGGGGTTTTACAAAAAAAATGGTTTTGCTTCTAGCTTTACATTAATTTTCAGATTGAACAGGTAAAACGTTTTATAGCAAGTGTGAGACCATCAGTTCCTGGGGATTTGTCTGTGTTCATGTCCTTAGTCCACAGGGAGTGAATTCATATATACCGTATACATTACTTAAACCTATATACAGTTGTGCTCATAAGTTTACATATCCTGGCAGAATTTATGATTTATTGTCCATTCTTCAGAGAATATGAATGATAATACAAAAACGTTTCTTTCACTCATGGTTAGTGGTTGGCTGAAGCCATTTATTATCAATCGACATAAACCAAACAGTAATTGCGCTAAAAAACTTTCAGTACAGCAGCAACATATAATGTGATAATAACACCAATACCAAATAGTTGAAATAAAACAGTTGCGCTTCAACAAATGAGTAAAAGTAATGAACACACACACATGTGATCAAATAGTGAATGTGGAAAAATGTGAAAAAAATTTAAATTGTAAAAAATAAAAAAGAACAGATTGGAAGGTGGATAAGCCCCTCAGAGTCCAAAGGAATATGTGGCGGTTTATCCACTTCTATCAGGGGATCTGAATGTGAAGACTCGCATTCCACATATTCCATCTCATATACTGCATGGTGTGTGTTTCTGGGTGTGACCCTCCGAGATCATCTGTTCCAGTTTTTTAACCTACTGAGTGGACTTTGGACTCTGAGGGGCTTATCCACCTTCCAATCTGTTCTTTTTTATTTTTTACAATTTAAATTTTTTTCACATTTTTCCACATTCACTATTTGATCACATGTGTGTGTGTTCATTACTTTTACTCATTTGTTGAAGCGCAACTGTTTTTTTTTCAACTATTTATTATCAATCAACTGTGTTTACTCTTTTTAAATCATAATGACAACAGAAACTACCAAATGACACTGATCAAACGTTTACATACCCTGGTGATTTTGGCCTGATAACATGTACACAAGTTGACACAAAGGGGTTTGAATGGCTATTAAAGGTAACCATCCTCATTTGTGATCTGTTTTCTTGTAATTAGTGTATGTGTATAAAAGGTCAATGAGTTTCTCGACTCCTGACAGACCCTTGCGTCTTTCATCCAGTGCTGCACTGACGTTTCTGGATTCTGAGTCATAGGGAAAGCAAAAAAATTGTCAAAGGATCTGCGGGAAAAGGTAGTTGAACTGTAATAAAAACAAGAAAGGGATATAAAAAAAAATATCCAAGGAATTGAGAATGCCAATCAGCAGTGTTCAAACTCTAATCAAGAAGTGGAAAATGAGGGGTTCGGTTGGAACCAAACCAAGGTCAGGTAGACCAACTAACAATTTTTTAGCCACAACTGGCAGGAAAATTGTTTGGGATGCAAAGAAAACCCCACAAATAACTTCAGGTGAAATACAGGACTCTCTGAAAACACGTATTGTAGCTGTTTCAAGTTGCACAATAAGGAGGCACTTGAAGAAAGATGCATGGTCGAGTTGCCAGAAGAAAGCCATTACTACACAAATGCCACAAAGCCGCACAGAGACAAGCCTCAAATCTTCTGGCACAAAGTCATTTGGAGTAATGAGACCAAAATGTAAGTTTTTGGCCACAACCATAAACACTACATTTGGAGAGGAGTCAACAAGGCCTATGATGAAAGGTATACCATTCCTACTGTGAAACACGGAGGTGGATCACTGATGTTTTGGGGATGTGTGAGTTACAAAGGCACAGGAAATTTTGTCAAAATATAGGGCAAGATGAAAGCAGTATATTATCAAAAAATACTGGAGGAACATTTGCATTCATCAGCCTGGAAGCTGTGCATGGGACGTACTTGGACATTTTTAACATGACAATGATCCAAAACACAAGGCCAAGTCGACCTGTCATTGGCTACAGCAGAATAAAGTGAAGGTTCTGGAGTGGCCATCTCAGTCTCCTGACCTCAATATCATTGAGCTACTGTGGGGAGATCTCAAACGTGCAGTTCATGCAAGACAGCCCAAGAATTTCCAGGAACTGGAGACTTTTTGCCAAGAGGAATGGGCAGCTTTACCATCTGAGAAGATAAAGAGCCTCATCTACAAATACCACAAAAGACTTCAAGCTGTCATTGTTGTTAAAGAGGGCAATACACCGTATTAAAAACTGGGCTATATAAACTTTTGATCGGGGTCATTTGGGTGGTTTCTATTTTCATTATGATTTAAAAAGAGTAAACACAGCTGGTTGATAATAAATGGCTTCAGCCAAACACTAACCAGGAGTGAAAGAAACTTTTTTGTGTTATTCATATTCTCTGAAAAATGGCTAAGAAATCATAAATTCCGCCAAACTTATGAGCACAACTGTATAAAATAATATGCAAATTGGTTGGATGGAAGCTTCAGAATGGCAAGTATGTTTTGATTACAAATTATGTGAGCAGACTGCAGTTCCTCTATAAAAAGGGGTTTCCAACACTCCTACCATATTTTTTTCTCCAACAGGGGTTTTCACCACTCCTTCACTACCCAGATCCATCAGCTTTAGCTTTATGCCATAGGCCAGATTGACCCTTATTCCCCAAAAAGGGGGTCGCTTTACCACTTAACCACCACTACTTAAATAAATAAAGCACTCATATGCATGTCACGCGGAAAAATCATAAAAGAATACCATTGCTAAAACCATTTCTTTATTTTAAAAAGTTTTAAAACAATCTCACTCACGGAGATGGTGCTGTTCCCCAGCACCCAATGGGGCTGTAAGGTGGAGCCGGTACTGCAAAGGAATAAGTGTGAGATTGTTTGTTTTAAAATAATACCTGTATCCTTGATCCCATGTTTGATGAACATGCCACAGAGGACTGGATTAGGGAGGGAGGTCACTATCAGGAGCCAAATTGGTTGAGAAATAATTAGGTTCTTTACTTACCTTGTCCTAAATTTGGAGGATAATTTCTTAAGCTCTCTCTTTTAAACGCTACTGCCATGTTCTGGTGAATGGGGTCTGGTTTAAAGATATGGACAGTGAGATTGGGGCATGGTGTTACCATGTGATGGTATCTGGGTCTGCAGGAAGGTAAAGGTTTCTATGTCTTACAAAAACAAACCAATCTTAGAGTAATGGCTATTGGCAGTCTATTAAAATGTGTAGCCCCAGGGATTCAGTTGCAGAAAGGGCAAGGTGTCAATTTTAGAGTGTAGGGAACAGGCGATGCAATTTTAAGAGTTGGGAGAAATAGGAGCTACCCTTCAAGGAATCTGACTTGGGGTCTGGTTGAAAGTTACAATCTCCTCTGAGAACCAAGGTTCCTTCTGCAAAAGAATCAAGTTTTCTTTTTTCAGGGGTGTAGTGGCCTTTGACATTGATAGATAAATTATGGATAGCTAGCGATGTGCTCTTGGCAGACATGGTAGGCTTAGGGTAAATGAGAAGTATGGGATAAGCTAAATAATTAACAAATATTACCATAAATATGAACCTGCTGTCCTATATTTCCTCTCCTTTTGTTTTTCCAGCAGGGGCACTTCATCTATCGTGTAGGTCCCTTCGCTGTTTGAAATTTACAACCTCAGCAGTCCACCCCCTCTTCCTGTCCCTCCTCTACTGGGAGATATGGCTGTGCCTACTGAACAGGTTCACACCTGAACAGTAAACACGTTCAGGCACTGTGCTATTCCAGTGCATATTGGAAAATACATATGTGGTATAGACATCACTGGATCTAGGGGAGGTGTTGGGAAGGGCTGTGCCCCCCTCCCCTCCAGATTTCAGTTGTGCCCCCCATCCTCCGTGGTTGCTGTGCATATTGGGCTCCTTCTCACAACCCCCATACTGCACATTGAGCACAGGCAGCACAGCTCCTCTCCCCCTCCCTCCTCCTCTCAGCACACAGCTCAGATCGATTCTCTTACAGACAGCCTCTATCTGCAAATTGCTATGCTGCACAGTCGTTCTTATCTGGGAACTTCACAGGTCAGAACTGCAGCATAGCAGGTAACTACACAGTGTGCAGACATGGACTGTCTGTAGAATCAATCCGAGCTGTGTGAGAGGAGGAGGGAGATGGAGAGCAGACTGCCCAGAGCCAACATTAGTCAAACAGAGGAAAAGGAAAGGAGGTGGATGCCAACAAGATTGTCAGCATGAGAGTCCAGAAAAGACTGTAGCCCCTTCCACAAGTATTTACCTCCATTTTATCAGTATGCACTTCTCAGAGGACGGGAAACATTTTTATGTATTGGTAGCTCACAGGGAATAGGATGAAGCTTAAAAAAAGGGAAATCCATACTTCTCTTTTAAAGGCAAATGGTAGTAGGCTGGGAGTGGATTGGGTCAAACGTGGGGATGCTAACAAAACATCAATTCATTTGCATAATATAATTTTATCAACTTCAAGTCAAAAATGGTCAACAGATCGTGTTTAGAGAACAATACAATTTAGAATAAGCTATAAAGATGTTTGAACAAAAGTTCTTTTTATTCCCAACTTAACCTTAAGATATATTGGTACCTCAATACACCTCTTTATTCTGCAGGTGTGCTTGCTGGGCATGATCCACTAGACTCAACAACAATCCAAGATCCCTTTCAAACATTTACACTTCCAGATGTGATAGATGTAACCAATCTTTGTGTAGGGATTCCAAAGGTAATAATCAAACTTTCACAATAATATGATTGAAATACATAATTACAGGTTGTTGGGGGGGACATGTTTACTTACAATGGAATTGATAAAATGAACATAGCACAAACAGTTGCCAACTGTCCAGATCTACTGTTCCAGTATTTTTATGTTTTTGGCCCACAAACCCTAGTCTTGTTGGAAATATTGGTTGTCACTTTCAAATGAATGATAATCTGTGTTTTTGCTCTGTACTGTATTTTAAACGGGCTGATACCTAGAAATCACAAGGCCCCTAATAATCCCCCACAAACATTTTATTTTTTGTTAGTTTTTTTAGTTCAACTACATAAGTAAAGTACAACTAAACTCAAAACTTTTTTAATTTTGGAAAAAGGTAAGGAAGAGCTATAACCCTTGTCAGTATAGTTTATTTTTGCTATCCGGAGGAAACTAAGGGGAAAGTAATACTGAGTGTATGCTATAGGCCCCCTAACCAGAGGGAGGAGGGGGAGGTGGACCTTCTATCACAGTTTGGATTGGTGGCAGGAATGGGAAATGTCATTATAATGGGGGATTTTAACTATCCAGATATAGACTGGGCAGAAGGGGCTGCACATTCGTCTAATGCTCACGATTTACTAAATGTCTTACAGGACAATTTTATGGGTCAGATGGTGAATGCACCAACAAGAAACAATGCATTACTAGACCTACTGATTGCTAACAATACAGACCTGATCGATTATGTAGAAATACGGGGCAGCTTAGGAAACGGCAACCATAGGTCAATTTGTTTCAGTTTAAATCACAGAGATAGTAAACACAAGGGTAATACAAGGACACTGAATTTCAAAAGCGCCAACTTTCCCAAACTGCGCTCTTTTCTAGATGATATTAAATGGGATAAAATCCTGGGAACAAAGAACACGTAGGAAAAATGTTTTAACCACTTCACCCCTAGCGCCGTAAATAGGCCGCGGCTACTTTTGAGTGGCTTTACCGGGATATAGCCTGCAGCTGCAGGCTATATCCCGGTACTGTTTTTTTAGAGCGGATGGTTGGCTATCCGGGGATAACGATCGATCCGGCTCGGGAGCCGCTCGATCGCTATCCCCGGGGGCCGGAGGGGACATCCCCCCTTCCACCGCTCTTCTCCGGCCTCCCGTCCCACCGGCTTAGAGGAGACCTGATAGAAGCCGGGATCGGCTCCGATCGGGTCTCCATTGGCAAATTCTGGAAAGCGACGTCAAAACGACACTTCCGGTTTACTCGGCGGCTAATGGCTCCAGTTTTTAAAAAATGACAGTATTCAGAATCACCGTTTTTGGTGATCTGAATAGTGTGAAGTGCAAAGGAGGGATGTGGGGTCTTTTAGACCCCCCCAGCCCTCCATAAAGTGTACCTGTCACCATATATTACTATCACAAGGGATGTTTACAACCGATAAACGTGATCAGAACAGTGTTAAAAATAGCGCTACCGTCCCCGCAAGCTCGTGCAGCAAAGAAACGCATACGTAAGTCGCGCCCGCACATGAAAACGGTGTTCAAACCACACATGTGAGGTATTGCCATGATGGCCAGAGTGTGAGCAATAATTCTAATAAAAGATCTCCTCTGCACCTTTTAACCTGGTTACCGTTAAAATATTTTTAAAGTGTCGCCTATGAAGATTTTTAAGTACCAGACTTTGTCGCCATTCCGTAAGTGCGCGCAATTTTTGACCATAACATGTATGGCATCTATTTACTCGGTGTAACATCCTCTTTCAAAATATACAAAATAAGGGGGCTAACCTAATTGTTGTCTTATTTTTTAACTCAAAGTGAGATTTTTCAAAAAAAAATCACGCTTGAAAGACAGCTGCGCAAATACCGTGTGACAAAAATTATTGCAACGATCGCCATTTTATTCTCTAGAGTATTTGAAAAAAAATAAATGTTTGGGGGTTCTAAGTAATTTTCTAGCAAAAAAAAATGTTTTTAACTTGTAACCAACAAATGTAAAAAAAAAAGGGCCCCGGTTGGTAAGTGGTTAAGAGCAAACTAAATTATGGTAATACGTTTAAAAGAGCTAAATGAAAAAACCCTAGGCGCCTAAACCCCAACATAAAAATGCATATAAAAGCAAAAGAAAAGGCCTTCAAAAAATACAAAGCTGAGGGGTCCTTGTCAGCATTCCAACTTTATACAGAATGCAATAAGAAGCGTAAGGGTGAAATCAGAGCAGCTAAGATAGAACATGAAAGGCACATAGTGGAGGAGAAAAAAAAAAACCCAAGAAACTCTTTAAGTACATAAATAGTAAGAAAGCGAGGCCAGAACATATTGGCCCCATAAAGGATGATGAAGGGAATTTGGCTACAAAGGACAGAGAGAAGGCAAAGGTTTTAAATAAATTCTTATCAGTCTTCACAAAGAAAACGGGGGGGGGGGGGGGGAAA
>BLSH010495397.1:59810-74378 GCA_018402905.1 Glandirana rugosa | reverse complement strand
GGGGATACAGTAACCAAGACTGTAATGTTAAGGTTAATTACACGTCACAAGAGGCACCCTCATGGCTAACAGAGGACCGTATCAGAAATAGACTTGATAAACTAAACATAAATAATTCACCGGGACCAGATGGCTTACACCCGAGGGTCCTTAAGGAACTCAGCCAGGTGATAGCCAGGCCATTGTTCCTAATTTTTAGGGACAGTTTACTGACTGGAATGGTGCCAACTGATTGGAGAAAAGTCATGTGGCACCAATATTTAGAAAAGGGCAGCACAATATCCCTGGAAACTACAAGCCAGTTAGCCTAACATCAATAGTCTGCAAGCTATTGGAGGGGATGATAAGGGACTATATACAAGAGTTTAGTAATGAAAACAGTATCATTAGCAGTAACGGATTCATGAAGAATCATTCTTGCCAGACCAATCTATTAACCTTCTGTGAAGAAGTGAGCTGCCACCTAGATAGGAGAAGGCCTGTGGATGTGGTGTATCTGGATTTTGCAAAGGCATTTGATACGGTTCCCCACAAGCGTTTACTGTACAAACTTAAGTCTGTCGGCATGGACCATAAGGTGAGTACCTGCATTGAAAACTGGCTACAGGGGCAAGTCCAAAGGGTGGAGATAAATGGTGAGTACTCGGATTGGTCTGGTGTGGAAAGTGGGGTCCCCCAGGGATCTGTCCTGGGACCAATCCTGTTGAATTTATTCATAAACGATCTAGAGGATGGGATAAACAGCTCAGTCTCAGTATTTGTGGATGATACAAAGCTAAGCAGGGCAATAACTTCTACGCAGGATGTGGAAACCTTGCAAGAGGGCCTAAATAAAATAATTGAGGTGGCAACTACATGGTAAATGAGGTTTAAGGTTGAAAAATGTAAGGTAATGCATTTGGATGCCAAAAATATTAACGCAAATTAATGGCTAGGGGGAGAACCTCTGAGGAAATCTAGGATGGAAAAGGACCTGGGGGTCCTAGTAGATGACATGTAATGCCAGCCTGCTGCTAGCAAAGCCAACAGACTATTAGCATGCATCAAAAAGGGGATTCACTCCAGAGATAAAACGATAATTCTCCCACTCTACAGACTCTAGTCCGGCCGCATCTTGAATATGCTGTCCAGTTCTGGGCACCTGTCCTCAGGAGGGATGTGCAGGAACTGGTGAGAGTCCTGATAAGGGCAACAAAGCTAATTAAGGGACTGGAGGACCTCAGCTATGGGGAAAGGCTACAAGCATTGAACTTGTTTTCTCTGGAGAGGAGATGTGCTTGAGAGGGGATATGATATCAATGTACAAATACTGTACTGGCGACCCTAGCATAGGGAAAAAAAACTATTTTGTGAAAGGGAATTTAAAAAGACATGCGGCCATTCACTTAAGTTGGAAGAGAAGCCGTTTAACCTTAAACTGTGTAGAGGATTCTTTACTGTCAGAGGATTAAGGATGTGGAATTCTCTTCCACAAGCAGTGGTATCAACAGGGATGTCGATAGTTTCAAAAAACTATTAGATGGGCGCCTTAACGACCAAAACATATAGGGGTTTACAATGTACTATTGACATAAACACACACACACATCATAGGTTGAACTGGATGGATTGGTGTCTTTTTTTCAACCTCACCATGTGACATTACTATGATTTATCTCCACTTCCTGTCCTATAGCCAAAAAAGGAAGTGAAAGGAAATCCCTCCAAAGTCAAATCTTTCCCGGTTGTGTAACTCGAGTCATCCGAACTAATGTCCTCATTGGAAGATTTCCCCTCTATTTCTGTTCTGGGGCCAACCCAAAATTTGGTATTTTGTTTCTCTTTCACTCTCAGTGATAACAGTAAACAGGGCAAAAAGAGAGGATGAATCTCTCTAATATCAGCAATAAAAACCTGACAGATGTTCTAATCTCTCTCCAAAAGGGAAAAAAAGTTTTGCCTTTAGTTATACTTTAACCACTTGCCGACCAGCCGCTGCCGATATATGGCGGCAGGTCGGCTCGATCCCGCAAATCGCCGCACCGGTACAACGATTCGTTTAATGGATATAGCGGTGCTGGAGCCGATGTACGCATCCGCGATGTCCGCATCCGCGATGTCCGCCGGACACCCACGATCGCTCCTCAGAGAGCCAGAACGGGGATATGTAAACAGAACCCCGTTCTGTCAGGGGAGTAGGGAGAGATCGTCTGTTCCTAGTGATGAGAAACAGCGATCTCTCTCCTCCTCCAGTCAGTACATTCCCCCTCCACAGTTAGAAACACCTCCCAGGGAGCACATTTAACCCCTTGATCACCACTAGTGTTAACCCCTTCCCCGCCAGTGTCCTTTATACAGTAATCGGTGCATTGTCATAGCACTGATCGCTGTATAAATGTCACTCGTCCAAAAAAAGTGTCAAAAGTGTCCAATCTGTCCACCGCAATGTCGCAGTCCTGCTAAAAATCACTGATCACCACCATTACTAGTACAAAAAAAAAATAAAAATGCCATAAATCTATCCCCTATTTTGTATACGCTATAACTTGTGCGCAAATCAATATACGCTTATTGCATTTTTTTTTTTTTTACCAAAAATATGTAGTAAAATACATATTGGCCTAAACTGATAAAGAAATTTTTGTGTTTTTTTTTTTTTTAAATATTTTTTGGATATTTGTTATAGCAAAAAGTTAAAAATATTGTTTTGTTTTTTTCAAAATTGACGCTCTTTTTTTGTTTATAGCGCAAAAACTAAAAACCACAGAGGTGATAAAATACCACCAAAAGAAAGCTCTATTCATGGGAAAAAAGGACATCAAATTTGTTTGGTTATAGCATCGCACGACCGCACAATTGTCAGTTAAAGTGACGCAGTGCCATATCGCAAAAGATGGCCTGGTCATTAAGAGGGTAAATTCTTCCGGGGCTGAAGTGGTTAAGGAACAAAGACCATACTTGCATTGGTGTCAGTGGACTAACCTATGTATCTCCTGTACCAACAAACTCCTTCTTGTCTTTTTGCTGGCTTTGAGTAATTAGGCAAATAGTGAGCACCAACTGGAACCTGTTGAGTGAAGTGTTGGTGGAACTGCATCTGGAAAAGTAAGGACAGAACAGAGAGTTCACCCCACACGATCCCCCTTTCCTCCCACACCTCTGGCCTCATAGCAGCTGCATTGGCTGCTATGGTGGTAGCCCTGCCAGTGTTGACAAACATGTATTATGAGGTTTTGTAGCATTTTATTACAACATACTTGTTTTTTCTTACGTTAATCAACACAAGCTAGTTTAAAACATCTGAAGTATTCATATAACCCATATGCATAAACAGTATTTTTGCTGTCTACATTAGTGAGTTAAAGTGTCCCTAAACCCACATCATAAAGAACTATCAATAAATGGTGTATTACATGCTGTTCATACTCACTCAGTCACTATGAGATTTGTTTTCTGTATTCTGCAAAATCTGGGTCGATCCTGCTGTTCTCAATCTCCCCCTTCTGTCCATGTCCCCAATGCAGCTAGGGATTTTGCAGAGCAATGTTAGCAGCCCTGAACATGCTCAGTTATCAGTGAGTTTCTATGCTCAACATGTCCTCCCTATCACATGTGATCAGCCCATGTGAGTCACACATGTGAGCGTATAAACGGTGGTCAATGACTGCCCACTCCCTCCCTCCTCCTCCATGCCCACTAACCAGCTAAACACAATATGGAGGGATATTACATGTAGATTGATGGAGGCTTTGCCTCCCTGTTCTTCTAAGACACAGGCTGGAGGGGAGTGAGACAGCCTGTGACTGGCAGAAGTCTGCCCACACCATGTTGTTGCCAAAAATTAAAAAAGATTTGATTTCAAATATATATTTATAGGACAATTTAAAACCGTTTATTGATATTATATATTATTAATTTTTACTCTGTATTCCAAATGCTTTTTTTTTTGGAACACGTGACCAGCAGCAGAGGACTGGAAGCTCCTCCTGCTTATGCTTTCCCTGCAGACAGGCTGTTAGAGATTTTACTTTTTT
Source organism: Glandirana rugosa (assembly GCA_018402905.1). Classification (NCBI taxonomy): domain Eukaryota; kingdom Metazoa; phylum Chordata; class Amphibia; order Anura; family Ranidae; genus Glandirana; species Glandirana rugosa. The sequence continues at coordinate 70,365 of BLSH010495397.1, read as the reverse complement.
TTTTTTTCATTGAAATAATTACAGTGCCATCATCCAATTAAACCGTGTTTAGTATAATTTTAAACTTTTTAATGTCTAAATATTACACAACATGTAAGGGTAAAGGATAATATTTGTCTTGTGCTATGCTTCCAACCTAACTTGCAGTCTTTTACTAGAATTCTTTTATTGCATACATAAGATCACTGAAACTGTGCAGCATGGAGGCACATATAATATAATACAGGCAATCCTGCTTGACTGAACGTTCTTGACTACTGGTAAAATGAGAAATGTGTGGCTGGCAATTCACTTGAATATGAAAGGGCTGCTCTGTTTCTGTAACTGCCAATTTTAACAGTGACTTTAATTCTTCTTATTTACCTCTGAAGGAATACCATGCCCCTGGCTTATCTACAGAAACATTGTCTCTTTGGTCAAAAACTGCAGATTTGCTAGAAGATGCTGGAGCCAAAGTAGTTGAAGTTTCGCTGCCTCATACTCGCTACTCAATTGTGTGCTATCATGTACTCTGCGCAGCTGAAGTAGCATCCAATATGGCTCGATTTGATGGACTAGAATATGGTAAAACATATATTTACAGTATATGTATTGTATGTGCCATGGGGTTTGAGGATATTACCCAGTACTTGTTTTTTTTGCCTTTTGGTTAGTGCTTTCTTTTTTTTTTTTGCCTTTTAAATTACTGTTTTGTTTTTTCAAACGCTTCCCTATTTTCAGTTCTGTAAGGTTGGTGAATGTTATTGCCAATTTTTATTAGATTCACAGCTATGCGTTATTCATCCTGTTCGAACACCACTTTTAACCCAAGACTATACAAGTGGGTTTATTAGCACAATATGGGGATATGTATTGACTTGACTTAGTAGTTTACAATGTTTATGCCAATATAAACTATTTCTGGCTGGCTGTTAGTTTGTGTGACAGTGCACCTTACACATTTAATATAGTTTACACTTTGGCCATAAGAGCATTTTCAGCAGGTTATGTCTGCCTAAATTAGATGCAGCATTTTTATGTGTTGCTGGAGTGTAATGTTTAGGCTACAAGTACATACACACCAGTGGTGTCAAACCCCAGTGCCCATGAGGCTCAGGTGCAGCATCCAGCCACGCGGCCTGTCAGAATCTATGGCAGGCTGAAATACCCAGCTGCTGGAGCCATCATAGATTTTGGCAAGCTGCTGGCATCAGGGCTGGATGCTGCACCTGTGTAATGCAAGTACCTGAAAACTCCAGGATTTGACACTGATGGGCCAAACCGCCTGTATGATTGAGGTCTTAAAGTGGATGTAAACCCTCCATATACCAAGTGAAGTGAACAGCCTCAGATCATACACAGGGGGATGACACAAACCTCCCTATACAAGTCTTACATGTATATCTTCTGTCTTCACTTTGATACACTGTTTAGAAAATGCACATTCTGTTAGATTTTCCACTTCCTCATTCCTATCTACAAGGAGTTGATAGCTAGACACTGTGAGAGACTGTGAGAAAGCTGATTGGAGGAAAGACACACACACACACACACACACACACACCCTCCCCACACATGCAGAGCCGTGCCTGTGTTTTGTTAAACAGCCTGCTAATCTATTTTTAGTAACCTCCTTCCTCTCAAAATTCTCTAAATGCTCTGTCCCAACTAACAGAACAAGTGAGAACTTAGGCTGATAACAGAGCTATGGAGGAAGAGACAGCTACAGCTACAGGACATAGCTCTTTGAAGAGAGATAAGAAAACACTACAGACTGATATGCCTAGCTCAAATTGTATGAATCTGGTTTACATCCACTTTAAATGTAACTTCACTTTTGTTTAATCAGAACTCTACCTGCAACTGTGTCTGTTGAAAATTCAAATATGGTCCTTTACCGATTGCAAAGTAAAAGGTCTTACTCCTTTAGTCAAATGACCAATCCCAGTGTTGTAAGAAAATAAATTTCCTGCAAATAGCTGTCAACCAAGATGCACAGAAAATGAAACTGTTGATATTGTTTGCAATTATTGTAAGGAAGCAATTGAAATTTTTTGCCTATTTTAGACTTTTGCTAGACCTAATTTGAAGTGAAAAGGAATTTCTTTTCCACCCATCCATACACAAGAATAGTAGATAATCAACAACACTTTAGTTATTCTGCTGCTTTCAGGAGGTCTAGACACTGGCAAACAAAAACAGTCCACTGTATAACCCCACCTCCAACCATAATTGTTACTAGTGCCCTAGGAGCTTGAATGCTTTTTCGGCCGCTTTGTTGTGCCTTTAGGTATTTTTTAAATTTTTCTTCTTTTCAACCAATGTTTTTGTGGGTAATTATTTTTCTTCAGTCAAGACTTCTGACATGCTACTTGAACTAGTCTCTATGCAACAGCTATCCAGATTGATGAATCCTAGACACTGCCTCAGAGGTCGTGTCTGGAACCCACTGGAACGTAGATTGCAGGGCCTGCCTGTAATGTTACACGTCCAGAGCCATGGCAAAGCCTTTGGTTTGATTCATTCTTTGAAGACTTGCTTGTGATGAGGCCTAACCAAGGGACGAAGATTCGCAATAGGTGTACTTCTAACATCGGACTCTGCACTGTAGTGCTCTTTAGACTCCAGTTCTGTGTCTGTTAGCTGCAGAGTACTTTATAAATTCAGAGTGGTGGCACAACTTCTGATTTGACCCAAGCTTTGATAACTCATGTGGTAAATCTTAATACGTCACTCATAAATGCTCCAGGTTCATAGCCGTAGCACATCCTCTGCTATATTTCCGTTTCTGATAACTTGCTCTGTAAATAGCCTAAGGCTCTCTCACAGACATCATGTCCTGATGCCTTTGGATGCTGAGCCCTACATAGTAGTCCCTTTCTTTCTATTTTTTGGTTTACCAATTTCTTGTCTCCTCCCCTTTTCTAACCAGTAGCACAACCCCTGTTGGGTCTAGTTTCTATGTCCCTACTTTCAAGCGGTTTCATATTAGGTCTTTACTGTTTTTATAAGTATCTTTTTGCATGCTGACATTGTCAGTCCCCTAAGTTTTATATATCAGTTAACTTATTCCATATTTTAAATCGCTAAATCTGGCCTCTACTTGAGATATGGTTGTGGTTTGCATATTATGTTATTTAACCCCCTTTTCCACTGTTGCGTGTGTACTTGGTTGATGTCAGGCAGCTGGAGCCACTGGGACAGTATCAAACAAAAACCAACAAAAAATCATAAAAATAGTTCCATTTATTAATGAAGATACAAAATTTCAAAAGTAATCAACTCGCATTGACAGACATTCACCATCCCATCACCGACATGACAACGCTGTCAAATTTAAAACCACTGTCTAGACATGTGTCTGCATGCAGTCACTAGTATTACAATAATAGCTCTGGATTGAGTGAAGGAGCAAAAAACCGGATCACTTTACCACAATAAATGGACAGCCTGACGCAAAAGTCGAACGTCTGTGGCCATCCGGTCGTTTGCTCTGATCGAACGTAGGTGGCTGGTTGTCTAGAAGGTGGAAGGTGTACGTCCTAGATCAATCCGGTCGGACGGGGGAGACTCTTGCATGCATAGCTTTCAAGTGGAGACACCAGGAGGCCTTCATTGTCTATACTAAATGGGAAAGAACATCCTACACATAACTATAAGTTTAGTCACCTGTTTTCTCATTCACTACTTATGAACTGTAGTGTTTGTTATGCATCTCTGATGTCCATGCATGTGGATGGGAACACCATGACTCGGGTGCATTTTTCCATCTAATTACTTGTACTTGTGAGAGGTGTAGATTGCCATTAGTTGGCCAGGACTTGGACTATCAATGCATTCAGTGTCCCAGGATTCATCTGTTTTTCTATCTTTGCTGTTTCTTTCTCCCACCAGGAATATCGTTTTGTAGATTTAGATCCCTCCGCGATCTCCTTTATCTATGCTGAATTTTGGATCCAGCGAGAGAGTTTGTAATCCAGATGATTTACCAGGTGATACTTTACCTATTCATTGCCTAGTTTGATTCTTATTTTGGTAAAGTGATCCGGTTTTTTGCTCCTTCACTCAATCCAGAGCTATTATTGTAATACTAGTGACTGCATGCAGACACTTGTCTAGACAGTGGTTTTAAATTTGACAACATTGTCATGTTGGAGATGGGATGGTGAATGTCTGTCAATGCGAGTTGATTACTTTTGAAATTTTGTATCTTCATTAATAAATTGAACTAGTTTTATGATTTTTTTTGTTGGTTTTTGTTTGATACTGAATGGGTTAATATGTCCCAGGGGCTCCAGCTGTGGTTCTTACGGACCCCTTCTCTCCTTGTGGGTTCCTGTTTTGTTAGGTCTAGTTTTTTGCCACTGAGCCCCTCTGATCTACTTGTTCGGTGAGTGGACTAGCCCATTACCTGCCCCTCTTTGGGCAGTTATTTTTGTTAATCAGGAGTCTTCAGAATTTATTTCTATTATTCCTTGATGTCAGGCAGCCTGCTATCCAGTTTGTTTAGCATCTAGTCTGAACCAGTCTCTCATTAGTCCTTTTTATTAAAAAATGCAGTCAAGCTGTAGTGGTACAAACAAATGTAGATACATGTAAAATTATGCACCTGGGGGCTAAGAATATGCATGCATCATACATGCTAGGGGGAGTACAACTGGGGGATTCCATAGTGGAGAAGGATCTGGGGGTTTTGGTAGATCATAAGCTTAATAATAGTAATGCAATGCCAAGCTGTGGTTTCCAAAGCAAGCAAAATCTTTTCTTGTGTTAAGAGAGGTATGGACTCCAGAGAGAGAGAGACATCATTTTGCCCCTGTACAAATCATTAGTAAGACCTCATCTGAAATGTACAGTTCAGTTTTGGCACCAGTTCACAAAAAGGATATCGGAGGACTGGAGAAAGTGCAGAGAAGGGCAACCAAACTGATAAGAGGCATGGAGGAGCTCAGCTATGAGGAAAGATTGGAGGAACTGAATTTATTTTCTCTTAAGAAGAGGAGATTAAGGGGGGGTATAATCAACGTGTATAAATACATAAGGGGCCCTTATAGTGAAGTTGGTGTTGAGTTATTCACCTTAAGGTCATCACAGAGGACAGAGGGGCACTCTTTATGCCTAGAGAAAGAGATTTCATTTCCAAATACGGAAAGGTTTCTTCACAGTTAGAGCTGTGAAAATGTGGAATTGACTGCCTCCAGAGGTGGTTCGGGCCAGCTCTGCTTTAAAAAGGCCTGGATTCTTTCCTAAATGTACATAATATAACTGGGTACTAACATTTATAGGTAAAGTTGATCCAGGGGATATTTGATTGGGGGCTCAGGAAGGAATTTTTTCCCCTGCTGTAGCAAATTGGATCTCTCTGGATTAACTATGGGTATACGATTGTGTACACGGGATTGTATGAGATACACACATATATATACAGTTGTATGCAAAAGTTTAGGAACCCCTGACAATTTCCATGATTGTCCTTTATAAATATTTGGGTGTTTGGATCAGCAATTTCATATTAATCTATCAAATAACTGAAGGACACAGTAATATTTCAGTAGTGAAATGAGGTTTATTGGATTAACAGAAAATGTGCAATATGCATCAAAACGAAATTACAGGTGCTTAAAGCGGAGGTCCGGGCTAAAAAAAAAAATTAAAAGTCAGCAGCTACACATACAGTAGCTGCTGACTTTTAATATTAGGACACTTACCTGTCCTGGACTCCAGCGATGTCGGCACCCGCCGCCGATCTTCGGATCGGGGGACGGGTGCAGCCGCCTCCATCGCGGGTAAGGGAACCCGGACGTGTAAGCAGTACAGCTTCACGCCGGGCACCTTACCGCGCATGCGCGAGCTCTGCCACGCTCTGCTACTGGCCAAGCGGCCAGTAGCAGAGCGAGCAGGGAGGAGGGAGCCGGCTTCTGACGTCAGCGGCCGCGTCCGCCGGCCAGAACTCCCGGAAGTGTGGAAAAGGACACCTGTCTAAAGACAGGTGTCCTCTTCCCCCTCCCCCCCGAAAGGTGCCAAATGTGACACCTGAGGGGGGGAGGAATCCAACCAGCGGAAGTTCCACTTTAGGGTGGAACTCCGCTTTAAATTTGGGCACTCCAACAGAAAAATCACATCAATATTTAGTAGAGCCTCCTTTAGTAGATATAACAGCCTCTAGACGCTTCCTATAGCCTATAATGAGTGTCTGGATTCTGGATGAATGTATTTTGGACCATTCCTCCTTACAAAACATCTCCAGTTCAGTTAGGTTTAATGGTTGCTGAGCATGGACAGCCCGCTTCAAATCACCCCACAGATGTTCAACGATATTCAGGTTTGGGGACTGGGATGGCCATTCCAGAACATTGTACTTGTTCCTCTGCATAAATGCCCGAGTAGATTTTGAGCAGTGTTTTGGGTCGTTGTCTTGTTGAAATATCCAGCCCCGGCATAACTTCAACTTTGTTACTGATTCCTCAACATTATTCTCAAGAATCTGCTGATATTGAGTGGAATCCATGCAACCCTCAACTTTAACCACATTCCCAGTACCGGCACTGGCCACACATCCCCACAGTATGGTGGAACCTCCTCCAAATTTTACTGTGTGTAGCAAGTGTTTTTCTTGGAACGCTGTGTTCTTTTACTGCCATGCATAACGACCCTTGTTATGACCAAATAACTCCATTTTTGTCCAAATGTGCGTTTGCATACCTCAAGCGACTCCGTTTGTGCAGAAAAGGCTTCTTTCGCATCATTCTCCCATACAGCTTCTCCATGTGCAAAGTGCGCTGAATTGTTGAACAATGCACAGTGACGCCATCTGCAGCAAGTTGATGTTGTAGGTCTTTGGAGGGGGTCTGCAGGCTGTTTTTGACCATTCTTACCATCCTTCGCCTTTGCCTCTCCAATATTTTATGTGGCCTGCCACTTCTGGTTTTAACAAGAACTGTGCATGTGGTCTTCCATTTTCTCACTATGTTCCTCACAATGGACACTGACAGCTTATATGTCTGTGATAACTTTTTGTAGCCTTCCCCTTAACCATACTGTAGAACAATCTTTGTAAATTAAAATGGAAAGGAAGGGGAAGGGATAGATAAGGGAAAGATACTCCCCTAATCTAGAACAATCTTTGTTTTCAGGTCATTTGAGAGTTGTTTTGAGGCCCCCATGTCGCCACTCTTCAGAGGAGAGTCAAAGAGAACAACAACTTGCAATTGGCCACCTTAAATACCTTTTCTCATGATTGGATGCACCTGTCTATGAAGTTCAAGGCTTAATGAGCTCACCAAACCAATTGTGTGTTTCAATTAATCGGTGCTAAGTAGTTACAGGTATTCAAACCAACAAAATGACAAGGGTGCCCAAATTTATGCACCTGTCTAATTTCGTTTTGATGCATATTGCACATTTTCTATTAATCCAATAAACCTCATTTCACTACTGAAATATTACTGTGTCCTTCAGTTATTTGATAGATCAAAATGAAATTGCTGATCCAAACACCCAAATATTTATAAATGACAATCATGGAAATTATCAGGGGTTCCTAAACTTTTGCATGCAACTGTATGGAGGGAGGACCCCCTTCCTCCCTCGAAACACGTTAGCCACTCTGCAATACCGTCTAGTCCTCCGGTATCTCCGGTTTCAACCATAGACCTAAGAGAAACTGTTCGTTATTGCTTTTGTCTTGATATGCTTGTATATCATGTTTGTATGCGAGTATAACTATTGCTGTTTTTACCTTATTAAAATTATTTTTGGTAATGCACAAGGTCGATGCGCCCTCCTCTTTTATATGTTATAGTTACAAGGACACCCATTGTAATGAGGAGGGCAGCAAGGCCATGGACATCCCACACAAAAAGGGTTGACTGCACCACACATCCTTAAGCTGAATACACACTATACAATTTTCTGTAGATTTTTTTCTTCATATTTACCAAAGCCATATAATATAAGGTCAAACCTAAAGAGTTTCAATTTGCATGCAATCAGCCAGGCCCTTGCACTACATGGTTTTGGTCAATCTAAAGGAAATCTGACAACAAAAGTTGTATAGTGTGTATGGGGTCTTAGACTCCGCACCCAACCTCAGGAGAATTGTTTTGTGCACAACCAGGATACTGTTGTTGCCTCTTTTTTGTTTCCTGAGCTCGCTAATTGTAGTGTTAGTGTAGTGTGTTATTCCCTCATTATCCCATTTACAAGGATCAGATAAAAGGTCCAGAGTTTATTTCAAGTGTGCTATTTGCATTTGGAATCTGTTGCTGTCAACTCTCAATATGAGATCCAAAGAGCTGTCACTATCAGTGAAGCAAGACATCATTAGGCTGAAAAAACAAAACAAATCCATCAGAGAGATAGCAAAAACATTAGGTGTGGCCAAATCAACAGTTTAGAACATCCTTAAAAAGAAAGAACACACCGGTGTGCTCAGCAACACCGAAAGACCCGGAAGACCATGGAAAACAACTGTGGTGGATAACTGAACAATTATTTCCCTGGTGAAGAAAACACCCTTCACAGCAGTTGGCCAGATCAAGAACACTCTCCAGGAGGTAGTTGTATGTGTGCCAAAGTCAACAATCAAGAGAAGACTTCACTAGAGTGAATACAGAGGGTTCACCACAAGATGTAAACCATTGGTGAGCCTCAAAAACAGGAAGGCCAGATTAGAGTTTTCCAACCAACATCTAAAAAAGCCTTTGCAGTTCTGGAACAACATCCTATGGACAGATGAGACCAAGATCAAACTTGTACCAGAGTTATGGGAAGAGAAGAGTATGGAGAAGGAAAGGAACTGCTCATGATCCAAAGCATACCACCTCATCAGTGAAGCATGGTGGTGGTAGTGTCATGGCGTGATCATGTATGACTGCCAATGGAACTGGTTCTCTTGTATTTATTGATGATGTGACTGCTGACAAAAGCAGCAGGATGAATTCTGAAGTGTTTCGGGCAATATTATCTGCTCATATTCAGCCAACTGCTTCAGAACTCATTGGACGGCTCTTCACAGTACAGATGGGCAATGACCCGAAGCATACTGCGAAAGCAACCAAAGAGTTTTTTAAGGGAAAGAAGTGGAATGTTATGCAATGGCCAAGTCAATTACCTGACCTGAACCCGATTGAGCATGCATTTCACTTGCTGAAGACAAAACTGAAGGGAAAATGCCCCAAGAACAAGTAGGAACTGACGACAGTTGCAGTAGAGGCCTGGCAGAACATCACCAGGAATGAAACCCAGCGTCTGGTGATGTCTATGCGTTCCAGACTTCAGGCTGTAATTGACTGCAACAGATTTGCAACCAAGTCTTAAAACGTGAAAGTCTCATTTATGATTGTTAATCTGTCCCATTACTTTTGGTCCCTTAAAAAGTGGGAGGCACATGTAAGACCTGCTGTAATTCCTACGCCGTTCACCTGATTTGTATGTAAATACCCTCTAATTAAAGCTGAAAGTCTGCAGTTAAAGCACATCTTGTTTGTTTCATTTCAAATCCATTGTGGTGGTGTATAGAGCCAAAAAGATTACAATTGTGTTGATGTCACAATATTTATGGACATGACTGTAGGTATTTAAGCACTTTTTAGTGTTTTATTATGGAATATTATAGATTTTTCTACGCTTTAGTGCCACGCCATTCATGAGCAAGATCCTTCACCTTTAGAATTGTTAAATCGAGATGATATGCTTGCTACTGAGGTTTCTCCCAAACAAAAGGAGACCATTGATATGAATATTTATGTTCTATGCATTTGTTTCAAGTTGGTACAGCCAGGTAAATGTATGAGGTCTCTTAAAGCGGTTGTATCCCCTTAGTTGTGATTTTTACCTACAGGTAAACCTGTAATAAGGCTTACCTGTAGGTAAAATGAATATCTCCTAAACCTGTACGGTTTAGGAGATATTCTCCTTGCATGCAGCCGCTGACGTCCTGGCGCATGCACAGTGATGTCCCAGCGAAGGGCTGGCATATAGCACCAGACCTTGCCAGAAAGACAGGCACTTACAGCGCCGGAGCTGTGAACCCGGAAGGAACCCACAAGGGAAAATGTCAGCTCCCTCTGCAGGGACCGGGCAGCCCTGTTGGATCTTCGTTCTGAGGTAAGTATTTCATAATGAGCTAGTATGCGGTGCATACTAGCTAATTTATGCCTTTACCTTACAGGTTGTTTCTCTCTTTTTTTTTTTTTTTTTAATTTAGCATACAACCACTTTAAATTCCCTAAGCCCGCTAAAAAATTCCTGGTATTACTCACAGTGGAACCTGTCCTGTATGAAGACTGACCTCAGCTGGAGAAGATTTTTACTCCTAAACATATTGCCAAACTGTATCTTATTGAGAAGAATTTCCTTAGGAAATGGGCACTTCCTGTGGTGGATCCTGTCATTTGCTGCCTTAACAAGACCCTTATGGCCCCTGTGGAGGATAATCCTTTGTTCAAAGACCCAGTAGATAATAGGTTAGAAGCCCTCATTAAGGCTATTTCTTTCTTTGCAGTACCCGACGTACCGTCCAGGAACGTTTCTTTCTTTATCGGAATTACTCCCGAAGATTGGATAATAGATGACC
>BLSH010495397.1:44956-57355 GCA_018402905.1 Glandirana rugosa | reverse complement strand
CGCTTAGCGGCATTTATTCGCCGCTAAGCGTAAACCGGTGGTCCCCCGCGTGCGTGCGCGGGCGGCGTGAGGACCCCTCACACGGGCGCCGAGCCCGCCTGGGCTACAGGCGGCGCTCGGCGCTACTCGCCGATGTCTCTTTCTTGCCCCTTGGCGGCTACATTTGTGCCGCCAAGGGGCGGGACAGTCACCCCGTACTCTCTAGATGACTAGGGACAGTGACCCTAGTCAATCTAGAGAGTACGGGTACAATCGGGTTGGGGGGGTGTCATTCTTGTGTGGGTCCCTTGTGATGCGCTCACAGTGGCTCTGTATCGCGGCCGCCGTCGTATGACGGCGATTCGCGTTACAGAGCCACATTGTCGCCGTCAATTGCCGATCAGCCGTCGGCAAGCGGTTAAATGTCCACTGATTACTGTATAAATGTCATTGGCAATGAAGGGGTTAACCTGCAGGGGGCAGTGAAGGGGTTAATAGTGTTCCCTGGGTGTGTTCTTACTGTGGGGGGGTTGGGCTAACATGGGCATGAGAGATCTAACTGATCCCAGTGACAGGGATCAGTAGATCTCTCATGCCCCACTGACAGGGCGGGGAACCGCCGTGTTTACATCGGCGGTTCCCCGTTCTTTCTCTGTAGCCGCTCATCGCGGCTCGCGGCGGACATCGGGTCCGCCCGAGCCGCGGGCACACTCCCCAGGAGTGCGGCGGGCGCGTGCGTGCGCCCCCTGGTGGCCAAATGCGAATCGCCGCTTATTTACGGCGATTCGCGCAGCGCTCCCCCACTGCCGCCGTAAAAACACGGCGCGCGGTGGGGAACCGGTTAATGCGAGTGCTAATTGGCACTTTAAAAAAGCTGTTAGCATGCTGCATGCTTTCAACAAGCTTCAAGTAGTGCTGAAGCCTGTTAGCAGCTTGTTTAGAGAGGCAATCAGTACTCCCATTAGGACCTGTGTCACAAACTGGAGCTAAATGGTACTTTAAAGCGTCAACAAAGCTTGCTGAAAGCTCTGCAAATGCTTTATAAAAGCTTGCTGTTCACACTACTCTTATACAAGCTGAAGCCCATGTAAAACAGGCCTGAGACAGAAACATACTTTCATAAAAAAGACATGGCCTTCCACGACAACCAAGGCTGCTGCAAAGACCTCTTTACATTGATGGGGCACTGTCAGCCTTTTTGCCCTGAAAATCTTTGACAGGTGTTGTTTCTTTAGGGGCTACAAGCGTTAGTTTGCTTTCTCCCTGCTTCTGGCTTTACAACTTGTCTCCTTCCCTTTAATTGAGAATGCGCCTCAAGTGGTCCAAGACAATCCTGTAAAGTTTTCTATTTAAACTTCTTTATGGGTCCAATGCTGAACTGAGCCCAGTAGGGCTGGTGAGCAGTTCTGAACAACCTATCGGTGCAGACTTGGTCATCAGTGGAAGCTCAGCCTTCTGGACAAGATTCTGAAACTCAGGGCGATTTGTTTGTCCCTTCAATGCTGGACTCCACTTTTGTAAGGTCACTCAATGAGAATCCAGTTGGACAATGCTGCTGCTGTGGCCTGCATCATTCATCAAGGCAGCACAAGAAGTCAAGCTGCTCAAAGAAACAGACTTTATCCTCTCCTGGGCAGCACTTCCTCATGTTCCTGCCCTGTCCACTGTTCACATCCTAGGCATAAAAAATTGTCAAGCAGACTTTCTCAATCATCAGTATCTGGATCTGAGGGGAATGGACTCTCCATCCAAAGGTATTTCAAGTCCTTTGTCACAGGTGGAAGACACACTACTAGTTGGCATCCAGATTTAAAACAAACTGGACAGGTTTGTTGCCGGGTCAAAGGACTCTTGAGCCTAGTGGATGCTCTGGTGAGGCCAAGGCATCAGTTCAACCTGATGTCCACCTTTTCGCTTCTGCAGGTTCTTACTTCTCTACTTAGAAGGCTCAAGAAGGAGGCTATTCTGAGATCCTTATCACACCAAATTGTCCCAGGAGGACTATGTACTTTGGACACACTGAAGCTCTTGGAGACACTTCATGGACCCTTTCCTGATTGTCTTAACTACCTGATCCAAAGACCAGTGTTCCATCCTGCTTCTCGGTCATTGGCTTTAACAGCATGGCTGTTAAAGACGCGGTCCTAAGGAACAGGGTCCTTTCGGATTCAGTCATCCCTACCTTTTTTTTTTTTCTTGTCTTTTCATCCCTACCCTCTTGAATATTAGCAAGTTAATGTATTCTAAAGTCTACCATTGCACCTTGAAGGCTTATTTTGCTTTATGTGAATTGAGGAACTTTCATCCTTGAAATAATTCCATGGGGCATTTTATGCCCAGTCTAGTCTGGACCAACATTTGACCCTGAGTATCATTAGGGGGAAAATCTTAATCTTGGCTGTTCTGTTTCACAGACCTTTTGGCCTCTTGCTTTCTAGTTAAGGCCTTTGCTGAGGGAGTAGCTCACATTTTTCCTGATGTTCATTCCCCTGTGTCTCCTTGGGATCTTAGTCTCTGCTCTCCAAAATCCACCATTTGATACAATTTGGGATATTCCCTTGTATGACCTTACCCATAAGTTCACCTTTATAAAAAAAATAATAAATGCATGTGATTTTGCATGAAAAAAATGTGCATTGATTTATTTATTATTATTTTTACAGAAGTCTGCAAAGCATTGCACCCATGATCAGTCGGTCACGGTTGTAATTTGAGGCTCCTGCACACTCTCCTTTCAGCTTTCTATTCTTTTCTCTATATGGACTTTCAGCTAGAAAGCTGGAGGAAGAATGAATGGACTACGAGTCTGTTGATCAGTGTGCTTGCAGTCCATTGAAAACTACAAGTTTATCTGCCGCATTGGCAAATGGCACTTGAAGTTTTATTCACTTGCAGATCTGTGAATTAATTGATGTACAGGGCTCCGGCGATTATAAATGTGACAGCAGCTGCGGGGAATGACAACCCCTCCCGCTGTCAAGCGGGATGGTGGGCTTAGGGGTGAGAGTAGTGCTTAGGAACATGTTACACCCTAAATATGGGTGTAGCATGTAGAGCTGCACGATTTTGGCTAAAATGAGAATTATGATTTTTTTTGCTTAGAATAAAGATCATGATTCTCGTAGCGTAACATCATCTTTCACATTAAATGAAAAAATTGGACTAACGTTACTGTTTCGTTTTTTTTAAAAATTCATTTTAGTGTATTTTTTCCCAAAAAATTGCATTTGAAAGGCCGCTGCGCAAATACCACGTGACATAAAATATTGCAACAACCATCATTTTATTCTCTAGGGTCTCTGCAAAAAATATATATTTATATAATGTTTGGGGTCCTAAGTTATTTTCTAGCAGAAAATACTATTAACTTGTAAGCAACAAATGTCAGAAAAATATTTGGTCTTTAAGTGGTTAATCTGACTTCAGACCGAAGTTCCCTTTGATCTATTCTAAAAGGAGAAATAGTTACAAATGTATCTTTTGTTTACTCTATCTCCCAGCGCTAAGGAATGTTGAACATTCTCCGGCTTTTTTTTTTTTTTTTTTTTTTTTTTTTGACAGTTCTGGTTCACACATAGGGATCCGACTTTAGGGGCGACTGCTGTAATAGAAGTCAATGCAAGTCACCTGAAGTCGCCCCCAAAGTAGTACAGGAACCTTTTTCTAAATTGGAGCGACTTGTGCTGCTCCTATTAGAACGGTTCCATTGCACTGCATGGAGCGCGACTTGTGAGACGACTTAAAGTCGCCTGACAAGTTGCCCTGCACTGTTTACACACAATTGAGGAAATGTCAGGTGTAGATCGTGAGGTGGGCTGAATCGAGATCGCAATCTTTTAACGATTACTCGTGCAGCTCTAGTAGCATGTATCTTGTTCAAAAAGTGGATTTGACCTGTAAGCTCTACCAAATAGATGTTAAAGCCTCTTTTGTTGCCAGTTTCTGGTGTAATGTGCTACAAGCTGCTCTCTGAGTCTGTCTAGCCTTCTTGACTTATTATGTGGGCCAATAAGCGTTGTTTGCTGTGCGGCTCACTCCTCAGTTGGATTGATTTAGGATGTCCCAGATATTATGACTAAAGAGCCTGTTACTTGGTCCTTCTTTTCACTATTAAGGATAATACTTTTGAATACAGATTTTCCTTGAGAAGATGCTGTCCTAGTCTTTAGCTCCTTCTCCCTAGCTGCTCATACCTTAGTCGTTGCTACTTTTTCTTATTTATCTGGCCTTCTTGCAGGCATTGATTTCTTGTATATTTGATTTCACTTTGTTGAATTTCTCAATAGATTTTACCTACCCCTCAGCTGGACTGTTTTTGCACCGCCCAACTGTCTGAATATCTTCCATTCCTGCATCCCTCAATAGACGATAAAGAAAATAAGAATTTTGTACTTACAGTAAAGGTCCACTGAGAGTCCTTTCCCTCTAAGCTATTGGCTTCCTGTGTTGCATGCTTACAAAACTGAGTTTTGATGTTGGATGTAAGGTTATACAGTTAACTGGCTTAACATTTCTTTGCTTGTCAGTGTCCAGACCTTCTGAAGACAGCAGTATAACCTAGTTGTGTATGATTACCTTCTATTCCTGAGTCCCTCACTGGACTTGAAAATTAACACAAATCTTATTTTTGCAATGACCGTAAATTACAAGCTAGTGGTGAGTGTTACCATCATGTATGTATGTATGCATGTACATATCTGTCGTATTCAACTCTCAGCAACTCTGTGGGCCAGCTCTCTGGGCAGTATGTCTTTCCTCAATTCTCCCTAGTTGCTTGGCTTGTATATCGATCTTTACCAAAAATGGGGTCTAATTTAAAAGAAAATGTGTTTTTAAATATTGAAATATTGTTAGATGTTTATAGCAATGCACCTTTAGGTCTTAGTTTTGCTAAGACTTTTATATTTTGCTTGTTTAATAGGGCATCGCTCAGATATAGAGGACTCCACAGAAGCCATGTACTCTGCTACAAGACGGGAAGGTTTTAATGATGTTGTGAGAGGAAGAATACTATCTGGGAATTTCTTTCTTCTGAAACAGTAGGTTAATAATTACTTTGCGAGTACACATCATGTAAGACTAACACAATAGATTTGAAGTTACTATTTTAACCACTTCAGTTCTCGTACCTGTATACCCCTTATGGAACAGAGCAATATTTAATTTCCACAATGGGCTTGTTATTTCGAGATAACAATAAATAAGTACATGTTCTGGGGGATAAGCTAGGCTTTTTTTGGTTAATATTTTGTTTTTCTATGCTTACGGTGATTGTATCTGTATTATTACATTTGCAAAACACAGCACTGTCCGTAATACTTTTTTCAAGGATAACCTTTTGTGGTGGACCCCTTTCTTCCAAGCAGTTGGCGTTAGCCAAACGTTAAGAACAACAATCTCTATAAAGAAGGCATATTGTCTGTAAAATGTAGCCAAAAATATGTGAAAAAATTAATATATTTTCTATTTTGACCAGTGTTAGTCTTAAAAATAATAGCTTTACTGTGACTAGAAAGTGCACAATGTATTCTATAATTTGTCCTGTGTAAAATTACACTAAAACTATGTTTCAGGTACAAAGCATGGGAAAGTTATTTGCAAATAAAAAAGGTGCTTTTTGTTTACGAGTTTGCACATTCTTATTTTAAGTATGAAAAATATAACCAATAAAACAATTAAAAACAAAACAAAATGTAACTGAAATGTATTATAAATGAAAAAATAATAGCTCAGGAGAGGAGTTAAAACAGTATACAAAACAAAAAAAACTATTATTTTGTAGCCTACCAATTCTTAGATGTGTTGGCTGCCTTTTTTTAAAAAAAAAATTTCACTTGTCAATCTGGCCAGCAAGTTTGTTTTTTTCAGCTTCTATTAAAGTGGATGTAAATGCATCACACACGAATCTAAATTGTTGCCATGATAATAAAGTATGGGTCTATTTATGGCTTCAGAATGCAATCCTACCTTCCACAAGTCACCCCCTTCTGTACACGGAGCCCCGCAATACTCCGGAATCCATGGGCGGGTCTATGCTGCGGCACTCGGTGGGCGGAGCTATGACATCACTAGACTCCCCTTTGTCTGGCAGCATTTGTTATACTAGAAGTGCGCGCACAGGGGACACAGAGCGCATTCTGGCCAGAAGCAGAGCACGCTCACGGCTCCCCTGTCACTACTGTGCATGTTTTACACAGGCTGTGTAGTAGAGAGGAGTTTTCGGGATAGCTAGCACAGCTCTGAGACGCAGAGAGAGGCTTGTGCTGTCACTCACACAGCACGGAAGACCCGTCTTTATCAGTCGGTTTTTTTCTTACTGAAAAAAGATAAGCGGATTACTCAGAGCTAGATTAACTTTGTGGCAAGACTGTGCACAGCTGACATGACATCCTCTGCTGTACAAGGTAGAAGTGATAGTAAAAAAAATATATTTTTCGGTTTCACATCCACTTTAACAGGCCAGGCTGTTAAGCATTATAGATAAATGTAGAAAAGCTCCCAGCCTCCGTGCAGGAAACAAAGCACTCTTGTGTCACACAGCACCTTCTGTACTAGACTCTTACCCCAGAGTGTGTGACCCCCTGGATAAGAGCGGTCTAACACACTTAATTACAGAGTATCAGTATACCGTAATACCGGATGACTGGATGTCTACATTATAAAAGGGTTTATCCTACATATGTGTCGCCCCAGTGGCCATCTGGATTCAACATCTTCACCCACCTTCTTCAGGATTCAACATCTTCGCCCATCTTGACTGGCTCAACGAGACAACATAACTCTTGTGCAGCTTGCAAGCAGGAAGCAATATCACACTATGTGAGCCCCCCTTTTTTACATGTGACTGCTTGCGGGGAGTATTTATATCCTATGGGAAGCTGACTGTGGGAAGGCTGCTTTACACACCACGGTGTCCCACGGTGAAGGATCGTACCTGCAATACCTGAGAAGGCAACCCGCACTCAACTGATACTCTGTAATTAAGTGTGTTAGACCGCTCTTATCCAGGGGGTCACACATTCTGGGGTAAGAGTCTAGTACAGAAGGTGCTGTGTGACACAAGAGTGCTTTGTTTCCTGCACGGAGGCTGGGAGCTTTTCTTCTTTGTTTCTTAATTTATGGACTTTTAATGATTGATTAGCGCTGTACATGTTGTTATCTAAGCTGTCAAGCATATAGCAGTCACAGGGGTGCTTACAATTGTCAACTTTTGTTCATTTATGTAAAACCTTTATCCCAAAAGGGATTAAAAACCCTTTGCTGTAACTGCTTAAAATGTGTTAGCAGGAGTTTGGCTTTAATTTCTTAGTCATGTCCATCGAAATTTGCTACTGCAGCTAATACTACCCTCCTCCATCTAGAGTGCTACACCACTGGTGATTTTTTTCCTCAGTAACTTCAAAATAGCTTGCTACATTGTTGATAGGGCTGGTCTCTATGTAGCAGAAATCCAAATTGGAAGCTCCTCAGCACTAGCTGTGCAAGCCCTTCCCAGACTCCACTGGACTGGACATTCAGGGCTAGCCTGGAATGTGAGCTTTGAGCACTGGACTGTGCATTGTGGCACTATCCAGACCTTCGTGTGCAGTGTTAGTGGGCCGCAATGGAGTGATTTCCAGTTCCAGAACCATTGCACAGACCATTGTGACCCTGTCTGTGAAAGCTCAGTTAGTAAGTAGGGCCCTTTTGGGCTAAAATACTGGGAGCTACCTTTCTCTTTGAACCATCGGACACCTTTTCAAAGTTCCCACCAATGCTGGTTCTACAGGTTTAAAAGTTCAAGCTATGGAATTGAGTGCTGATGTCATCCTGCCAGCTGTAGTGCTGCGCTCCTCACTGTCTCACCTGCCATTCAGCCTAGAGCATCCTTTCTCAACCCTTTACTCCAAACAAACTCTTTGAAAAAGTTTTTTACATCTCAGAAAACCCTTGTTAAATTGAATTTATCAAAGGTCAGTGGGAAGAATGCTTCTTACATTGGTGGTCAGTGGAAAAAATGTCCCCTTTACAGTATTGGTCGGAATGTGTCCCTTACAAACAGCTAAAAAGATCATTGGTGTCATGGTGCTGGCTCTGGTATCATCAGATGGAGGGTAGGGTCAATCTGCCACAGCTCAAGAAACTTCCATCAACTTCTGGAGGAACCCTAGTTGAGAATAACCATCCTGCTGCTACTTCTAAAGCACCACATGGATCTCTGGCCTCTTGTTCCACTGCCTGCCTTCAGTGATTTAGTTACCTCTGGCCACCTGGAGCTCTCATCAGCACCTGTTGCCTGGGTTTGGGCCTGTTAGCTTTCCATTACACAACATGACTTCTCAAAGACACACAAAGAATAATGAAAAAACAAGAGAAGGAAGCATTGACCTAGTGCAATTCCGTTAAAATATTTATTAAAATTAAATTAAAATAGGTATATACTCACAAACATAGAAGGTATAAAAGCATGTCAAAGTCATAAAACGAACAGAATGCCTCCAGGACTACTGGGAAGCTCCAACTCTGCAAGGAGACCAGATAGTGTCCACAGTGGCCAGGCTAACACGTTTCCAGGGCGAACCATCTTCTTCAGAGCCTTCTTCAGAGGCCATTAATTCACCCACAGAAAAAGGTGTCTCAGTTAAAAGTTCTCATTAAAGAGGTTCCCTTCCTATATATCTTTGCTCTCATCCTTACCTTTAAGAGAAACTCCTTTTACCTCTCTTGGGGCTTGTAGGGCACCTAGAGTTTGCCCTTCTACCATGGTCTCCCCTTCTCTTGTAAACTCTGTCGAGTCACCTTCAGCCTCCCTCTCCGGGTCAGGTGTCTGGACTGGGAGAGACATTCAGATGGTTGATGTAGACTAAAAGTTACTGGATGCAACCCTTCAGTCCCTGGCTGGGGATGGATTGGCTTTTCCCCTTTACCTTGGGAAAGCTGCTTTGGCTGGTGTGTCCTCTTACCTGGGAGTTCCATCTGGCTCATCGGAACAGACAGTTCCCACTTCACTCTGTTGGGTAGTTCTCCTTCGAGTTTGCGTGGTAAATAGATCTCCATTGGGAATCTCTTATGTGCTGCCAGGTTTTCATCTCTGGGAAGGTTTAGGAACTCTCCCTGCAATGGGTTGAGTGGCTAGGTCCCTTTGCTGGACCGTGCTTAATGTGTCCCTATTAACCACACTGGCTCACCTAGATTTAAGGCTTCACCTTCTAGATATCCTTGTCTGGTGGCTGCCTCATCTTCATGTGAAGACTTGGAAGGAAGTACCCATCACTGAATGACCTTGTACTCCCCTGAAGTGTCAGCAGGCAGAGCACCCTAGGATCCTGCTGCAGGTATGCCCTTTGGGGGGATACAGTAGGTGCCGAGGCCTCCATAGGACCTGATCACTGGGAGATAGATCCTTCATCTGCAGGTGTTTTGCAGCCTGTTGAGGAAATTTCTTCATGCTCTTTAGTCATTCCTGTCCCCAGTCAGGTGAATGCTCTTAATAGTGTTACAGAGACTCTTACCCCTTGCTCCTGTGGAGGATGAGGCATAGGTTTGGCTAATTCTTAGGATTATGTGCTGTGAAACTTGGTTAGGAAGATGGGCAATGTTCTGTCATCCCTTGCTTCTAGACGTTGGGTGGACAATTTTCTGCTCAACCTTCTGCTATGTTGTTTTGTGTTTCCGCAAGGGCCCCTACAAGTGTTGATAGGTCATTCATAGATCCATTGGGATATTCTATTGTGAGGACACCACTTTTGGTTTCTTGCTGCAAGATCACTTGTCTAACCAGACAATCACTTTATGTTTGCAAGCCATTTGTGCTTTTTCCCATCAGGCTATGAAAGAAAGCCTTGTGTTTCTAACAGAGAGGGCACTGTTCGATTTCTAACAGGCTGACAGTTTCTTCTCTTTCACTACTTCTATCACCCCAGTATACTGTACATGGTTCTTTTAAGTATGCTATGAATATTATAGAAACTGATAAACTGTGGCTATAAATGGTTAATGATATCTTCCCTCTAAAACTTATCTTTCAGATAAGGGGTAATTCAACCCTGATTTAAAGATACTTAAAGTGGAAGTAAACCCTCCAATCATTTTCAACCAAGGAAGCTGCCATCTTGGCCTCTGTTTAATCTTGAACTGCCATGATGCTGCACATGTGATCAGTTATGACACCAGCCATTGGATAATTTGACAGTTCAGTTGAGAGCAGAGTCAATGTGCCAACTAGCATTTCCAGCATGCCGGAAATGTAACTGTTTTTTTAAACTATTAAATCAATGGGTTTACTTCCGCTTTAACGTCTTATACCCCTTGGTACCCCGTTTTTCTAATAGGATACCCAGTTCTTCCCATTTAGCAAAGAATAGCATCAGGATTTTAATAGGAGCCTCATTTTTGCTGTATTATTTATACTATTGGATAAGACCAGGCTGCTATGGCAGGTGGGCCAATCCAGGAACTTTGGACTGAGGTTTTGCCAGCACAGTCCCTGAAAGGTTTACTGTATAAAGTCAGTGGGTTATCAGACCACTTCTTGGCAAACATGATTAATCTTTCTGACACATTGTAAATACCCATAACCATTATTTTTGGTAATTCATTTGCATTTGGTCTAGTTGATGTAATATCCAGCTTTAGATATTTGCCAATGCAGTTCCATTTATAAGTCCTATATTTTAACATCCAAACATTATTTCAAAGCCAAGTAGGATGAACTACAAAATTAGTATATATATTTTTAAATGCATTCTTAAGCACTGATGTTTTTTAGAGGAATAAAGGAAATGAAAATCCACCATGTAACAGAAAAAAAATACTAAAACTGATTTTACAATTACAAACACACATTGCTGGTAATGGCTTTGTGTCTTCCTAATAAACCACTGAACTTTCTATTCCTTAATGATGTTCATAAAAAATCTGACTTCCTGAAACAGCGAAAGAAGAATTAGTGAGGGCATTGGATAATTGTCAGATGTATTTCCTGTGGGAACAAATAAAGCTTATTAAGTCTACAATATATGATTGTTATATAATATGTCATTCATCTAAAATGGGACTATTCTCTGAATTTAGTAATAATAAGAAGTATTTGGTTACACTATTAACATTGGTGTGTTTCAGCTTATTCCTATTTTATCATAACATTTAGTCAGTTTTTATTGTTTCCACCAGCACTTGGTTTTAAGGCCTGCCAATTGGCATATTATCTGAGTTTCTACACCAAACGCCTAAAATCATTTGTTATTATGTGCGTTTCTTCATGATCATTAGGAGTCACTGGAAGGTGTGCCATGTTGATGCCTGTCCCACCGATTGACAGCTATGACCTGTTGAAGAAGATTGGTGGCTCCTAATTAGGCATGGGAGCTGCATAAACTATTTTTGTTCAGAAAGGCTTGTTTTCTGTATTTGGGTTGGGGGTCATTTGATGTGGTCAGTCTGGATGTCAAGTATACTTCTTTAATTTATTTTGTTTCTTTTCAGGAACTATGAAAAGTATTTTCTGAAGGCTCAGAGAGTGCGACGATTAATAGCAGATGACTTTGCAAAGGTTTTTCAATCTGGTGTGGATGTTTTACTTACTCCTACTACATTAGATGATGCAGCTGATTACCTAGACTTCATCCAAGAGGACAACAGAACTCGAAGTGCACAGGACGATGTCTTCACACAATGTGCCAACATGGCTGGTGAGCTATATTTACAAGTATATAAAAATTATGGAAATGGCGCTGTCTCCTTGGCGTGTCTGTGTAAGTGTTCCTTTAAAGATGTGTGTGGGCCTGTGTCTTTGGCACCCTTATTCAAATTACCATGGATGGAATACAGAGTAAAAAAATGAGAGAAGAAGAGAAAAAAAAAAAAAAAGTTGATGTCCGTGAATGTCCGTAAAACATAAAATGTGTAAAAACACCTAAAATCACCTAATAAATAAGTACACGAGAAACAGGCAGATATAATACAGATAAAATTAGGGATGAAAAATTTAAAAATAGAAATTGGTGAATAGTTGAAAATATCGTCCTTAAATGTCCGTATGTCCGTAAAATAAAAATAAAGTGCTGTGGTGCCAAATGGTGCAAAATCAATCAATGAACCTTAAATATTGTGCAATGGTTAAGAAAAAAATGGGGTCTCCAAGAGTAGTTGTGTCCGATTGCGCTAATTCATGCTGCAATAGGTATTGGTGTTTCAGAATCAGTATCTTTCTGCTATGCGATTATAACTCTATCCATATCTTTATTTGAACAAAAAACAGTGATCCTTCTGTGAGTAATCCTTTTGGTGTATAAATAAAAAGTGACTTCCGTGCTTATTCAAGGTAGTAAGGTGACTTCCACGCGTGCTCTCCCGTATGTTCCCGCACTTACCAGATGTTTCATACCCCTGCAGGGGTACACGCCTTGGTAAATGGGGTCTTTTGGTCCTCCTTGTTGGGTC
>BLSH010495397.1:22432-43047 GCA_018402905.1 Glandirana rugosa | reverse complement strand
TTTTATAAATATTTTTACCCTCCCCACATGATTTAAAACACTCTAAGACATATATGTGTTTATCTGTACCGTCCCCCTGTACCAATGACAGAACCCCCCAGACTAGCTTCTTCTTCCTTCAGTTATTAGAAGGAGGAAGAGGGAGTAAAGGGGGCCCTAAGAGAGAAGCGAGAGGCCAAGAGGTGGAGACTCGACCACTTGGCCCCTCACACTTAAGACTGTGTCTAGTGGTCACTTCACGACTCTAACGTCGAAGTATTTGACCGACAAAGACACAGTCAGTCAATGTCGAAGAGATACACACCTCTACTAGCCCCCCTCTTGTACAAGAGGGGGCTAGTAGAGACAAAGTATTTGGCAATTACTTGACCCTGGGTCCTCTTAGGAGGAAACATACAGGAAGGCAGCAGTCTCACTGTGTACATTCATAATATTTTTGATTAATTTTCACTAATCCTAAGCGCAGGTACACTGTCTATATTTACAAGTACCATAGAAAAAATTCTCTTTTGCTCTTATCTTATTTATATTTAAGGTGTCCATTTATGAAACTGTGATAAGCAGCGATTTTGGGGATCGCCGCTCATCCCAGTTCATTAACGGTTTATGAAACAGAGATGATCGGGGGAGAACATGTTCTCCCCCCGATCATCTCCACACATAGAGAAGCTGTAACTGACTGACACAGAAACAGCCAGTTTATGAAGCTGCAATCTCAGCACTTCACTGGTGATCTGTGTCAGAATTCACACTCCCCGGTTCACCAGCTCAGAGGTGGAGAACCGGAGAGCGAAGAGAGAATCCCGGGGGAAATGAGGGAGAAGGAGGAAGATTATTGACTTCCTTCTTCTTCGATCAGACCCCCCAAGACAGTAACCATGTCCCCCTGCCATGTCTATTTGTGTATATACAGAATCTCACAAAATTTAGTACACCCCTCCCATTTTTATAAATATTTTATTATATCTTTTCATGTGACAACACTAAATAAATTACACTTTTCTACAATGTAAAGTAGTGCGTGTACAGCTTGTATAACAGTGTAAATTTGCTGTCCTCTCAAAATAACTCAACACACAGCCATTAATGTCTAAACCAGTGTTTTTCAACTCCAGTCCTCAAGGCACACAAACAGGTCATGTTTTCAGGATTTCCATGAGTTTGCACAGGTGATTTGATCAGTTTCACTGCCTTAGTAATTACCACAGCTGTTTCATCTGAGGGAAATCCTGAAAACATGACCTGTTGGTGTGCCTTGAGGACTGGAGTTGAAAAACACTGGTCTAAACCACTGGCAACAAGTGAGTACACCCTTAAGTGAAAATGTCAAAATTGGGCCCAAAGTGTCAATATTTTGTGTGGCCACCATTATTTTCCAGCACAAGCATCACAGGTTACCACTGGAGTCCTTTTCCACTCCTCCATGACAACATCACGGAGGTGGTGGATGTTAGAGACCTTGTGCTCCTCCACCTTCTGTTTGAGGATGCCCCACAGATGCTCAATCGGGTTTAGGTTTGGAGACATGCTTGGCTAGTCCATCACCTTTACCCTCAGCTTCTTTATCAAGGCAGTGGTAGTCTTGGAGGTGTGTTTGGGGTTGTTATTATGTTGGAATACTGCCCTGCGGCCCAGTCTCCGAAGGGAGGGGATCATGCTCTGCTTCAGTATGTCATAGTACATGTTGTAAAAATAGTGTATAGAAATAGAACACTTGTGTAAAACAGGTAATAAGAAAGATGCCGCGCTATATCATGAGTAAAGTCCAAAATTAAAGTTCATGTTGGGTAGAGAATCCTGATATTTGTTGTGAATGTTGATGCAGAAAATCACCCAGTGTATACCTTCCACCATAAAAGTAAAAGATATTCCCTTACCAGATGATGAGGCTCCACATTATAGGAGCCTGTGCAAGCATAGATGTGCGCCGTGAGCAGTCCACTGTGCAGAGTATATACGAACCATACAGGGTGGACATCACACTTGATTAAAGTGGTTGTCAACTTGTGACAACCACTTTATCCTACAGGTAAGCCTATGATGAGGCTTACCTGTAGGTGCCCTGCATATCTCCTAAACCTGTACGGTCCAGGAGATATGCAGTCTATTTGCTCAAGAAACAGCCTCCGTGCCGTTCCTCCACGGCGACCGTGCCGTAACTGGCGGCTCCCGCGCACATGCGCGGGAGTGATGTCACGCGACTCCGGCCAGTTACAGCGCCGGAGTGGCGGCCACAGAAGGAAGAGGGGCAGAAGATGGAAGTCGCCAGCACAGGGGACAGCACTGGACATCGCAGGCTTCGTTTGCAGGTAAGTGGCACATAATGGGCTACTATGCGATGCATAGTAGCCCATTATGCTTCTACATTACAAGGGCATGTGGAGGAAAGTAAACCCCATCTGGGTTTACTTCCTCTTTAACTTCTCAGCTGGTAAGATTCTGCTCCATATAATCCAAGAGACTGGCTTTAAGGGATGAAAATTACTCCTACTCCATTTTCCTCATTTAAATCCGGTCAATGTAAATGAAGAAGAAAGAAAGATCGCCTTATAGCATAAAAATGTTGGGATTTTAATGAAGTATCAAGTTCAAAAAGATACACTGTATAAAAGGTCTGCAGATCCAAGTAACAAAACAGCATTGTGTCTTGAGCTCAAACTCCAACCTACTATTTTCGTCATAGATGATGTCATCGGGGGTTTGTAGCTCAAGCCCCAACCACGCTCTATATATTCTCAAATGTGGAAAGAGCTAAACTGAGAATCTAAAACCGGCACTAAACCACACCCACTTTGACAAAAAGGGGGAGGGATAAATAATCTATACAGAATCTAATTATCATGCACTACAGCCACAGCAGGTGTTTCTTCCAGTTGGACCAAGCCTCACTATCAGGCTGCACAATAAAAACTCTGTAGAAAAACCAAGCCTCGTTTTCAAGTGGATGGTCGTGACGCTGGAAGAAACCAGAAACCAGCCAAACCAGGCCTCACTTGAAAAATGGATATCGAACCACAGCAAACGAAAATCTCTCCTAGACCGGAAGTTCAAAGGCGTCACCCTGAAAGGCAGAATGACAGCAAAAGAAGAGAGTGTCATCTTGTGATGAATTGAAAAAATATGTGTGAATATAAAAATCTTATAGGGATAATTGCATAGTGCTGTCCTCTTTCCTCAAAAGGGCTCGCAAAGGAATAAAATCATTTAACAATCGTTTATGACAACTAATAAAATTAACATAAAAATAGTATAAACCTCAAAATAATTTAATCAAGCATTGATAATAAAAGCATTGATGTCCCATTCAAAGTTATTACCAAAAGGGGCATAAGATTTTAATTAGTAAATTCACCTCTCCTCCATTTGAGAAACACCTTTTTTAACCACTTACTTACTGGGCACTTAAACCCCCCTCCTGCCCAGACCAGTTTTCAGCTTTCAGCGCTGTCGCGCTTTGAATGACAATTGCGTGGTCATGCAACACTGTACCCAAATGAAATTTTTATCTTTTTTTTCCCCACAAATAGAGCTTTCTTTTGGTGGTATTTCATCACTGCTGGGTTTATTTTTTGTTAAAAAAAATGAAAAAAGACCCAAATTTTTGAAAAAAAAAAAAGTTTTTTTATAGTTTGTTATAAAATTTGGAAAACCGGTAATTTTTCTCTTTCATTCACGTGCGTTGAGGAGGCGGCACTGATGGGCTGCACTGATGGGCACTGGTAGGCAGCACTGATAAGGCGGCACTACTGGGCACTGATAGGTGGCACTGATGAGGCAGCACTGATGGACGGCACTGATAAGCGGCAATGATAGTTGGCACTGATGGGTGGAACTGATAGGTGACTCTTATAGGCAGCACTGATAGGTGGCACTGATGATGAGGCACTGGTGGGCAGCACTGATGGGCATTGATAGGTGGCACTGGTAGGCATTGATAGGTGGCACTGCTGGGCACTGATAGGTGGCACTGCTGGGCACTGATAGGTGGCACTGATATGCACCTGTAGGTGGCACTTGTGGGCAGTGTTAGATGGCACTGGAGGTCACTACATAGCAGCAATGCCTCTCCATGTGCGGGATCGATGTCCCTGTGTATTCAGCCGGTGATCGGCTTTTTTGTTTTGTCTTACGCTGTCAGCGTGAGGGGAAAAGAAAGCTGAATACCAATCTTTTGTTTACATCATGTGACCAGCTGTCATTGGTTGACAGCTGATCATGTGGTAAGGGTCCGGTACCGGCCCCTTACACTGATCTGTGGATCTGTCGATCAGTCGAGTCTCGTTGATTTGGTGATCACAGAGCAGGGGGTGCGCAGGCAGCTCGTGCACAGGAAGACATCCATGGACGCCGTCCCGACAATTCAGGTCCGCGCTTTAGCAGTCTTGCAGCTATAGCACGGACGCGAAGAGGTTAACAGAACCTCCCCTCCATGTGGGCACAATTCATCACAAGATGACACTCTCTTCCTTTGCTGTCATTCTGCCTTTCAGGGTGACTCCTTTGAACTTCCAGTCTAGGAGAGAGATATTTGTTTGCTGTGGCTCTATATCCGGCTTTTCAAGTGAGGCCTGGTTTGGCTGGTTTCTTTTTCCAGCGTCACGGCCATCCACTTGAAAATGAGGTTTGTTTTTTCTACAGAGTTTTTATTGTGCAGCCTGATAGTGAGGCTTAGTCCAACAGGAAGCGATACCTGCTGTGGTTGTAGTGCATGATAATTAAGTTCTGTATAGGTTATTTATCCCTCCCCCTTTTTGTCAAAGTGGGTGTGGTTTAGTGCCAGTTTTAGATTTTCAGTTCAGCTATGCTCTTTCCGCATCTGAGTATATATATAGAGCGTGGTTAGGGCTTGATCTCCACAGCCCCGATGACGTCATCTATGCCGAAACTAGTAGGGTGGAGTTTGAGCTCGAGACACCATGCTGTTTTTTACTTGGATCTGCAGACCTTTTATACATTGTATCTTTTTGAACTTGATACTTCATTAAAATCCCAATGTTTTTATGCTATAAGGTGATCTTTCTTTCTTCTTCATTTACATTGACCGGATTTAAATGAGGAAATGGAGTAGGAGTAATTTTCATCCCTTAAAGCCCGTCTCTTGGATTATATGGAGCAGAATCTTACCAGCTGAGAAGTTAATTAGGTGTGACATCCACCCTGTATGGTTCGTATATACTCTGCACAGTGGACTGCTTACGGCACACATCTATGCTTGCACAGGCTCTTATAATGTGGAGCCTCATCATCTGGTAAGGGCATATCTTTTATGTTTACGGTGGAAGGTATACACTGGTTGATTTTCTGCATCAACATTCACAACAGATATCAGGATTCTCTCTAGACAATACATGTTGGCATTCATGGTTCCCTCAATGAACTGTAGCTCCCTGGTGCCGGCAGCACTCATGCAGCCCCAGACCATGACACTCCCACCACCATGCTTGATTGTAGGCAAGACACACTTGTCTTTGTACTCCTCATCTGGTTGCCGCCACACACGCACACAAGATAAACCAAATAAGTTTATCTTGGTCTCATCAGACCACAGGACATGGTTCCTGTAATCCATTTCCTTAGTCTGCTTTTCTTCAGCAAACTGTTTTCCAGCTTTCTTGTGCATCATCTTTAGCAGAGGCTTCCTTATGGGACGACAGCCATGCAGACCAATTTTATGCAGTGTGCGGCATATCATCTGAGCACTGACAGGCTGACCCCCCACCCCTTCAACCTCTACAGCAATGCTGGCAGCACTCATACGTCTATTTCCCAAAGACAACCTCTGGATATGACGCTGAGCACGTGCACTCAACTTCTTTGGTCGACCATGGTGAGGCCTGTTCTGAGTGGAACCTGTCCTGTTAAACCGCTGTATGGTCTTGGCCACCGTGCTGCAGCTCAGTTTCAGGATCTTGGCAATCTTCTTATAGCCTAGGCCATCTTTATGTAGAGCAACAATTCTTTGAGAGTTCTTTGCCATGAGGTGCCATGCTGAACTTCCAGTGACCAGTATGAGAGAGTTAGAGCAGTAACACCAAATTTAACACGCCTGCTCCCCATTTACACCTGAGACCTTGTAACACTAATGAGTCACATTACACAGGCGAGGGAAAATGGCTAATTGGGTCCAGTTTGGACATTTTCACTTAGGGGTGTACTCACTTTTGTTGCCAGCGGTTTAGACATTAATGGCTGTGTGTTGAGTTATTTTGAGGGGACAGCAAATTTACACTGTTATACAAGCTGTACCCTCACTACTTTACATTGTAGCAAAGTATCATTTCTTCAGTGTTGTCACATGAAAAGATATAATAAAATATTTACAAAAATATGAGGGGTGTACGCACTTTTGTGAGATACTGTGTGTATGTCTGTGTGTGTGTGTATATATATATATATATATATATATATTGTGTAGGGGGACTCATTTTATTAACTAGGTGGGTGGTCTCCTCTGGGAATGTCCGTGTACTGAGCAGTGATAATTTATCACTGCTTAATAAACGGACACCTCTATGTTTCAGTGAATTTCTGGTACTGTAATCTGGCTATGTCTCACGAGATTCCAGTATCGGGGGCGTTCTCCACTGTTTGGGGGGTTTGTAGATTGCTACACTTCTCAAAAGGAGAAACGATATACACCGCTTCATAAACAGGCACTCAGAGGAGAACGATCATCTCTGTGAATGCCGGAGAACAGAGCAGCGGATATTTCTCCTATCGTTCACTGACAGACGCAGCTCTCCATTACGTGTGGGGTTTATGCTGGTCTCACTAGGAGTTAACTAGGCAGGGAAAAGAAACAGCTGGCCCCTCCCATGGAGCCGTCCTATCTTCCCAGATAAACCCCCTCTATGGAATAGCTCACCAGTCTAAATGCCTAGTTTGCAAGGAGTTGACCTGGCTTCCCTTTAGGGGAATTGCGGTCCTGTTTGTGACCATTTCTTTTTATTTTATTTTATTTCCTTGTCTTCTATCAAGATGATCTGCTATCAAGAAGCCGGTCGGGGCATGGAGAGTCCATGGGCTCTGTACTTTCCCCGACCTGGCCGACTGTTGCGAGTCAGTCCCGATGTATGGGGACCCGCCGCATAATGCCCGTTCCGTGCGGGTGGCCTGGGGTGATCCCCACCTGCGCCCAGCCCGGATGCGATTCGGTAGGGCGAATTCTGGCCTGCAGCGTGCTGTCCAGGCAGGGACGGAAAGTCTGCGACTGGGTGGTTACCCACGGCGCTCGCGGAGTGGTGAGTGAGAGTTCCGCCCTTCCCCCCCTTTTTAGGGGCGGAAGAGGGACCGACGACAAAAAAAAAAAAAAATATTTTCCTTTTTGTCTGGGTAGCCGCCGGCAGGGGCACGTGGAGCTCCTGCGCCCCCTTTTCACACCCCCCTACCCCCGCACCGCACCCCGTCTGCCTGCGCCGTCTTTTTTCGTTTCACCCGGCATTTTGCGGCGGAATGCCGCCATTTTGCCGTAGCCGCAGACATTTCTGGCCTATGGGGCTTTCCCTCTAGCACTCAGAGCAGCCATTTGCGGTACTGCAAGCCTCTATACAGGGGGTTTCGGCCTCTAGTGTCTAATGGCGGCCATTTTGACCACATGTCTCTGCAATAATGTGCATACAGCGTTTTCCCTTCTCTGTGGAGCGGTGGTGATCGGACGGCGCGGCTCTTCTGACGGTCCTCTTGGGTTACTGGCAGCACAAAAACAGCAAGTAACAGCTGGGCTCCCCTGTGGGTGCTGGTGGCGGCGGGTGCAGTCCTCCTGGGTTCCCTGGTGCACTGTGGGGTGGTGGTGTGCGGCAGTGTGGGGGTGCCTCATCCTCTTTAGTACCACGGGTGTCACTGAGAAGGGGCAAAAGGCAATGGCAGATTACACTGCTGGACCTGCTGAGAAGGCATCAGCGGCGGCGCAATCTGCGCAAGGGGATTTTTTGGACCAGCTGCAGGCGGTCTTTAGTGAATTTGTCCCCCGGGCGGAGGTCGCCCAACAGGCCTCCAAGAAGCGCCCCCCCCTTATTCATCGGGGGAGGATTCGGATGCGGAAGTAGCCTCTGGGGTCTCAGGGACCCCAGTGGACATATCTGATGGGGAACTGGGCTCATCAGACGGTGAGGAGGATCAAGGGGCGACGGCTGCGCGCGAAAAAGCGTTGGTCGCCGCCATTATCACTGACATTCGCACTACACTGCGATTGAGCCAGGATGCTGAGTCGCAGACTTCTGCGTATTAGTGTGGGTCCTCTAGGCCCCCAAGGCTTACCCCTACAATCAATTTTTTGATCGTTTCCTTTACCGTGAATGGCAACGTCCACAGCTTTCCATTTCGCTATCAAAACGTTTCGCTGCTGAAATATGGGAATCGCCTGTGGTGGACCCACCAATAGCCCACCTTAGTAAGGCGACAACTATCCCTCTGGAAGGGTCTCCTTCTTCCAAGGACCCCGCTGATAGGAAAACAGAGGCACTTTTAAGGTCGCTCTTCCTGGTGGCAGGTTCTGCTGTGCGGCCAGCCCTGGCGTCCGCCATGGCGGCTCAACATCTGTCTGAGCGTATGGAGGAGCTCAAGTCCGATCTGGAATGCGGCCGCCTGATGGATGCCCCGCAGAGGGTGGAGTTCTTGCTCCAAGGGTTCAAGTACCTTTGTGATGCGCCCGTTGATTTAGTGCCTATGTTATCCAGGATAGCAATTTTTGCTGTTATCCTCAGAAGGATACTCTGGTTGTGTTCTTGGTCTGGCGACTATGCTTCCGAAAAATGTCTTGCTGACCTCCCCTTTCAGGGTGGTCGTCTATTTGGTCCACGTTTGGATGAGATCATAAAAGACCTTACGGGAGGTAAGAGTACCTTTCTTCCGGAGCCCTGGAGGCGCGAGTTTCGCCGTAGACAGGGGCCCCCTCCCTCGGGGCAGAAAAGGTTTTTTCGCGCCCCGAGCGCAACAGGTAAAGGGACCCGTCCGGTAAGTTCGCTGCTGGGGCCGGTAAGCGGCAGTGGCAGCGCAAAACCGAAAAGGCGGAAGACAAGCCTTCCTCAGCCTGATGGGTTGCCCCCACCCGGGTTTCGGGTGAGGGGACGTCTTCTGGGTTTCGCAGACCGGTGGCTGGCTCACATTCCCGATCGTTGGGTCCGGGAAGTGGTGTCCGCCGGGTACAGGATAGAGTTCAACACTCTACCCCCAGACAGGTTCTTCCCATCAAACTTAGGGCTCCCTTTTCGGGGCTGTTAAAGCACTTTCAGACCAGGGGGTAATTGTGCCAGTACCTCCAGAAGAGAGGTTTCGAGGTTTCTACTCAAATCTGTTCGTGGTCCCCAAAAAAGGAGGGGGGGGGTCGACCAGTGCTGGACCTGAAGGCCCTGAACCGGTATGTCAGGGCACGGAAGTTCCGGATGGAATCTATCCGCTCGGTTGTGGCCGCCCTCCATCAGGGGGAGTTTCTGGCGTCCCTGGACATCAGGGATGCGTACCTCCATGTACCCATTTGCCCACGGCATCAGCGCTTCCTGCGCTTCGCAGTGGGAGACCTTCACTTTCAATTCCTGGCACTCACTTTCGGTCTGGCCTCAGCACCCCGAGTTTTCACAAAATTGCTAGCCCCGGTGTTAGCCTTGCTGCGACAGAGAGGCATTGCGGTGGTAGCCTACCTAAACAACCTGCTCCTGTGAGCGGAATCCGCCTCGGCTGTGGAGGAAAATGTGAGGATCACAATGACCTCGCTGCAGGATTTCGGCTGGTTACTCAACCTGCAGAAGTCGTCGGTATCACCAACCAGTCGCCTGGAGTACCTGGGTCTGATTTTGGACACAGTGCAGGCGAAGGTGTTCCTCCCCCCGGCCAAGCTGCTGTCTCTGCAGTCGGCAGTGCGAACGCTTCTGTCGCACCGTTGGTCCTCATTACGATTCTGTATGCGGGTGCTGGGGCTCATGGTCTCGTCTTTCGAGGCGATACCATTTGCCCAGAGTCACACTCGTGTCCTTCAGCGAGCAATTCTGGCACGGTGGGACAGGTCACCTCGGTCCTTGGACCTTCTGATTCGCCTGAGCTCACAGACCAGGGCATCTCTGACCTGGTGGCTTCGGGACTCGGCCCTGACTCAGGGGAAGTCGTTTCTGCCCCTCCAGTGGGTGATCATCACCACGGATGCCAGTCTTTCAGGCTGGGGAGGGATCCTGGGACAGCTTTCTGCCCAGGGCTGTTGGTCGGCACAGGAGGCTCGCCTCCTCATCAATGTACTGGAACTGAGAGCAATCAGATTATGCCTATCTCACTGGACAGTGAGATTGCAGGACCGTACGGTCCGAATTCAGTTGGACAATGCCACAGCAGTGGCGTATGTGAACCATCAGGGCGGCACAAGAAGTCCAGCAGCTGCGGCGGAGGCAGCCCTGATACTGCGTTGGGCGGAACGTCACTTTCCGGCAATCTCCGCCATTTACATTTCAGGTGTGGAGAACTGGCAGCCGGCTTTTCTCAGTCGCCAGACGCTGGACCAGAGAGAGTGGTCCCTCCACCCGGAGGTGTTCAACCAGATTTGCCGCAGATGGGGGACGCCGGACGTGGATCTCATGGCGTCCCGGTTCAATCACAAGGTGGAGACCTTTGTGTCCAGAACGAAGGATCCATTGGCAGTGGCCACGGACGCTCTGGGGGGCCCCCTGGGGCCGTTATCGACTTCTGTATGCCTTCCCTCCGATAAAACTGCTACCGCGCCTGATCCGCAGGATAGTGGCGGAGGGAATACCAATAATCCTGGTGGCTCCGGATTGGCCTCGGCGCACTTGGTACGCCGATGTGGTGCAAATGGTGGCAGACACTCCCTGGCGGCTTCCGCTGAGAGACTTCTTCTGTTTTAGGGGCCCATCTTGCACCCTGCTTTACCCTCGCTGGCTTTGACGGCTTGGCTATTGAGTCCCAGGTGCTAAGAGACAGGGGAGTCGCTGACTCAGTGATTCCTACATTGTTGAAGGCTCACAAGTGTACTTCTCGCAAGATTTACCACCGCACCTGGAAGGCTTATATAGCTTGGTGCGAGGCGGAGGGTCATAACCCTCGCTCTTATGTGGTATCCAGGGTCCTGACTTTTTTTGCAGCAGGGCCTGAACAAAAAACTGGCTTTGAGTACTCTTAAGGGCCAGATATCGGCTCTGGCAGTTCTTTTTCAGAGACCTTTGGCCTCGCACTCGTTGATTCGTACCTTTGTTCAAGGTGTACGACATGTGGCGCCTCGGGTGAAGGTTGCGTTGGCACCTTGGGATCTGAATTTGGTGCTTTCTGTACTTCAGAAACCACCTTATGAGAAAATCAGGGAGATTTCCTTACAACTGCTCTCGCAGAAGGTGGCTTTTTTTAGTAGCCATCACCTCCGCCAGACGGGTGTCTGAATTAGCAGCACTCTCGTGCAAGTCTCCCTACCTAGTCCTGCATAAGGATAAGGCGGTCTTGCGACCCTCGCCTTCTTTTCTTCCTAAAGTGGTTTCTTCCTTTCACATTAATGAAGATATTGTTCTTCCTTCATTGTGCCCTCGTCCATCGCACCCAAAAGAAATTGAGTTACATGCCTTGGACGTAGTAAGGGCCTTAAGGGTGTATTTATCTGCTACAGCTTCTTTTCGAAAAGCTGACGCTCTGTTTGTGCTGCCTGAGGGTCCGCGCAAAGGTTTTACGGCCTCTTCGGCTACGATCTCTCATTGGATCAGACAGACCGTGACCCATGCATATTCTGTTCGGGGCAAGGTTCCCCCTTTTCCGGTCACGGCTCATTCTACCCGGGCTGTTAGCACTTCCTGGGCTTTTAGACACCAGGCCTCGGTGTCGCAGGTGTGCAAGGCGGCCACTTGGGCCTCGGTTCACACTTTCACTAAGTTTTATAAAGTTGATGTGTTTGCATCTTCGGATGCTGCTTTTGGCTGCAAAGTTTTGTAGGTGGCAGTGTAGGCGCGTCTGGCGCCTCCTTAGAGGTTCTGTTGGGTACTGTTGTTAGCATTTGTCCACCCCTCTTTTTGACACAGCTTGGGGTACATCCCCACATGTAATGGAGAGCTGCGTCTGTCAGTGAATTATAGGAGAAAAAGGGATTTTATTTAAAACTTACCGTAAAATCCTTTTCTCCGAGTTCACTGACAGACGCAGCACCCGCCCCTCTGTGCTCTGTTCTTGTGCGGCTTGTGTACGAACGGGTGAGCTATTCCATAGAGGGGGTTTATCTGGGAAGAGAGGACGGCCCCATGGGAGGAGCTAGCTGTTTCTTTTCCCTGCCTAGTTAACTCCTAGTGAGACCAGCATAAACCCCACACGTAATGGAGAGCTGCGTCTGTCAGTGAACTCGGAGAAAAGGATTTTACGGTAAGTTTTAATAAAATCCCTTTTTTCCACTGCTTCATAACCGGACACCTCTATGATTAACAAACAGCAACATTTAAACATTGTTTCTGAACATTCATGCTGGATCTCGGTTTCCACTAACATGCACATTAACCACTTGCCGACCGCCGATCGGCATTTGACGGCGGCAAAGCGGCTCTGTAACGCGAATCGCCGTCATATGACAGCGGCCGCGAGATCGCGCCCAGTGAGCGCGCGCCACCGGAGGCGCGCCCGCGCGCTCACTGTGTCCGGGGAGGGCCAGGGAGCGGGTGCGGCGGATTCGATCTCCGCCAGCCACCCGCGATGCACCCCCGGAGTGAAAGAACGGAGGTCCGTGTAAGTAAACACGGACCTCCGTTCTGTGAGAGGGGGAAGGGCTGTGATCACAGCCTTCCTCTACACGGAAGCTGTGATCGCTTCCCTTCCCCAGCTAGGGCAGCCCCTATACAGTTAGAACACGCCCAGGGAACATAGTTAACCCTTAGAGCGCCCCCTGCAGGTTAACCCCTTCACTGCCAATGGCATTTACACAGTAATCAGTGCATTTTTATAGCACTGATCGTTGTATAAATGCCAATGGTCCCAAAAAAGTGTCAAAATGGTCGGACATGTCCGCTGAAATTTCGCAGTACCGCTAAAAATCGCAGATCGCCGCCATTACTAGTAAAAAATGAAAAAAAAATAAAAACCCCAAAAATGAGATCTCATCATCCGTAAACGCGACCACTTTTGCGCAAACCAATCAATAAACGCCGATTGCGATTTTTTTTTTATCGCAAATATGAGGAAGAATCTAAATCGGCCAAAACCGATGAAAAAAAAGTTTTTTTATTTTTTTTTGGATTTGTATTTTAGCAAAAAGTAAGAAATTTGTTTTTTTTTTTTTTTTTTGAAAAATTGTCGCTCTTCTTTTGTTTATAGCGGTGATCAGAAATGACGCAGTGGTGATCAAATCCCACCAAAAGAAAGCTCTATTTGTGGGAAAAAAAAGGACGCAAATTTCGTTTGGGTA
The DNA here is from genome assembly GCA_018402905.1 of Glandirana rugosa. NCBI lineage: Eukaryota > Metazoa > Chordata > Amphibia > Anura > Ranidae > Glandirana > Glandirana rugosa. The sequence continues at coordinate 29,681 of BLSH010495397.1, read as the reverse complement.
CAACGTCGCACGACCGCGCAATTGTCAGTTAAAGCGACGCAGTGCCGAATCGCAAAAAGGGCTCCGGTCCTAAAGTGTGAAATCCTTCCGGGGCTGAAGTGGTTAAGCAGTCAGTGCATGATGGAGCACTCCCGCATTAACTATTATTGTACAGGAAAGGCTGGACAATGGCTGAGAAGCGTGATTCAGTACTTTCCTACTAATTCTGACTAGTGTATCTAAGATCCTCATGACATAGTGTATCCACAAAATAAACTAAGATTGTTGGAGGATTCTGACAAATTTGCTTCTAGTATGCAGCATTCTTTTAATAGCATTGGTGCTCACTGTCCAAAATTAATTAAACACACTATTATTGGCTTTCATCGGCTTTTGATCTGTAGAATGAGATAAGGGGGGAGTTTCATATCTGAGAGGGTGAGGTTTTTGTTCAGAACATGCTTAGTCATTGGGGCGCTAAAGCAAGGATTTATAGCACAAAAAAGATACTTAAAGATACATTTCAGTGCCTGTACATAAAGTGGTTCTAAGGGCCCTTTCACACAGGTATTCCGTTCAGGTCCGCATGTCCATTGTTCAGGCGGACCAGAACGGACACTCAATGCAGCCCTATGGAGCGGCGGATGTCAGCGGAGACATGTCCACTGACACTCGTCACTCTTCGATACTGTCCATGAAAAACAGACGGATGGAAACCCTATTTTCCATTCATCTGTAGAATCCGACCGGAGTGAATCGGATGACAACGGACAGGCTGTCCGTTGTCATCTGATCCCCATAGAGCAGAGCGGGGCTCTGAGTTCAAGCTCCGCTCAGTGAGCGGAGACGCAACTGTCATCTTCCTACTCAGCGGGGATCGGCGGACTACTCTCCCTGGTGTCTACCTCTTCATTGGCTGAGAGATAGCAGCGGGATGCATTGGCTCCCACTGCTGTCAATCACAGCCAGTGAGGGAGGGAGCTGGTAGGGGGCCGAGCCCAGTTCTGTGTGTCTTATGGACACACACAGCGAGGCTTGGGAACGAGCATGCACGAGTGCCCCACAGCTTGCTATGGGGGCACTCAGAGAAGAGAAAGAGCCAGGGGCAGCGGCGGGGGACCCGAAAAGAAGAGAATCAGGGCTGGTCTGTGCAAAACACAGGTAAGGTTGCACAGAGCAGGTAAGAATAAACAAGACTTTAGTATCATTTTAAGCAGAAGTGTAATTTTAGGAATATACATTTGTCATGCTTGCATAATGTTGAGGAAAATGCTTATACGTTTGTATGTCCTTTTACTGGAAGACAAATAAAAACCATTGAGGCCCAGTTCACACTGGTGCGATGCAAGAACCCTGCGAATATACTGCATTTCCCACATCGCACCCGACTCGCACGGCCTTTCACACTGCCATATGCGAACTGAGGGGAATGCCAATACAATTTTAATGACACCCCCATTTCAGCTCACATATCGCACTGCAAACTGACAGTTCGGACATGAATCGGATTGCATAAGTGTGAACACCCATGCGATCCGATTATGGTTTGACGCAAAAAAACAGTCCTGTGCGAGTTTGGTCTGAATGTGATGCGATTTCAGCCATACTATCTGTATGGCTGATATCGCATCACACAGACATTGCATGTGATGTGAACAGCAATGCGCTGCGAATCACATGCAGTGTTTGTCATTGCACCAGTGTGAACCAGCACTAAAAGATAATTTACAACAAACATATATTGTTTTGTCCAAATAATTTTAAAACAAGTTTTTATAATATACTGTGTCATTTTCTTTTGTTTTTCCTCTCTTAAGGTATTCCTGCTATAACTGTTCCAGCAGGCCTTTCTAGTAGAGGATTACCACTTAGCCTTCAATTCATAGGACAAGCTTTCTGTGAACAGCAGCTCCTCAGTGTTGCTAAATGGTTTGAGAAGCAGATGGACTTCTGCCCCTTAGAGTTCTATAGACATTTAGGAAATGCAAAAATTCTTCAAAATAATAGTAAATTGGCTTCTTCATTGTAGCACATTCAATGAAACAAGTATGATAATGTGACTAATCTGCAAGAGGCTGCTAATGCTTTCTATTGAAATGTTTCTGTATATTTTATGTGTAAATAAAAAGGGAACCAGTTACTATTTGTATTGTAAATGTAGTGATACTGATCACATTTTTTTTCTTCAGTTCTTCTCTCCTATGTTCTATCTGATCACTGACGTAATTATTCTTGGTTTTTCTGGCATTGGATTTGTTACTGTTCTAACTTTCCAGCTGGGCATGCCTTCTTACTACCTGGGGGGGGGGTTCTACATCATCCGGTGGCAGTTTTGGGTGTTGGTGCTTTAGGCTTCCCTGAGCTGCATGCAGTGCTCAGTTTTGTTTGTTACTTTGTTAGCAGTTGTTCACTCCTCATTTGGACTACTTTGGATGTCCCTACAGTATAGGACAAATAGATCCCCCAATGGAGCAGAAAGAAAATAGCATTTTTTACACATCATTAAATTACACAGTTCCCATTCTGCAGTTGTTAACTGGAAGTCTGCACGCAAATGCTTTAAGTATAGGGAGAATACTGATGGGAAGACGTGATACAAGGGGAAATTTTGATAGGGGCACCTGATGTAAGCGGGAACTCTAAAGGGGGTACCTGAAGTAATGGGGGTGATGGGGACATTTACAGTGTATTGACTGAGTGTGCAGGAGCAATAGAAACAAAAGCTCCAGGGAGAAAGGTGTGCTACAAATAAAGCTAAAAATCTGAAGACCATACCTTCAGGGCCCGTTCATACCTAGGCGACTTGTCAGGTGACTTGAATCGCCTGACAAGTCGCCTCAATGCAGTACAATGGAACTGTTCTAATATGAGCGACTCAAGTCGCTCCGATTTAGAAAAAAGTTCCTGTACTACTTCGGGGCGACCTCGGCGCGACTTGCATTGACTTCTATAATAGAAGTCGCCTGCAAGCCACGCTGAAGTCGCCTCTAGCGGGGCGACTCGAGTCGCCCTGCAATTCGGGTCGCTTCAGGTGTGAACCGGCCCTTAAAGATGAAAGGACAGATTAATATTTGTTTGTTTTCCTTGTGGGAAGTTTGTCTCATTTATTGCAAAACGGTGGTGATAATAAAAAAGCAGCAATGTGACGCTTCACTACAAAACAAAACCCACATCGTTTGAGCAAACACATTCGCTGCTGTCTGCGGTCAGGGCATGTAAAATAACCAAACTGGGAGTAGCACATATGAATTTACATTCAAGCCAGCCATAGATGGATTGAATCTTGGCTGATTCAGTAGGGACCGGCCGAGATTCGATCCATCAATGGGCAGGCTGATTGTACCCAATTCGATCAATTGGATCTTTAGCATGTGATTATTGCCAGCGGATAAAGCTAGCAGTAATCGCTGTGTTCTCCCGGCAGGGACGGCTCCCCATGCCCCTCTTCTGGGAGAACACTATCTCTGCAGGTTGCAGCAAAGAAGATTGCATAATCTATGGCCTGCTTTAAAGTAGTAAGGATTTGGGGCAACGCAAAAAAACATTTACTGATAGAGCAGTAGTAAAGGAGTGATTGAATGCTGTTGCGAGACTACTTGAGGGTAAATAAAAAGATGAGTTGCATGAAAAAAGATCAAACTATTAAACTAGTTCTAAAGGCAGAAGTTGTTTTTAACTTTAATGCATTCCCTGCATTAAGGTAAAAAACCTTCTGTATGCAGCCCCCCCCCCCCCCCACTAGCCCATCTTATACTTACCTGAGCCCGATCTCGATCTAGCACTGTGCCCAAGAGCAGCTGCTCTTTCCTCACTAGACAGAGAGGCAACAGTGGGATGCATTGGCTCTTGCTGCTGTCAGCCAGAGAACAGGACCAGGCCACGCTTTGTGTGTCAGTGGACACACAGACCCCAGTTTAGAATCGAGTCTGCACGAGTGCTCCCATTGCAATCGGCTTGCTTTGGGGTCACTTGGCAGTGGGAGGAGCCAGGAATGCCAGCAAGGGACCAGAGAAGAGGAGTTTAAGGGCTACTTTGTGCAAAACCAAAGAAAATAAATTAGGTTTACAATCACTTTAACAGAGGATGTACTGGCGCAACTTGATGCAGCTATTCAGAGTGCAGTATATACAGTTGTGTTCAAAATAATAGCAGTCCAACATCTCTAACCAGATCAATCACTGTTTTTGGTATAAATTATATTTCTACATGGCAAATAATTTACTAGTAGGTGTACTAAACGAATAGAAAACCAACAGCCCCAACAGTCATGACAGGCATGCTGCTGATTCTGTGTAATTGAATCATTGATTGAAAGGGGCATGTTCAAAATAATAGCAGCGCAGTGTAGTAGTGAGGTCATTCAGTCTGTGAAAAAACAAGTGGCCCTTATTTAAGGACAAAGGCAGCAAATGTTGTACATGCTGGGTATAGTGCATTTCTCTCTGAAAATTTGTGTAAAATGGGACATTCCAGACATTTTTCAGAAGAGCAGCGTACCTTGATTAAAAAGTTGATAGGAGAGGGGAAAACATATAAGAAGTGCAAAAATGGATAGGCTGCTCAGCTAAAATGATATTGAATGCTTTAAAATGGCAACCAAAACCAGAAAGATGAGAAACAAAATGGAAAACTACCATTCGGAAGGATCATAGAATAGCCAAAATGGCAAAGACTCAGCCAATGTTCAGCTCCAAGGGTATGAAAGAAGGTCTAAAGTTACCTGTGAGTACTGTAACAATTAGAAGACGCATATGTGAAACCAAGCTGTCCCAAGCTGAAACCAAGAAGCCCCCTCAAAGTCCCATTGTTGAAAAAATGACATACTGAAGAGGTTACAATTTGCACATGGACTGGCCTAAAGAGAAATGGCGCACCATTTTGTTGATGAAAGCAAGATTGTTCTCTTTGGGTCTTGGGGCTGCACACAGTTTGACAGATGACCCCCAAACACTGAATTCAAGCCACAGTACACTGAAGACAGTGAAGCATGGTGGCACAAGCATCATAATATAGGGATGTTTCTTATACTGTGGTGTTGGGTCTATTTATTGCATACTAGGGATCATTGATCAGATTGAATAAATCAAAATAATTGAAGAGGTCATGTTGCCTTATGCTGAAGAGGAAATGACCTTGAAATGGGTGTTTAAACAAGACTCCAAGCACACCAGTAAGCAATCAGCATCTTGGTTCCAGACCAAAAAGATTAACATTATGGAGTGGCCTAATCCCCAGACCTTAATCCAATAGAAAACTTGTGGGTGACATCAAAAATGCTGGTTCTGAGGTAAAACCAAGAAATGCAGAGGAATTGTGGAATGTAGTGCAATCATCCTGGGCTGGAATACCTGTTTACAGATGCCAGATGTTGGTCGACTCCATGCAACACAGATGTGAAGCAGTTCTCAGAAACAGTGGTTATACAACTAAATATTAGTTCAGTGATTCACAGGAAAGCTAAATCTTCAACCATTTTTTAGTTTATACAGTAAATGTTTGAGTTTGTAAAGAAAATGCAGACCCCGCTATTTTGTGGAAAAGCCTAATACTCCTTTTTCTTAATTTTCCGTAAAGTAATAACAAATTTTAAACATTTTTCATGTTTTGATTTGGAATAGATTGTGCAGTGTTCCCAATGAAGTTGTGTGTATGGAAATAAAAGCTGTTATAAGGATTTTGAGCTTTTTTTTTTTTTTTAAAGATATTTTTATTGAATATAAAGACATACAAACACAGAGACCAACAACCGTATTTCGGGTAACATACCCGATCAGCAAATATAAATTATTGGCGGCTTATACATGTGTAATAAAAAAAAAAACTTTCACTGTTACATTTTTACAACAAATGGTATTTGGGTATAACTTTAAGTAGGCGTACTGGACTCCTTTATGTATATGACATAGCATATTTGTTATTTATAACAAGTCAGATGGGCCAATGTTAGTCTAGAGCACAGGTGTCAAACTGGCGGCCCTCCAGCTGTTGCAGAACTACAAATCCCATGGGGCATTGCAAGGCTGACAATTACAAGCATGACTCCCACAGGCAGAGGTATGATGGGACTTGTAGTTTCGCAACAGCTGGAGGGCCACCAGTTTGACACCCCTGGTCTAGAGTAAAGTAAGTGGTGTTATCCCCTATGGTAGGACGGGACATAGTGTAAGGGGGCTGGCCAGCCATCCGCTCCAAATCTTGTGGAATCCTTTACTCCGTTTTCGGAGATCAAAGGTGATCTTGTATAGGGGTAATGTTTCATTCCCCAATTTCAACCACAGATTTTTATTCAACGTTTGTGAACTCTTCCACGTCAACAAAAGAGACTTCTTTGCGTAAAAGAATAGGACACGAAGGAGCCTCTTTGCCGAGGCAGACAGTGACAAGTCACCAAAGATTCCCAAAAGGCAATTCTTGGGGTTAATAATATTAGGAAGGCCCAAGGCTGTCGAGATGAAGGAGCCAATGTCTTTCCAGAAGTGCTGTACAATCGGACATGACCAGAAACAATGTAGAAAATCTGCTTGCTGGCCACAGTCTCTAAAGCATGTGTCTGTGGGTGATAAACCCATTTTATATAGTCTATGAGGGGTGAGATGGGACTGGTGGAAGACTTTGATTTGAATCACTCGGTCTCTAGAGGATATTACCGAGGATTTGAAGGTGTCGGAGAATTCCGACCAATCCTCCTCTGTGAGCTGTATATCTAAGTTAGTCCATTTAGTTTGGGCATTCCGGAATCTGGGGTTGTTGTCCGCAGCTAAGGCCATATAGTAGGTTGAAATTAGCTTAGTGGAGGCCGGGTCCCTGAGCAATTGTTCCAGGGGTGGCATGTGGATTATATTATCTAGATTGCCAAATTGCGCCCTAATTGCATGTCTTAATTGATAATAGTAAAATAGATAGGAATTCGGAAGATCAAACTCCTGTTGGAGTTGTTGGAAGGGTTTAAATCCCTGCGCGTCAAAGAGATGACACAGGTACTTAACTCCTTTTGATGACCATCTCACAGGATCCGGTATAGACTCCAATTCCCCAAGCGTGCCATTGCACCATAATGGTGTATTCGGTGAGGCATTCCATGATTCCTGGACGAATTTGGTTTTGATTGTCTGAAAGAGTGATAAGGTCATATGTATTATAGCTGTCCCCGGCCTATCAGGGACACAATTTCTATAGATCACATTGTGGAGTGTTTCCATAGATGAGACAATGGCTCCCTCTGTGCTAGTACAGGCATTAGTAGCACCAGGGTGTAGCCAGTCATGGACAG
>BLSH010495397.1:7708-19062 GCA_018402905.1 Glandirana rugosa | reverse complement strand
CCCCCCCCCCCCCCCCCCCCTAATGTGTCCGGACAATACCAGCCCACTCAAAAACCAACAATTGGTGAAGTCGGGGCCTTCCTAAAGGTCGAAATCCTGGCCTCGGGAAAAACGCTAAGCCGCGACGCAGCGAAATTGACTGTTAACGCGCCAGCACGCCGCAACATGGGTTTGCTTTAAACGCAGGAAAAAAAGGGTGTTTATCTCGAAAGAAAACCACCATAAACTAGTGGAGACGCAGTAAAGACTAGCGGCGATATTTGTTTTCTTCTCGCTGTTAAAACGTTTTTTTGGGTTAACGCCGCACGACCGCGCAATTGTCAGTTAAAGCGACGCAGCGCCGAATCGCAAAAAGGGCTCCGGTCCTAAAGCTGGAAATCCTTCCGGGGCTGAAGTGGTTAACAACCAAAAACTCACCCGACCATAACAGGCCTGTGTAATCCCCCCCCGCCCCCTCCCATCCCACCCTGCTCGACCATCCCCAACCTAGCGAGCTTGGATCCCGAACTGAGTAGAGGTTCAACAAAAAACCCCAAAAAAAGAAAGAAACAGTTAGAAGGCACTTCCCATGGCTTCGCCATGTAGTGGAATGGGGTCGGTGAGGTGTATATTTAGCTCCATTGTAACATAACCGATGTCTCTGAAGGAGAAAAGTAATACATTGAATCGGCCAGTTGACCACCCATGTAGTTGTCCACATCAAGAATACTTGTTGGGGGAAGATTTAGGACAATATAGGTGACTCTAAGTGTTGTGTTGTCCACTGTAATGTGAGCAGGTAAAGACAAGAGCCATGTCCGTGTCAGCCCACCTTGTTCACAGATTGCAGTCCCAGGCACAGGGTCAATGACTGTTTAAGGTCCCACGGCGGGGACACCGGTTAGAGGATAAAGGTACAGGCCCTATATAGATGCGGTAGCATATACAGTCAGGTTTCCAACAGAATGGTTATATGTCTCAAAAGATCCTCAGATTGGTCATTATTATTGACCCGTACGGCCCCGTCGGCGCTGTGGACCAACATGGTCGTCGAGCCAAGCCATAGCTTCTTTAGGCGAGTTGTAAAAAAGGGCCTTGCCGTCCCAAATGACTCTTAATTTGGCAGGGAAGAGCATAGCGTACTGTAGGCCCTCCTGCCGGAGTCGGTTCTTCACTGCAGAGAAGGAGACACGTTGTCGTACATCCGCTGAAAAAGTCAGGATAGATGGAAATGATATTGCCATTATATTTAAGTGGACCCTTTTCTCTGGCTAAACGCAGAATGGTCACTTTGTCTTGGAAGTTGAGTATACGTGCAATCAGGGAACATGGGGGGGTCCCTGGATTTGGTGCTCGTGGTGGAGTACGGTGTGCTTTTTCAATGAGGAAGGCGTGGGACAAACTTTCGACCCCCATTACCTCTCGCAGCCAGGAGTGCAGAAACCGCTCAGGACGAGAGCCCTCAGATCTCTCCGGGAATCCCACAAAACGGAGCTTGTTTCTCCTGGAGCGGTTCTCCAGATCGACGATTTTTGCACGGAGAGCCGCCATTTCTGCCGTGTTTGCCTGAACAGCAGCTGACATTGGTTGTACTGTATCTTCCAAGGTACTGATGCGTTCTTCAGCAGCTCCAGTTCTTTCCCTCAAAGTTTGTACATCTTGTTTCAGTAATGAGTTGTCAATGCGGATGGTTTCAATTTGTAATGACAGGGAAGTCTTGCAGTCCTGAATCGCCAGCATGATCTCAGCCAGTGTAGGCTCCACTATAGGTGACCCAGAAGCCGTACTATCAGTAGGGCCGTGGGGGGAGTCCGACACCAGGTGGGGCTCACGTTGTGTGTTAAATATGGCCGGCCCAGATGTACACATGTCTTGGAGTGACAATGAAGAGGAGGCTGCATGTGGCGGGGACTGGGGTATATGCACAGGGTCCGCTACATTCCCTGCATCTCCCTGTCTTATAAACCTGGCTAGTTGCTCTGCTGCCAGGGTAGGTATAGGTGGACCATATTTGACCATCATTACGTCACCGCAGGGGGACACGCTTCCCACCTCTCAGTCAAATAGATGTATAGGAAAGCGACACAGATGTGCAGGGGGGTTACTTGCCCGGGAGAGGCGACAACGATTAGGTATTGGAAGTAAGGCGTGCCAGGATACAGGGGTGCAGTCTATGGCAGGCTGTAATTGGTCCCTCACCCCTAGCGTTCCCAGCACCCCCTTTCTGCAGACAGGTCTCCTGGGGAGGATAGAAGCAGTGGCCAAATGATTAAGTAGCAGTATGGGGAACAGTCATGCCCTTTGTTGAAGAGAAAGGTTGTAGGGTGTACCAAGATGGCGGCCGCGCATTGTAGGCCACGGCCTTCCCCAGTCCCCTTACTCACAGAATCCACTGGTGCTTTGTCCCTGGACAGGTAGTGGGGCAGCTGGGCGGACAGATGGGCACCCCGGGAGCCGCTGGAACGTGGATGGCCCGGTCTTTGGAGGAATCGCGGCGTTCCGCGGACTAGGCCGCAAAGCCGGGGCCTCGATTAGCGGGTCCGGCCGGCCGGCCGGTTATGAAGAAACGTCCCAATTTATGTTTTGAAGGATCCAGCAAGTCGTGGGTGATGATAATGGAGCCTGCTGATGCCAGAAACAGGAAGATGGCAAAGGATGGCACAGGATTAATGTAAGGATGGACGGAGCTCTGTGCCTGTACGTCCTTCTCCTTTCACATCCCGGACACGCCCCTGGATTTTGAGCTTTACTTACTTTTTTAAACATACTGCTATTATTTTTAACTCAACTGTAGTTCCATAGTAATTGATGAATCAACAGATATAACTGATAAATACCCAGCTTTTGGCATATGTAAGATGTTTTTTTACAAAGGAACAAAATAAGGACTCAAGGACCTGTTAGGTGTAACAGTACTTGAGACACATACAAGAGGACAGGACATAGATGAGGCAATTAAGGAGATGCTGAGAAAGAGGATAGATCTTAAAAAGGTGGTCTTAGTCTCCACAGATGGTGTCCCCACCATGGTAGGAAAAGAGAGAGGAGCTGTGACATGGCTGAAAGAAGATAACCCTGTCATTATTGCTTACTACTGTATCATTCATCAGACTGTCCTGTGTGCTATTCTTTCAGAAAAGTTTGCTGTGATAATGGACACAACGATGAATCACATCAACCTGAAGGAGGCGGGGCCTCGGAAACGCTTTGCGACCCGTCCCCCCCCCTTTGTGTCTTGTCTCTTGGTGTCTGCAGTGGTGTGTGACAGCCTGCTAATGCCGCCGGTCTCCAGTCTTCCGTTGCGGCAGGTCCGGGTCCATGGGAGGGGTCATCTCTTCCATCCAGTACACCGACAGTGGTGCTTTGGAGTCTGCTGGCGCTGCCGGCCTCTGATCTTCAGCAGGTCAATGCCTGTGTACACTCAGCTATCCTCCCGTCCATCCTGCCTACTGCTTTGAACGTACAGCACATCACATCGCCTCTGAGTACAACACGCAAGAGTTTTCTTTGCAAGTGGATAGTTAATAAACTGTTGGTTGTTTTTACTCACATTGACCTGGCACCCTTTCTTGTTTGTACTGAGAGAGTTCCCCAGAGAAATTGAGGCAAATGTATATGACCTATTATTGCACAGCAATGTTAGTTGAGTAAAGGCAGTGGGGTTAATTTACTAAAGCCGGGGAGTGCAAAATCAGTCTCACTCCTGCATAGAAACCAATCAGCTTCAGGTTTTATTGCTAAATCTTAATTGAGCAAGCTGATTGGTTTCTCTGCAACTCTTTTAGTCCATTTGAATAGAAATAACAGCTTTCCAAGTACAACAAGGCTTTTGTTTTAGATGAGAGTTTTTCTAGTAGACATAACACTACACCTTGGTGAACTCATTTTAAAGCTGCATGGCAAGAACAATTTAGTTTTGGCTTGATGCAAGCTCTCTGCCTTTTTCATTGGAAACTGGAATTGTTCAAGTAAGGTCAAGGAGAGTGTATGCATTTCACAAAGGTAAATGAACAGAATCAAGGAAAGAGAGATGTTTCTGCTTATGTTGACTTCCTAATTGAACTGATTGTAGACTTTAGTAAATAAATTGACAACTTCAGTCTTGGACAGCAGCTCCTCCTACTCATCCAGAATCAATTCCTCATTAAAGATGCCAGAATGTTTCTAAAGGTGACACAGACCTTCCAGTGGGCGCATGAGGGATCTCTACAGACATAAATGATTGATCTGCAAGCACAGGTTGCATTAAAAGAGTATTTAGAGTAACTGACCTTGCTAATTTCTGGCTACACTGTGCCTGAAACTGATTTCCCTGCTCTAACCAAGCTAGCTCTACCATGACCATGTTTTGGATCTTCATATAGCCGCGAGTTAGCTTTCTCCACTATGGACATTCATTAAAACTAAATATCGCTCCTGGCTCCCTAGTGAGCACCTGCATATGTATGAGAATGACAGTAACTTTATTTAAGCCGAGATTCAAGCTACTGGCAGGACAATCAAATGCCCGTTTTTTTCACAATACAGAGAAAGTAGAGGTTTTTTTTTTTTTTTTGGGTGCAATAAAAACAGAAAGAGAATAATTATTTGTTCAAAACAGTCTCCAAAAAAATAAAGGTCAAAGAGATCCAAAGCTTTGTATACTTTTCTTTTTCAGATTCACACTGTTAGTTATTTCAGTCAGAAGGTTCTATTTCTTTACTTGAAATGTGGATGTGCCTGGCTTACTGTTTATGTTTTACTGTTTTATTAGAGTTATTTGTCTTACATGTTGCTAAAAGTAGTTGTTTAGTATTCCCTGCAAATACAAGAACACATTAAAGGCCAATAAAGTTCAAACTATCCACATTTGATGTTACTGAAAATCGATAATAAATATTCTTGAAATGTTATGAAAGTTGTTCATATCTTTTTTGATGGACATGCAAGGACTACATCATATCTGAGTCATAACACAAACATAAGATTCAGACGCTTGCTGGAAGTTTTTTTGACTGGACCTTAACTTTAATTAATCACCACTGCTTTACACCCTACATGGACGAAATCATGGAAAATATTTTTCAGTACTGGTTTATAAACACAAAATATAATGATTTCTTTTATTTCAAGGTATGTTAAACTACAGACAGCAGTGTCAGCACAATCCTCTAGACAAAAACAATGGCAACATTCTTTAAAATGGCATTCCCAAATCTGTTAATGTCCCATCGACAGTGAACGTTTTTGGACATCCACAAAGGTGGATTCAGTGAATTGGTAATATGTTAATCTACTTTTGCATTTTGCAGAAGCCTGAAATATTTTTTTTCACATTACACTTCAACTCAGTGCAAGAAATACTTTATTATAAAAAGTGTTGTAGAATAATTCAGCTGTAATTTAATTGAAATATTTACTAAGGATGGGCTTGGGCTTGTTCGGAACCGAACGTGCCCGAGCCTACCAGGAAGTGAACCCTGCACTGTGCTGATCACAGGCAGTGAGACATTCCCCGATCGCTACAGCCAGCCGTGCATTGGGGAAATGTCTCACTGCCTGTGATTAGCGCAGTGCAGGGTTAACTTCCTGGCGGGCTTGGGCACGTTCGGTTCCGAACAAGCCTATCCTTATTTGTAACACTATAAAACCCAAGCTGAACAGGCAGTTCCCGGGGCCATGGCAAACAAAGAGACTTCCTTTTTGTCTGACATTGCTTCCCACCATGTGCCATTTACAATGTCGGGAATGCTATGTACAATAGTGAAAGGATAGCACTTTTGCCCTTTACAAACTGCTGGCTAGTCTGTGTCACTCAACAGTTTGTAGAATACTCTGAGAAATAAAATGGCTTCCTCATAGAAAATGTGGTAAGCAGCTGTATCTGATAATCGTTCAGGATGCCTTGCAACTTGTCTTATCTGATTTTATATAATCTATAAAAACGTTACACAGTATATCACAAAAGTGAGTACACCGCTCACATTTTTGTAAATATTTTATTCTATCTTTTCATGTGACAACACTGAAGAAATGACACTTTGCTACAATGTAAAGTAGTGAGTGTACAGCTTGTATAACAGTGTACATTACTCAAAATAACTCAACACACAGCCATTAATATCTAAACCGCTGGCAACAAAAGTGAGTACACCCCTAAGTGAAAATGTCCCAATTGGGCTCAATTAGCCATTTTCCCTCCCCGGTGTCATGTGACTCGTTAGTGTTACAAGGTCTCAGGTGTGAATGGGGAGCAGGTTTGTTAAATTTGGTGTTATCGCTCTCACTCTCTCATACTGGTCACTGGAAGTTCAACATGGCACCTCATGGCAAATAACTCTGAGGATCTGAAAAAAGAATTGTTAAATCATAAATTGTGCAGCGCTTAATTTTTTACTCATATAAACTTAAAGCACATAACGTGTATTGAATCAACATATAGTCTATGTATTTAGACTCTAGTATAAAGTGAAAAGATTATATTGTAGTGGCCAAAAAAAATAATAAAGTGCATATAGAGTGCATTTAAAGTGAATGTCCATATTTGAAGTCCATAAAGATTAGTATACTTCTAAATGGCGTTACACACTCCCACCGGCATGCACAGTGATCCTCCACCAAATAGATGTATGGGTAGGTACTCTTACCAGAAATCCCCAAATCTGAGCGTGTTCAGCAAATACCACTGATGGGCCTTATATTAACAAGTAAAGACTCTTCTGGGCAAACTTCAAATCCTTATATCAACCTTATATCCATACTCACTTTGTGTAAGTGACCTTTTGGAGTTTGCCTATGCGGATCATGCATCAAATGGCACCAGGGATCTTCATAAACTTCAACCTTATACAAAACAAATGTGCCACATAGTGTAGTACTGTATATCACAGGTATTTATTTTAAAAGTATTGCACTTATATGATCCAAGATATATAAAAGCAGCATGGAATTCCAATATAAAAGTAGTGCAATGAACCAAGGCAGCCTCTCTTTTCCGATGCGTTTCATCTGAAGAGTCCTACTGGGGTATGAGCCTCATGTTATCATTGCGCCATATATATAACTTATTCAATAAACCGAATACAAAACACATGTACCTGACATTCATGTCCATGTTGGAGACCACATGTGCCAGTATTAAGGGCGTGCGTGCCAAGCTTGGATGTCAGACACCAATGTTCAACATCTGATTGGTGCACAGGACTCGATGCGTTCCAAACATCAATGTCAAAGAGGAAGGAAGTATTCATATCAGGTACTGCTTGTCATAAAGCGAAGTCGGAAGAACGCTTCCTCCACACTCCACTCAATGAGGCGTAGCACACGCCATATGACGTAGCGGGAACTTCCGGCAACATCAAGACCAGATCTAGATAGATCAGCGTATGTATCCCGGTTACTCAAACCGGAAGTGACGCAACCTGAGGACTAACGTCATAACCGTATCCACCGGAAGTAGTGAGGCAACAGGAAATTACGTTGCACCAACCCCGGATAGATAATAAAATACTAGAAATAACCCACAAATCGTTATTATACATACATCGGCACAGGTAGTCACCAACACCGGACATGTTGCATACGGCCCCTCAACGGACCACACCATAGCAATACCAAATTAAAACTAAAGGCTAAAAAGTAATTAAATCTCACATTATCTGAAGGAACATTGTTATCAAAACTATGTATGAAGCCTTTAGGATGACAATATTATATATAACCCTCATGCCTTTCCAACTCAACTATTTTTATAATTATATAATTATCTACTATAGATCGATTTGTAAATGTAGGAGAAAAAAAAAAGGAAAAGAAAAAAACGAATCCAGAAATGTATCATATAAATACTGGATAATTACGCTTGGTTAATGAAGGCATTTATATCCCAATCTACATTAATCCCTAAAGGCCAGTAACATTTTATCCAAAGATCCAAAAAGTCTCAAGACGTGAAACCCCTCTGGTAGTGGCCCCTCCCCTCCAGGGAGCCACATACTTATCAATAATAGCAAACTGTGGCCAGTCTGCAGTGTGAAAGTAGCCTTATATTCATGTTTTTGAACTGTATATTTTTTGCCATGCCCATGTTGCAAATCGTTTAACTATATATGTAATTCAAAGCAAAAAGGCTTATAATCAGAATACTTTTTTTTTTCTTTTATAGAGCAATTTAATGTAACTTTATAATTATCCAATGAACTCATAGGGGCATACTTGTAAAGCAGTAAAATGTGACATTCAACAAACATTCACTACAAGTAAACCTACTGTAAATTAGAACACATGCACCAGGAAGATTTACCTGCGTTGAATGTTTGGTGAATGTCTCATTCACTGCTTTATAAATATGCTCCTTGTAGTGTTCCAGCTGTCATTCTGACAACCGCTTTTTCTACCCTGTATGTGTAATACAGTTTTTTGCCTTTTGTGTTTTGCAACTGTCTTCTGTAATGACTGTATCTTTGGTTCCCAAGGGCTCTAATGAAAAAGTAGTTTAGGTACCATTTCAACCCTTTACCCCCAAAGCATGAAGGAAACTTGAGAGAAAATGGGAGCTGCCATTCCTATCCTTCTAAAAAAATGTTGATTGGCCTGGCTTGCATTTTGATCCAGTGACTTTTTCTGAGTTAATGTTCTGGAACAAGATTTTGAATCAGTTCTGATTTCCCCCTGGCTTTCTATGCTGCAAACTCCTTGTGAGTCAACATCAAAGTTAGGAAATTAGGCGTTTCAGAAGTTAGCTCTGGAAGCTTGCATGATTGTTTTATGATGGATGTCCTTCAATAACTTTATAGCCAAAAGCTGTTACTCACTATGGTAAGAAGCAATGAATTTTCCCATTTTTTACTGCAAGAAGTGAGACAGTCACTGTATCCTGATATCCATTCTGTGTACAATGTGCGTGACGGAACTTCTAATGGCATGAGCTGTTGATGGTTTGACAACGTGGTAAGGATTTTTGCTTTGGTATCGTGAGCTCTGTTCCTCCAATAAGGCTCCGTTCACATCTAGCCGTTGCTATTTTTCAGGTGTTTTTGCAGTGTTTTTGTACAAAAAAGCAGTAAAATGCATACAATCTGCCAAAAAAGAAGCTCATGAACTTTTTTTAGGGCCGGGCATTTTGCTTTAGGCGACAGAACGCTCAGATGTGAACAGGGGCCATTGAAATGAATGGGATTTGTCTTGTTGGGTGTTTTAAGAGCTGAGGCTTAGAGCAGAAAATCGCCCAAAAATGCCTAGATGTGAATGGAGCCTTAACACTACATGTAGCAACATGGAGTTCATTTTACTCTGGAAATTATACTATGCTGCTAGCAAAGGAGCCCCATTCTTGTAAAGTTGTCCTTGCTAAAGATTAATTGTTGTTCGAGCTTACCAACTTCCAAAGGGTTTATGACCTGGTTCAAACATGCATGACAAAAAAGGTTTTGCAAACTAGGCTGTTCAGTTTGCATTTCCATGATAAGTGATTGAATACTGGAATAGCTAGAAGTGTATTTTTAGGATCCATAAACCCAACTGTTTTCGCAAAACTAACAGAAAAGAAGTTGTTTTGTGAATGTGGTTTAAAAGTGCAGTATACTCCCCCACTGAGCATTCCAGTCATACATGCAGATAACACATCAACCTTAAGATTGATATCTGATTTTACTGGTTACTTATTTGTTTGCCTTCCATGTGATGAAAAGCTGTAACTTTAAACTATTATGGGATGTACAGTTGACCAACACAGAGATGATTACCTAGTTGCACTATGCACATCATGATGATGCCTTTCAACTGCCAGTTTGAGATATATATACTGCGTGTTTGTGTATTATATATACAGTATATTACCAAAAGTATTGGGATGCCTGTCTTTACACGCACATGAACTTTAATGGCATCCCAGTCTTAGTTTGTAGGGTTCAATAATGAGTTGGCCCACCCTTTGCAGCTACAGTTGTGCTCATAAGTTTACATTCCCTGGCAGAATTTATGATTTCTTGGCCATTTTTCAGAGAATATGAATGATAACACAAAAGCGTTTCTTTCACTCATGGTTGGTGATTGGCTGAAGCTATTTATTATCAGTCAACTGTGTTTACTCTTAAATAATAGTTAGAGTTGAGCGAACCCGGACTGTAAAGTTCGGGCCCGTACCGGACTATAGGGTGTCCATGCCCCGAACTCGATCCCTGACATTTCAAAAAAAGTCCGGGATCAGGTTCGGTATTCAGGCATTTTTTGGCGCCTGTTGAATAGCTGCAGGGCAGCCAGTCAACAGGCGTTTCACTCGTTTGCCCTTAGAAGCCATCACAGCCATGCCTACTAATGCATCATGTGTGCATCATGTGACAAAGACTATTTTTGGCGCCTGTTGAATAGCTGCAGGGCAGCCCATCAACAAGCGTTTGATGTATCATCTCATCCTGCATTAGAGACAGGTTCCTGGCGGTGCTGTGAGAGAAAAATTAGCGTTCTAAAATCATCTGATACTGGAGTAGGTACAGGTTCCTGGTGCTGTGAGGGAAAGATTAGCGTTCTAATATCATCTCATCCTGCATTAGAGAAAGGTTCCTGGCGGTGCTGTGAGGGAAAGATTAGCGTTCTAATATCACCTGATACTGCATTAGGTACAGGTTCCTGGCGCTGTGAGGAAAAGATTAGTGTTCTAATATCATCTGATCCTGCATTAGGGACAGGTTCCTGGTGCTGTGAGGGAAAGATTAGCGTTCTAATATCATCTGATACTGCATTAGGTACAGGTTCCTGGCACTGTGAGGGAAAGATTAGCGTTCTAATATCATCTGATACTGCATTAGGGACAGGTTCCTGGCGCTGTGAGGGAAAGATTAGCGTTCTAATATCATCTGATACTGCATTAGGTACAGGTTCCTGGCGCTGTGAGGGAAAGATTAGTGTTCTAATATCATCTCATATTGCAGTAGGGACAGGTTCCTGTCGGTGCTGTGAGGGACAGATTATCATTCTAAAATCATCTCATACTGGAGTAGGGACAGGTTCCTGGCGGTGCTGTGAGGGACAGATTAGCATTCTAAAATCATCTCATACTGCAGTAGGGAGAGGTTCCTGGCAGTGCTGTGAGGGACAGATTATCATTCTAAAATCATCTCATACTGGAGTAGGGAGAGGTTCCTGTCGGTGCTGTGAGGGACAGATTATCTTTCTAAAATCATCTCATACTGGAGTAGGGAGAGGTTCCTGTCGGTGCTGTGAGGGACAGATTATCGTTCTAAAATCATCTCATACTGGAGTAGGGAGAGGTTCCTGTCGGTGCTGTGAGGGACAAATTATCGTTCTAAAATCATCTCATACTGCAGTAGGGAGGAGGGATGACGTCATACTCTACTAAAATCTTACGATTAGACAGGGAGTGTCGTGGCGGTCCTTGG